>CM053582.1:306715990-306763049 GCA_028627135.1 Pseudochirops cupreus
AGACGCTGGAAGCCGTCTGCTGATGTTTTTCTGTTTGTTTGTAACTTTTGTTTGTATTCTCTGAAGTTCAGGGCGCTGACTTTTTCCCCTGAACTAGGTAAATGGTATTTGATTGATTAAAGTAAGATTGTTAACCCATTTTGAGTTGCTTTCCTTTAGAAAAGCAGATCTAAGAACCTGTGCTAGTAGCCGCCCCTGGGTGTGCTGGGGTGCTTGCTGTTACAACTCCCCTCCTGTACTGCTCCCTTCCTTTTTGTCATTCCCATTTGGGAAGAGATTGCCATATACTCTTCCCATGAGATCTCCCCTTTTTCCTGAACCCCATAAATATCCAAGGTATTGTATCCTGGTGTGCTCCTTGGTATAAGGAGTTCCCATATACACATGCCTTTCTCTTGTAATAAATCAAATTACTGCCCATGTCTTGTATAGTCATGATTTTTGGTTAATAGTAATTGTAACATATTCAAATATGGGGAAATGATACATATTTCTTATGAACTCTGTCATCATGAGGGTTCATAAAAGGACTTCAATTAGAAAAGAATAAGAAAAGAACAGAAAGAAAGGGAAAGGGGGATATATTGTAGACTAGGGGAGAAGAAGAAGAAAAAGGAAAATTATCACACATAATAAAGATACACAAGTAAATATCTATTGAAACAAGGAGAAGGGGATTAGGGGGACAGTGGGTGGATCTCACACTTGAACCTCACTCTCATCAGAACTAGTCAAAAGCAGAAATAATGTATGTGCACAGAGCTAGGTACAGAAATACATTTCACTCAACAGAAAAATAGTAGGGAAAAGAAAGAAGCAGGGAGTTGGAATTAGAGGGAAGACATATTAAGGGAGGGATTAATCCTAAGTAATGCAAACTGTAAAGATGTATAAAAATATTCATAGCTCTTTTTAAACTAGAAAAGAATGGGAATCTCATAAGATGCCCATAAATTGTGGAATGGATGAAAAAGTGATTATATATAAATGCAATGGAATGTCATTGTACTGAATTCTTATTAGCATAATGACCCACCAGGATTTCAGAGGATTAACGATGGATCATGCTACCCATCTCCTGATAGAGGTGGTAACAGAGAGGTGAAGAATTCAAATGGAAAATGAGACAAGTTTTGGGGAGTTTTTTTGGACATGACCAATGTGGAAATTTGCTTTAACTATATATATTTGCAATGAGTTTTGTTTTTCTCCTGTTTTTAATTGGGTAGTAGGGTAAAAGGACAAGAGGGAGAATCTTGGATGATTACAACAAATAAAATAATTTTTAAAAATTCTATAGTTGGCTTGAGAATCACCTTGAAAAATTTTGGTAACAGTTATCCCATGGAAGACATGGTGGTACAGTGGAAAAGTATGAGCTCTAGAGTCTACAGTGTCTGAGTTCAAACTCTGTCTTGTGTTATTTTTTAACTATATGACCATAAACAAGTCACCTAATTTCCTTGGGCTGCAGTTCCTTCACTTTGGAGGAGGAGGTGTCGATGAGATATTCTCTGTGCTTCTTTCAGTTTTAATTATCAACCTATGACCTGGATTAATGTAGGCTCCTTTTCTTAGAATTTTTGTTACCTTGGGAGAGTCATTTAGCATCTCTACACTTTAGTGAAAAACTTATACTGGATGACTCCTAAGGTCATTTCCAGCTCTGAATCTATCATAGGGGTTCTTAACATTTTTTTTGTCATGGAGTCCTTTAGCAGGTTGATAAAGACTATGGATCCCTTCTCAGAATAATGTTTTTAAATGCATAAAATAAAATATATAGAATTGCAAAGGAAACTAATTCCATTGAAATAAAGTTATCCAAAAAAAATTACAAGTCCATAGAACTCCTGAAATAAAGATATCAAAATATTAAAAGTCCCAAGTTCACAGACCTTCTGAGACCCATAAACCCCAGATTAAGAATCCTTGATCTATTATCTACTTTCCCAATGGCATTTTGCTTAGACAAGTGCCAGAGTTAATTTTCACTGCCTAAGTACTCCCCATTTGGGTAGTAGATTGATAATGAAAGCACATACTGTATGCAGAGGAAGGCAGCCTGAGATAAACACTGGGCTTAGAATGATCCCAAAGCACATAATCTATGTACAGAAAAACAGCAGTTGACTATAAAGAATCTTATAACAGCAAACTTTAGAATCTACCACCCAGACAAAAGAGACAGGATGGAGAAATGAGTAAAGTAGTAGACTTCAAGTAAGTTAAGATGTGAGTTCAACCTCTGCCTTAGTCGATTGCTAGCTGGACAAGTTATTCAATATCTTTGTTCCCAAATTTCCTAATCTATAGAATGAGAGGGTTGGACTCTGTGATCCCTTCTCAATTCATGATCCTACAAATCTGTTTTTTGTAACCATCATTATATAAAAAATGTATGGGTAATGTTGTGATATAATCTGCTTCTGCATAATCTTTTCCCCCTGTACTTCCTAATCAAACCTTATACCTTAATTGATTGCCTGCAATGGTTTGAGTCCTACTTTTGCAACTGTTTTAAAATATTTTTTTCAGATTTCTAAATTATGTAACATTAACAAGTAGACATGCTACATATCAAATAGAGATATAGTCAAAGGAATACCCTGATGGAATATGTCTTTGAACTGAAACGTGGGCATTTGCATTGACTACATTGATTAAAATGTATTTATTCCATCTGCGGGGCTGTTATCTCTTTGAGAAATCATACAAAACTTGTCAGTTCTCTTCAGTAGTAAATAGAAAATTTTTGCACTGGTAATCTAAATACCACTGGAAAGGCTACTGGCAGTAGATACTTTTTGAAGTACTAGCATCATTGGGAATAAAGTGATAATATACTTTGAGTTTACTTGTTATTAATTTCTCAGGAAACTTGCAGTTCTCATAACACAATTTCACCCTATCCAATCTTAAAACTGGAAAGTATCTAAAAGGCCATTTAGCCCTAACCTCTTGTCTTACAGATAGGCAAACTGTGACCAAGAGGTGTAAAGGGACCACTGTTTGTGAATGACAGAGCTAGGACTGGAGCAAGTTTGCTTGAATACTATTAGGCCAATGGTTTTTTTGTTTGTTTGTTTTACACTATCCTGTGCATGATGACTCTGTCCCTACATCTGTCTGTCTGTCTCTTTGTGTATCTGTATATCTCTGTCTTTGTCTCTCTCTCTCTTTCTCTCTCTCTTTCACACGCTCCCCCCCACACACACTTTTCAAATTTAGCTACCTTCCTAGTGATCATACAGTGATTTCCAATATCTGTAGTGATTTGTTTGTAGCTGAATGTGAGAAACATGATTTTGGTGGTAGTTTTGAAATGGATGCAAGACAATAGCAAGGAAATTGATGTAATTAATCATTCGAGTATTCAGGTTATGGTTGCCCTGCAAATTTAATTTTCTGTGGATACAGCATTCAGAGTGTTGTTAATGCAAATGTTGCATTCTGAATGACATAGATGGAAATGTTATGTCACATCCTATAGAATAAATTCTTAAAATTTACTTTTAAAGACTTGGTCATTCTGGTTTGGCATTTTTGATATTTGCAATCAAATTTATTAATGCTGGTAAAATTATTTTCCAATTGTGTCCATAGTTACTCTTGTCAACATCAACATTATTAAAAGTACCAGTAGGTTCTATCCAAAATATCGTAGGATCATAAATCTAGAAGAGACTTCAGAGGCCATCTGATCCAAATCTCTCATTTCATAGCTAGGGATACTGAACCCCAAAGAATTTTGGATATGAAAGTGGGGCAGGGGGGAAATGTGGGAAAAGATTAGGATCAAATAAGTGTTAAGTAAAATTAATCATAGGGATAAACAGGAAGGGGTAAAAAAAATTTAAGAAGAAGAAAATACAAATCAAGGCTTATCATAAAGGCAAAATCAGTCTTCTCAGGGACCCACACTTAGACAGACTGCTAGGGATCCCAATACTTAAAATACTTGATACATACAACCAAAATCCAAACATATGCCCAAACTCATAACTCCCTCTCCTTGCACCTATATATCAGCATGCTAATAATCACTCATTATCAATTCAGTCCTTTAAACTGCATCACCAGCTCCATATACCTAGATTCCCCCCCCTCCAAAAAAAAAAAAGAACTAGAAAATATCTTGGAAATCATCCAGTCCAAAATTCTTAATCTTTGGCAGTCTGGCAAAGCTGATGGACCTCTTCTCAGAATAATGCTTTTAAATGTCTAAAATAAAATACCTAACAGCAAACAAACAAACAAAAAAACCACAACCTGATTACACTAAAATGCAATTGTCAAAATATTTTTTTTAAGTTTACACATCCCCCATCCCACATTAAGATCCCTTGACTAGTTCAATATCCTCATTTTACAGGTGAGGAAACTAAAGACTAAAAGGAAGAAGTAATTTATCTAAAGGTATATATTGGCAGTAACTAGCACAGCCCAGAGTCAAAACTGACTCTTTTGGCTCTAAAACCAGTGCTTTCTCTATTCTGCCATGCTTCTTTAAGGATGGCATTGGAAGAAATTAAGAAGGTGCTAGATAATATTAAAAATATTTATTTGTCTTGACCAAGAAGTCTCTGATCATTTTTAGATTGATTTTTATAGCATTTCTCTTAGAGCGTCTTCAATGAATTTAAGATCTCACTAATATTAGTACTTCCCCCAGGGATACAAACCATAGACTAACCCCACCCTCTGACCAAGGATACCCTATGAGTATTGATTATTCTCATTAATATTTTTTAGAGATGAGAAAGTTGCTATAGATTAGTAGCTATTGATATTCTCTGTCACTTTTTAAAAATAATATTTCTGTAATTTTTAAGCCAATGCCCTCAAATTTATGTCACATTTAGTGCTGAGCTCCTCTGTGGATACTTGGTCTGGTCAAGCTACTCTTCCTATCTTTGTTTTCTTTGAATACCATTTCTGCTTCTTCATACTGTGCATCAGATACTTTGGTGTTAGAGTCCAAATGTAGTAGCTCCATTTTTCATTAATGGATAAAAATGTTTGTTATAGATATCTTTAAATATCTTTCCCATTTTTCATCTGTCTATTGTCTGTCAGCATCATAGCTATATGATGTCAGATTTAATTGAGTCTCTTACAAAACTTTATATGTACTTGTTTTTCCTTATGCTATTTCTCCTAATTTTGCATAAAGTGCTACTAGTGCTTGTAATCTTCATAATCTTCACAGGTTTTTGCATAGTGTATAAGCTTTTGGTCACTGTCACTTATTACTCCTGAACCATGTTTTCCAATTTGTTTTTCACTGCTCTTCCTTATGTCCTCTCTCTGTATTTAAGTTACCAAGTATTTAAGTATATGTTGATTTAATTTGGAAGACCTTGATTTAATTTGAAGAATATCTCTACAAGAACATTAGCGGACAAAGCAGCTGGCAAACAGGCTACCTTTATTTTTATGGTGTTCTTTTTTTGAAAGTAATTATTACGGGCAGTGCAATGACCAAGTTTCCTGTGAAATGATGTTTCAGGTTGCCTTTGGAGATATGAAAAAAGCAGCTTCTTCTGAGGAGAGCCTTTAACTATATGTCCATTTAGCTGCAACTTCCAGTTGTTTTCTGATTTAATCTCCACTATCATTGATAATAAGACTGTTAAAATTGGTAGGATTCAGATTCTCTAGTAGAATATATACACTTGGTCACTAGTATTTTCTTAGAATTTCTTAGCCAATAGCTAAGTTAATGTTTAAAACTGATCTAAAAGCTATGATTATTAGTACCTCCTGTCTCTTTTTTGGTCACCCTGCCACATCATTGCAAAAGGAGGCAGCACGGTATTGAGCACCATTTTGCATTTTCTGTTTTAATGAATTACCATGGCCTGTTCATCCCCAAGTGGTCAATTCAATGGTGATGAATCTCTCTTAACTAAGTTCTTAGGATATAATTGAACAGTTATTTGGTTGTCAGATATTTGTGTTAGTCAAAGAGAGGTGTGGACTTACCTACTGTATTATGGAACAATCCAACACAATATTTGATAACCCACATGTCCTATGGAGAAGATCCAGCACAACTAACCCCTTGAGGTTACCAGAACAATTTTTAGCTCAGTCTGGAACTGCATAGTGTTATCACAGCAATAATTTTAATTGTATTGACAAGTTGTTTAAGCTAAGGAATGGTTTTGTTATTTTCTTATTATAGAAGCAAATATTCAGGCTGTAAGGACTCTCTCATTTGTTTGATACTACTCTCCATGGAAACAAGAGGGAAAATATAAAACAGCTGTTCTCACACCTCTATTGAGTTAGCATAATCTAGTTCCAGGTCTCATAAAGTGATTACAGTTGTGATGTCAGATGACTGGGTCATACCCCCTGGCTTGCTTCCATTACCCATAGACAAAAGTATAAATACAGGTCCCAGAGCAGGTATTCATGCACTCCTTTAAAAAGTCACCCATCCCCTGAGATCAAAATTCTATGGAAAGAAAACCTAAAGAGTTTTTTTTGTTTGTTTGTTTGTTTTTTACCAATTTGCTTATGAGGATATATAAGAATGGCAGCCCAAGACCATTATGAATTCAATTCCTGTTTCTACAACCCTATCTCAATCTGCTGTGTAGTCCACTTCACTATTACTAAATGCCTGGTCTGAATTCTCCAAACTAAGTCCTTTGTCATCATCAGTAAAAAAAAAAAAAAAAAAAAAAGGTCAGTGTACAAAGATGTTAGTAATTGTTATTTTAAAATGAAGTGTACCTGGGTCAATGATTTTTATAGTGTTTCTAAACACCAATTTAACTGAGTCATGTCTGAGGAAACTCCATAGAAGAGGTTTGGATTTTTTAGTTGGGAATCAACACCAGGGATCCCCTTCTCTTTCTGGCATTGTGGCCTTTGGAAGCAATGTCTCATAGGTTTAGGCTTTTCCTACCTGTCTTCCCCACTCTGGGTACCAAAGATGATAGGTAGAAATAGATTTTGATTGACAATTCTTTTTTGGGGGGGAGGGGAAGGAAGAATGGGGGTCGTCCCAACATGACACTAAACTGACTTTAGGAATTGGAATAATCAGTCATTAGATATACATTGTGAGGAAATGAATTTGTAATGACTCATAGAAGGCAAGAGCTGACCAGGCCTTGTGTTACCATGATAATAGGAAGAGGACTGGACAGTGTAAACATAGTCTCCCTTCCAATCACTTCTCTCATTTTTCAGGAACTAGTCGGTGCCAAGTCCCACCTACCTGAGTGTCTTTCCTTGGTGTAGTCACAGATCTTTTTGTAGCTTGACCACAAAAGTAATCTTCATTCCCCAAAGTCATAGATAGAGCTGTCCCTTTGTAGATAAATTTTATCAGATAAAAGCAGAGTTGAAATCATACTTTTTTAGGATGTGCTAGTTTTAGATGGAATAAGCAAGACATTCCAAGAATCCATCTATCAGGGCCCAGAAGTTAATGTTGTATTCTGACACTGATCCCTGGTCCTATATGAACTGAGAGATTTCTTGTTTCAATTCAGAAAGAAGTTGATAATAGAATATCAAGAAGGAAATAAAAGCCCATCTCAAAAAAGACCCGTGGAATTTGGGTTAAGATCATAATTCATATAATTATGCAGAATTGCAAATGATTTAGTATTATTCTGCAATAGATTTTTTTAAATTATAGATTATACTAAGCCATCTCTAGGTTTTTCAGACACACTATAAACAACATTGACCCAGGTACATTTCATTTTAAAATAATAATGACTAACATCTTTGGAGATTTTCCTTTAAAAATATGCATTTCTCTCCTATAATTTTTTTTGTTATTATGTAATATGTACTAAGCTCCCACAATGTGCTAGGTAATAGCCTTTTTAGAGACTGCAGAACCTAACTAATTTTTAAAATGGAAATTAATTCAATAGTCTAGGGAAATACTATTACAAAAACAATGTACTGCTGCATTCCCTTTAAACCAATTCAGAAAGGCATATGGGTGGGAAGGCAAAAATAAATCAGTAAGATGAAAAGAGAAATGAATCACTTATTCACTTAACTCCAGTGATGCTGCCATTACTCAAAATATTCTTGGAAGTTCTTTTCAGAAAAGAAGTTAGTATCTGATTGCTAACTACATAGGTGGTGAACAGAGAATCTTTGTTTTCTGAAAGATTTGGGCCCAAAGTTCTGTTTGCATATTGTCTTGTTTACAAAAATTGCATTCCCTTTCATGAGACTCTCTTCAAGCTCTTTAAGAAGGAAGATGATCTTCCATTGTAAGAGTTTACTACTTAATAAGATGCAAAGAATCAGGAAACTAAATCCATTCCTCAAGGTAAGATAGAGACCAAAAAAGGAATGATATCCTCTACCTTTCCTAATATTCTTTGAAACATTTGCCCTTGCTAATTACCTTACTAACCAGGAAGATACTGGGAAAGGAATGTCACCAAATTCATTGCAAATTTTTTTCCTTACCACTAGTGAATCAAATTGACTACTCACATTCCTAGGACCAGTTTGTCATCACATTAGGACACAAGTGCATGCACACATGTGCGCATGCACACACACACTCGTGTACACAGATGGAGATTTGTTGTTGTTGTTGTTGTCCAGTTGTGTCTAACTCTTCATTGACTGCATTTGGGGTTTTCTTGGCAAAAATACTAAAGTGGTTTGCCATTCCCCTCTCCAGCCCATTTTGCAAATGAGGAACTGAGGGCCAGGGTCATGTAGTTTATAAGTGTCTGAGGCCAGATTTGAACTCAGGAAATTGAATCATCCTTACTCTGAGCCCAATACCCTATCCACTGTGACACCTAGCTGTCCACACAAATTAACACCCAGGCAAAATCTATTTCTATCAACTTTAGTACCCATAATGGAGAGAGTGAGTGGAAGCGACTTATGTGCAGCCCAGGTCCATCCCTAATTCCAGGATCTCTAATGAGTTTTCTCTGGTTCTGAGTCTTCCCTATGGTTTTCTTTGTGGTTGAGTAGGCACAGGGTTTAGGCTCAGTTGCTCATAAGCATAAGGTGGTTCTGGACAGTGACCCAAATTGGCCGGAACTCACAAACCATTCAAGAATCCCAAGGGTCTTTGAGATTGGGTAATCAACAATGGAGAGACAACAGCTGTGCACTCAGATAAAAAGGGTTCGATTACACTCCAGGAAATAAAAGAACACTTGATGCTAGTAATCACTAACAGGTGTAGCTAACAAACCAGTCCTTGGAAGTTTGTGACAGGAGTTCAGAGCAAAAATTAGGTGTGTGTGGATCATGCAGCATCTCGATTGGTAAGGAGAGCTATAGCTCTAGAAATTGTATATGGAGCTAGTGATGCAGTTTAAAGGACTGAATTGATAATGAGTGATTATTAGCATGCTGATATATCAGTGCAAGGAGAAGGAGTTGTGAGTTTGGGCATATGTTTGGATTTTGGTTGTTATGTATCAAGTATTTTAAGTATTGGGATCCCTAGCAGTCTGTCTAAGTGTGGGTCCCTGAGAAGACTGATTTTGCCTTTATGATAAGCCTTGATTTGTGGTTTCTTCTTCTTCTTCAAAATTTTTTTTACCACCTTCCTGTTTTAAGTCAGCACTTTATCCCTATGATTAATTTTACTTACCACTTATATGATCCTCATCTGTTCCCACATTTTTCCCCACCCTAAATTCTTTGAATTTACTTAAATTGTTCATTTATATTTTTACCTATTTTATAACTCATTTTGTTTATCCTCCTTTTTTCTGTCCTCATCTAGGCTATCCTAATTTCTATTCTTTCATTCATGGGCTACTTAACTTAAAGTTCTTTCGAAATATAGGACTTCTTAAACACAAATATAAATAATATGCATTTGTAGATTTTGCCTCATCTTCCTTTCCCTTCATTACCTTTGCCTCTTTGTTTCAGTGTATTGTTTGTTTTTGTTGGAGTTTTTTGCTGTGCCTTATTCCTAGAAATAGCAGTTTAGTGAAGGACATAGTGAGGTAGAAGTCATTCTATAATTCCAAGTCATTGTGCATAGTCCAACGCCCCTGCCTTTACTATGATCATTTTATGACTTCTAACTTGAGTATATACAACTTCTAGAAATATGACCCCCTTTCCAATATGGATTCTTGTCACCCTAGGGGAACCATACACTCTTCCTAGGGTGGAATACAGCCTTATAAAGCTCAAGTCATGTTGAGAGAAAGTGGTTTCTAAAGGTGACCATTCTCCTCTGGGTGAAAACCATTATAATGCCAGTTTCATTTATTTCCATGAGTATGTGTTTCCATTGTATTTCTTTTCCCCTTCCACAGAGAGATCAGTCTCTCTGGTTCTCTTTCCTCCATTCATCTAAGTGGGGTATGTACCTCCAGTTCCTTTATATATCTTACCTCTCCTTTCTCCACTTGAGTTACTTCCCAGTGTGTCACCAAAAACAATGTTCATTTTATATATAGGTGAGCAACTGTTTAACATATAGAATATAAATTTTGTTGTTCTTCTTTTCCTTCTCTTTATGTTTCCTCAGAATTGTTGGCCTTTCATATCTTTTTTGGACTTTGATGATAAATTTGGTCTTTCATTTAACCCTTAATTAGATTTGTGCCTTGCCCTCGATACGTGAAGAATTGATTTTGTTTCTTAGTTTTTTCTTGATAATTATAATTATAACCTTGTGTTTCACTTTTTTTGGCATGTTTTCAAGTTGAATATTCTTCTTACCTTTGGTTTATTTTGAAGGACTGATTTAAATGCCTTTCTTTTGTTGAAAGTTCATATGTTTCAGTTTTAAAAGATTAGTCATCCTGGGTGGCTAGAACTGACTTTCCTTTATTACTGTTTGAGGAACAGAGCAAGAAGGTCAATTTCACCGGATTCAATAGTATTTTGGGGCAATGGGAATAGGGGAAGAAGCATAAGGTTTGAATTTCCTTGCGTTGTTTCCTACAATATAGTAATTTTTTTCATTTATCATATTTTCTGGACAGTTTATTCTCTTTAAATAATCTTTGTGATTTTCTCTTCAAAGTCTGGCATGTATAGATATCAAGTTCTTTCACAGTTGTCTTTTGCTTTTCTTCTGCCAAATTTTCTTCTACTACTATATTTTTGAATTCCAAATCTATCATTCTCTTTTAAAATCACTTATATGGATGAGATTTCTATTGTGTCCTTTAATTTGTCTACTATGTCATTTGTCTTAATTTATTCATTGAAAACTCTGATTTCTAATCTAGCTTCTATTTATAATACGCAATTTTAAAAGTTTTTTTAATGTCCTGAAGTTCTTGTTGCCATATATTTTCTCAGTGTTCTGCAGAATTTATTGTCGTTATTGCTTTTTAACGTGGGGTTTGGAGTTCACTTTCCCTTAAATATACTACTTTTTCACTTTTATGACCTTTAAAAAATTCTTCCTGATTTTCTTCCTGATTTTGAACTTCACTGTTGGTATACCTACTTAGGAGCTAGGTTTAGATTTAATCTTTTTCTCCTCATATGTTTTGTTTTTTAGCCTTTTTATTCTATTTCCAGTTGTTGGTATTGGACTTCCTTCCCTCATTACTGTTTCACTATTTATCAATATAGCGCTGTGTACACATTATGTTTTTCCTTCCTTGGCTCCTAGGTTTGAATGGCCTCAGTCTCCTTGAGGTGAGGTCTGTGAGTCCCTTACCTATATAAATTCCACTGGAAGAAAACTAACCATATCTAAATTTCTAGGGAAGGGGGAAAGGAATGAGCATTTGTATGACCCCTGCTATGTGCCAGGCGCTACTGAGGCACTTTTTGGGCAAATATCTCATCTGATCCTCACAACAACCCTGTGAGGTTGGCACTGTTATTATCCTCATCTTACGGTTGAGGAAACCGAGGCAAACAGACCTGCTCGGCTAATAAGCGTTAGAAGATGGATGTGAATCCAGTTCTTCTTGACTGAAGCATTTTATCTATTATGCCTCAGGAATGGAGCCCCCACTGATTAGCCTTGTGTTTTTATTTCTTAACTTCTAAGAGTTATACCTTATTTTCCATCCTATGTCTAGCATTGCTGTTTTTTGCCTCATATGAAGTGGAAGGGAGTTCAGACCAAGGCACTGCCAAGAAGATAGAGGTCATGGGAGTTATAACTTGAAATACAAATCCAGTGGGTTTTTTGTCCTGTTTGGGTCCAGTGAACAAAGAAAGAGTGGTTAGGGTGAATGGGAGCTTTAGATAATTCAACTCTGCTATTATTTCTAAAGGGATCACTGTGTCTAAGTTGCCTGTTTTTCTTTAGGGCAGCTTTAGTGACTATAAATTCAGTACCTTCTGTTTTGCTATGAAGTTGAAGCATAGGAGTTGGGAAGACAGCTGTCCCTTTTTACCATTCCCACAGCTCCATACCTTGACTTGTGAAATCATGGGAATGATTCAGAATTAAGGCAGCGCGTGGAGGAGGGTACCCTTAGCCTACAGTTCGGAATGGTGACCTTACATATGTACTGAGTCCTAATGTTAATACCCCAAATGTTCTCCTAGGATCAGAATGTAGTCAAAACTGTAACCAGCACACGGTGACTAGATCATTGTCCCAAAGCACCCATGTAGGAGGGTGCATTTTGTGTCTTTAGGGGTTCCACCAGGTGGTGCAGGAGCAATGTAGGCCTAACTGTAAGTTTCAGAGGACTAAAATGGGGAAAAACCTTGGATAGCAGCATTTTATGGAAGGAGGGTGAGGAAAAGGAGGGAACTTGTCTTCCCTTTCCATACCTAGACCAGGGGCTGCTACTTAGTGATGGTACCATCACTGTCATAAAACACAGCTATCTTTCTCCATCTGTGACTGACTAGAGTAAACTATCTTAGTGACACCTTGTTAGGTGGCACTTTCTACCATATGGAGGGAGACTCAGAATCAGTAATGATAGTGGCATACAATAGCCTAAGGCAGTTACATGTTCTCTGTCTTTCCCAACCCCACACAACTGTGCCAAGACAGCTACCCCTCAGGGAGCTGGTTAACTGCCTATGTGCTGCCTAGCCTTGGTACCCATGCATTCCCAGGTTGGATATTTTTGGATCAGCAATAAAGGTGGAATGTGCTGGACTCAGAATATTCTAGGGTCTGTATTTCCTAACTTCCATTCTTTGTTCTGAACTTGTCTGGTGCTGAAGATCCCAGTGACAGCTCTGGAAACTGATTACAAGCCTAGACAAAGGAAGAAATATGAATAGCACAGTATTCTTCACATGAAAAAAAAATTCAGAATTGGGCTAGAGAGTGAGATTGGACCCAGTCTTCCAAGGTGTGATCTTCAGAGAAGCAATAGAATGGATCTCTAGTAATAGAGATAACAACAGACTTTCTCCAGGTCCACTGGAGCCACTGTTTGATAGGATTGGGTCTGTTTGTTTTGTTTTTATAGAGTTCCAGACTAAACTGGTCACGGTCTAAAGTCAAATTATAACCATAGCAGCCTCAAAAATAAAGCAAGTCAAATATCCATCTTATTCTCTATTCCTATCATTCAGTATCTGAAGCCACTGCATGGGGACTGTGACTTAGAGAAGCACTGTGATATTAGATGATGTCACAGTACCTTGTATGAATGATGTAGTAGAGGACAAAAAAGCTTTCTCATTCTTCCTTCCCAGAGATAATCCAAGGCCTTCCCATGTGCCTTAATTCTGGGATGCTCTGACTCTAGAAAGCCTTGGTGGTTTTTTTAACCCTTTGATCAATAATCAGAATTTTCCAATGACATGTCAGACTGGCCTGATGTATTTTTACATGAAAATATTCAAAGAATGACTCAAGCACTTTAATTTTTACAATACCTCTACTCAAACAAAGACTACTGGATTTCTTTAATATGACTCAGAGTCTACCTAGTCAAAATGGGCTGTGTTGCTATATATCAAAATAGTGCATTGAGGACATGTATGTTAGATATCCAATCCAATATTCTAAATATTTCATTATCTTGATGGATTTTGGAGTTCGGCACTGTGAATGCTCCCTCCAATAAAATAGAACAAAACTCTCCCATCCCCTCTGTGAGTCTTTCCCCTAGTCTGTCTGTGAATTTGTTACAGAGGATGTAGCAGTGTCTAACTGATATTCCTTGCTCATTCTCCAGTCAGCTAGTCATATTTTCTGTTAACACTTAACAAATAATACAGAACTTAATGAACAGACCTATTGCTTAATTTTAATTCCTTAAAATAAAATAGGCAAGATTTTCTCAGTAAACCAGATGGAATTCATTTTAACTCTTGGATTTATATGCACTGTGGTCAGCCCAGAATAATTTTAAATTTCCACATATAGAGAATGACATAAACTTTATAACAACAGATTTTACACAGAAGCATGATTTCTTCAAAAGAATCATCCTGCTAAGAATTTATTTGCAAGAATGTTTCATTATTTATTGCTTATGGCTGCATTTGATATTTTTATTGAATCATAGACATTGTCTGGTACAACTCCCTCATTATACAGATGAGGAAACTGAGACCCATTGAGATGAAATGATTCCCCCAAGGTCATGCAGAATCTTCAAAATGGAAGTGGTCTCGGGGATCACCAATCCAACTTGCTACCCAGAAGCCTTCTGTAATCTCCCCTATGTTAGTGTCTTCCCTCTGAGATTATCCCCAGTTTGTCTTGTATAATCTTGTTTGCATGTAGTTTACCCCTTTAGAATGTGAGTTTAAGAGCAGAGATGATTTTTTTTTCCTTCCTTTGTGCCCTAGCACTTAGCAAAGTCTCTGGCACATAGTAGATATAAATGCTTCTTGACTTGACTTGAATCTCCCCTAAAACATCTCTGACAGTAATTTTCATCTAATAATTTTGAAATGGTAGAGGCAAGTCAATTTTAAAATTCTAATCTTAATACAATATGTATTTTAATGTATGTATTGTAACCAGGAACTGGCTCTTTCATATCTTATCTGGCATAAGAATACATATGTGGTCACAAATCTTGCTTGAAGTGGTTCTTTTATTAAGCCCTGATCCCACCGGACCTTCCAAGGCCTAATCCATATTTCCAGCTAGAAACAGCTCACACAGTCATTCTATGGGGTCTTAGGAGCTCTAGCATGAACAGAAAGGCAGCCCTTTTGTGCTTCCTAGAAAGGGTCCAACCATGCAGGTATCTGTTGATATGAAAGATTGAGGCTAAAACTGAGGTCATTCTCCTCAGGGGCAGCTCCTCACAAATAGCTACTTAGCTGCCATTTGTGCCATCTTTGTCCATGGTCTAATTTTTAATCTACTACAGTATAAGGCCAGAATTTCAGGTAATAGAATGAATATTACTTGTAGTTATGTCTCTGTCCCCAAATCCCAAAAATGGATTCACTAAAATCTTAGGATCCTATTTATCTCTTCATAAATTGTCTATGTAGAAGTCTGATTTTTGTAATGTAACAGACTAGGAACATAAACTTAATTGGGTGTGGCTTTTTAAAAAATTAATCTTGACCACGGTCTTATTTTTTTAATGGGTGCTTTTGAGAATGTTAGGCCTTAAATTAGAGTTTTCAGTTTTATTTGGCAGTACTCATCCCTTCTCTTTGTCTCCATGTTGCCCTCATGTGAATCAACAGGGTATGGCAGCAGACAAAATCCCTTCAATATACAAGCAAGGCTCCATGAGACAATCCCATACTGGCTCCTCAAAGTAGGCTCTACAGGAGGGAAAAGTATGATGTGACCACTGCATGCCCTTCTCCCAGATCCCAGGACTCTTGAATTGTTGCTATGGAATCATGAAGTACATAAATTTAAAGTGAATGATATTTATAGCTCTTGTTTGGTAGAGATCAGAGATTCCTAAAATCAGATGAGTTCTTTATATGTCCTGGGTAATGTGCAGGACTGAGGGAGTGAACTTTAATTGGATAATTAAGATTAGAGCTTATATAGTTATAGAACAATTGTTGCTCAGTTAGGAACTAAGCCTTTCTGTTGTTTCCACCTAAGAAATCAGTTACACTTTTTTTTTTTACAAACACGATAATGCACTTCAGGGATTTCAGTGACTGTGCATGGGACCCAGAGCTAGATTTATACTTGTTTCCTAAAAAACTACCAGTAAGCCATGTGGCATTGCATGGGCAATTAAAAAAACTCCTTTCTGAATCTAATTAGTTTAGATTTTCCATTAACTCCAAATGTCAACACCATCTATGTGGTCTTGAAATGAACCCTTTCTTCTGCTCTGTATGTAATCTCTCCCTTGGGGATCTTATCCACTCTACCGATTTTAATTTTATCACCTCTATGCATTTGACTCTGCAGCCTCTATCTTTCTTCCTTATCTTTTTTTTTCCTGAACACAAATTTCTATTTGGATGCCCCAGTATCAGTTCAAACTTAAGATTTCTACAACTAAACTCATCTCTCCCTACTTCCAACCTACTCCCTGCCTAATTCCCTTTACTCCTTTTTTAGTCAGTGGCTCAGTTCAAAATCAACAGATATGTAGTAAGTACCAGTTATCTTCAAAGAATGGAACACTATACTGAGGATACAAAAATAAATAAGAAGTCATTTCTACCTTTAGGGAGCTCATAATCTATTCAATTCAATAAGCTAACAAGCATTTATCAAGTATCTTATAATGTGTAAGGGACTACTCTAGTAACTGATAATACAAAGTCAAAAATGAAACATGCCTTGCCCTCAAGGAGCTTACATTCTAGTAGGAAGGTATAAAACACTACAAATATTTTAGTACATCAAGCATCTGTTATTTTATCAATGCTAAGCATTCTCCTATCACCTGCCTCCAGGACTATTGTGAGAACCAAATTAAATATTTGTAAAAAGTGCTTAGCACATATCAGGCACTAACGAAATGCTTATTCCCTTCTCCTTTCCTTACTCCCAGCTGATTTGGATTGTCATCTCTCCATGCCTTTGCTTCCTGAGTTGATGTGGCTAAAAAAAATTCATCACCTGTTATTTCAGGTGACAGGCTTCTATGAAGTTAGCTAGGACAGTCCTTAGACATAGAAACAAGGGCCATTGCCCAGCTTTTCCAGCTTGGACCTGCCAAAACTACTGCTACTGGGATAGATTTCAAAAACCTAGGGCTATCTTCAATGGTACATCAGAGTAAGGATTTGGTGGTAAATATAAAAATGTCTATAATACAAATGGAACCTGATGAGTACATGAAAGAGGCATAATCAAAGTGATGTGTGAGGACCATGGTAATCCAACTTGGATGATGATGGAAAGCTGTACAAATGGTATGATGCCATGGGGTGCATAAGAGTTATTGTACTATTTTTTTTTTTACCAGTAAACTCAGTTCTAAGCTCACTATTAAGCTTAGAACTCTGCACTCTATGGCTTCTTCAGATTTCAGGCTGCCACTTTTCTTTCCTGACCAGTATTTATAAGCCTCCAGACTAGCTAGCGCCTTCTGTGAGGAGAAGGCCACAGGGCATCATTTACCCCATTTACTACCCTCACCCCCTAACAATACACCCATATTTTAGTTATTTAAAGGAGATTTACTATGAAACACTATATAGGAATATGCAAAGGGAAAAGTGAGAATAGTAATCAATGAAAAAAATCTTGACAGTTTATAGATTTCATAGGTTCTCATCGTTTAATATCCCATATGCTATGGGCTATTTGCTTACTCTCCCTAACTCCTCTCTTATCTAAAATTCTTTTTTCTGGGCTCAGTCATGATAGTAGTTTGAGTTCCATAGCTATGGAATTGGTAGTCAGAACTGCCAATTTCAGTCTTCCAGAATTTACTTCCCCAGTTCACATTGTAGAATATTTAAATTTGGACCTAAGCAAAGACTTTGTTCCAGCCACCACCCTGATTTGGTATAAGTAACTGGACAAAAGCAAAGGATTCCTATGATCTGATACATGAAGCATGCTCACAGTTGATTTTATTTCATAGACCTTACTGAAGACTACAGAGAGCCTGAAAGTTAACAGCATCCAGATAGTTTCCAGATAAGCAAGTGGGGCATTGTTTTGTAGAAAGAAATATACAAGACTTAGAGTCAGTAGGACCCAGTGTGAATCCTGTCTTGGATATTTAGTAGCTATGTGACCGTGGTCAAGTCATATATTATCTTTGGGTAAAGTATACATAATAGTACTTGCTTTATAGTGGTGGTTCTCAACTTTCCTAATGCCGCAACCCTTTAATACTCCTATATGGGCATATCTGCATGTGGGCGGAGACAGAGGGGCCTGGAGACTGGGCCTGGAGACAGATAGAGGAGTGGTGCCTCCGTTCCTAAGACCATCGGAAATATGTGTTTTCTGATGGTCTTAGGCCACTCTGTGAAAGAGTCATTCAGCCCCCAAAGGGGTCATGACCCACAGGTTGAGAACCGCTGCTTTATAGGGTTGTTGTAAGGATCAAATGAAATATCTCTACCCTAGGTTCGAGTAGTGGTGATGATGATGATGATGAAGTAGCATTTTTATGGCCCTTTAATGTTTGTAAAGTGCTATATATATATATATATATATATATATATATATATATGTATGTATGTATGTATGTATGTATGTCATCTTATTTGAACTTTACAACAACCTTGTAGGGTAAATATTATTATTATCACCATTTTACAGATGAGACAACTAAAGCGAAGAGGTTAAGTGACTTGCTCAGGGTCATATCGCTAGTGAGGCAAAATTCTAACTCAGGTCTTTCTGACTCCAAGTCCAATATTCTATCCACTACGCACTCTTGGTCCCAAACTCTAGGCATTCCTTCCCCTCACACACTCTGTAATACCGATAAACTGGCTTTTTCTCTGTTTCTTATAAACAATACTCTTAGCTCCTATCTCAGTGCTTTGTACTAGTCACCCCATGTACCAGGAATGTACTCCCTCCTTAACTCTACCTCAGAGAGCCCTTCCCTTCCTTTAAGGCACAATTAACGCATGAAACATTTCTTGATTGGGCCTGGTTCCTAGTGCCTTGCCCACAACTACCTTGCATTTAACTGTCTATGTATTCATTGTAATAGTTGGCATTTACACAGCATTTTTCATTTTGCAAAGTACTTTATAAATATTGTCTATTTTATCCTCAGAAAATCCTAGGAGATAGGAGTTGTTACTATCCACATTTTGCAGATGAAGAAGCTGAGGCAGACAGGTCAAGTCACTGGCCCAGGATCAAACAGCTAGTTAGTGTCTTGGGCAGGATTTGAATTCAAGTATTCCTGACCTAGGTCTAGCATTCTTTCCATAATGCCACCTGACTTCCCAGTTTTGCTCTTTATATTTCTGCTGTATCTGTTTTATATATGTACTTATTTTCTCCCTCACTAGAATATAAGCTTCCTGTGATTTGGGATAATTTCATTCTTTGTACTTTTTTCTCTAACACCCAGCATGGTGCATGGCACCTAGTAGATGCTTAATAAGTACCTGATTGACAGTCTTCCTTTCCAGTGACATCTTCTCACACCCCTACAGGTCTAAGTGAACTGTTCAGGTATTGTGCTCCCCTTGCTTATCATCATGGTTTATCACCACCAAAGTTTCAGTATGACACCAACCATCAAGACCCAGGTCAAATCCTTCTTTTTTCTGTGAAATCTCCCCTGGATATTTCAAATCACAATGATCTTTCCATTCTCTGAGGGAGGCAGTGTGCTGTAGTGGAAAAAACACAATTTCGAGTTAGACCCTCTGCATTCAAATCCTAGTTCTGCTGCTTATGACTTTTGTGATGCTGTACAAGTCAGCCTCTCTTGGACTGAATTTCGACATGTAAAAAACGAGGGTTTAGACTAGATGGTCACTAAGGTCCCTTTCAGCTCTTAAAAGCTTTTATGGTCTCATTATTTGTAATACTCACGAGTACTTATAACATACTGTCTTCTATTGTTATTCATTTTTTGAGGGTGTATATCATCAACCCAAACAAGACTATAAGCTTCATGGTGGCAGTGAAGATGTTTTTGTATTTCTCAAAACACTCAGCATAGTGGTGTTGAAATGATCTCTTGTTATGGTCCCCTGACCATTCCATCAGTTAGTATAGTAAGTAGGTACATAAGTAGCCAGAGTAAGGTAACAATAAATAGGAAATGGGAATTAGGAATTAAGGGTAGGAAAGAGAACATAGAAGTCATTTGCCAAAAAACTGCTTCCTAACTCAATCAAGGCCACATCCAGACTATGACTTAAATTAGGAGAAGCCAGCTAGGCCCCATTAATAGCCTCACAGCCTGCAAGCTATAGATAAGCTCCAGACATATCCAACAAAACCAGAGAAATGTTACATAAATTAAGGAACCCTAAAATGACACTGATAACTTTAAGATGATATCGATATGCTGACAAGCTAAGCTCAAGGTGGTTTGGGTAAGAGTTAGGGCTTCCTCCCAGAACCTTATAAGAATGGGACCCCAAAATCCTTCCCCTTTAGTACTCCTCTATGAGCTATGGGCCCATGCTGCTCAAGTGCTCCTAATTCCTTTCCTATAGTCTGGAAGTGACCCTTATGTGCCCTTTTATCCTCCTCATTTCTTTGCTAAACTGTCTTCCTTCCACCCCTACCCCATTCCCCTTGCTATCTGCCACTCTCTTTGCCTTATTAAAGTATGATTGATGCATTAATCCCCACTTGCTACCAGCATGATCTTTCCAAGTGAGTATCCAAAGAATCAAGCTTTTTTTAGCCTGACCCAACCAGGGATCTCTTTATGGTTCTTTTCCTTAGGCATAAACAGGGCACCAGGGCTGGATTTGTTTGCAACCACACCTACCGTAGGCAAGCTTGGCACCATGATATAGCCATTGGCAGAAAGCAAGAGCAGACAAAGGAGCCCATTGCCTGCCCCTGTCCCATAGAGCTCTCCTTCCACAGTTGGGTCTTAATAGCACACATGACATAGCTAGACAGTAAATAAGTGTTGATTGGTAGATTGCAAAGTCAGAAAAGAGCAAGGAATTAACTTAATTTGTGTAAGTCATCAAAACCACAAAGGTTTTTTTGTTTGTTTTTTAGAAAAAAAAACATTCTTTAGTAAAAGTCCAAGGACAAAAGACATGAAACTCAAAGAAGAAGCATATAGAATAATATTCTATAACATTTGCCTTCTAGAAATTAAGATCACACATCATCCTCCAGCATGTCATCATGTAGGGCTAGTCAATGAATGATGCCCAGAATAATCTCTAGAATACTGATTGATGTCTTGATGTTTGATTGCCCTGGAAATTTCTGTCACAAGGCTCTGACCTTATAAATTCAGAGCCCTTTCCTTGTAGGAGACATTGGAAAAAGAAGCTGAATATGAGTGATGCTCTAATTCTGTCTCTGTGCCAGGCCTTCTATGTTGTGATCAAACTGTAGTAATGGTAATTTTCTGTGTACATGGATACATGGAAGAATAAACAGCCACTATACATTGACTACTAAAGTAAACCTTAAAAGTAAATCTTTTTACATTGAAAATACCTTTGGTTAAAAAATTTAACCCTTTATGTATTCATGGCAGAGGCAGGATTCGGGGGCAGCTATATGACCCAGTGGATAGAGAGCACAAGGCCTGGAGCCAGGAAGACTTGAGTTCAGATGTGGCCTCAGACACTGTGTGACCCTGAACATGTCACTCTGCCTCAATTTCCTCAACTGTGAAATGTGGATAATAATAGCACTTGCCTCTCAGAGTTGTGGAAATCAAATGAGATAATATGTGTAAAGCACTTAGCATAGTGTCTGGAACACAGTGGGTGCAATATTAAAACTTATTCCTTTCCCTTTCCCCAAAAAGATATTAATAAATTAGGACTAATTATAAAATAAAATTCAACAGGGATAAATATTTTATAAGTATTCTCAAGTTAAAAAATCAACTTCATAAAAACACTTTTCTTAAGTATAGAGTAGGGAGAGCATGGTTTCATAGCATTGGAGATCATAGAACATATTAAGAACTGAAAGGGATCTTAGAGATTATTGAATTCTTTTTACAGATGTTTACTTCATTTTAAAGATGAGGAAACTGATCCTAAGAAAAGGTTAAGTAACTTACCCAGCTCATACATCTGTGTCTTGTTCACATGGGTTTCTTAGGCAGGATTTGAACTTAAGGCTTCCTGACTCTATACTCAGTGCTACATAGCTACCAATTGGTCTGGAAAAGACACACAAACATCTGGAAGGCTGAATGAACTTCAGGGTCATAATGAGTCAGCAGTGTGATATGGCAAGCTTTAAAAAAGCTAACACTATCTTGGGTTATAGTAAGACAGGCATAACTTCCACTAATAAAGAGGTAATAGACCCTCACATAGCCTTTGTCAGATCTCATCTAGAGTCTTGTGCTCAGTTCTGGGATCTATGGTTTATGATAGTGTAATGGTAATGGGATTTGAAGATCTTCCATGCCCCTTATATTGGCAAGCTAGAGGGTGCTTGGCACTCAGTTTCAATTTCATAATTGTGTCAAGTATTGAGACCCAGAACTTGTGAATCCCACAGAGGGATGAATTTGCTAACATGGCAGGAAGGGGTGGGGCAGGGAAGAGATTTGTAGAACAGAACTGGTGGTGGCAGAACTTCTTCTGAGAGCCAGCCAGAACTACTGCTGAGGACTTCTGCTGAGAACTGCTGGGAGCAAGAACTGCTGGGAGTGAGCAGCGTGGAGGCAGAGCAACAACCGTGAGTGAGGAAAGGAGGATCTTTGCCTAAGAGAGCCTGTTTGTTTTGAAGGCTTGAGAATGTGGGTGTTCACTGCATTAACTACGTGTACCAATGTTGTGGCTACTGTAATGACTTTGACTTTCTGGTTTTGGGACTCAAAATACAAATTCTGGTATTTGAATAAATGCTTTGACTCTGTTTTCCATGTGGAGAGACTGTTACATTTTGTGATTCATAACTACACCAGCATATTTATAGTCACTGTGGTCATTGTGAATATTTCATTGTTGTTACAGATAGATGTTGATAAAATGGAGGGCAACCAGGGTGATGAAGGGTTTTAAGTCTATGACATATTAGGATTGGTTGAAGTAACTGAGTATGTTTATCCTAGAGAAGAGAAGACTCTGGGGATACATTATAGCTGTCTTCAAGTATCTGAAAGGCTGTCACGAGGAAGGATTAGTCTTGTTTAGTTCAGCAAGAAGGGAGAACTAGAAGCAAGACGTAGAATAATTACTACTACTACTACTACTACTACTACTACTACTACTAGCTAGCTAGGATTGCATTTATGTAGCACTTTAAGGTGTGCAAAGTTCTTTATTTATGTTATCTCACTTGATGTTCATAACAATTTTGTGAGATAGGTTCTATTATTTTACGGTTGAGGAAAGAGAGAGGTTAAATAACTTGATAAGGGACACAAAGTTAAGCAAGTTCAAATCCCGAACAAGATTTAAACTCTGATCTTCCTGAGCTCAAGTCCAGCGTTCTATCTACTGTGCCATCTAACTGACTGAAAGCTTTTTTTTTTCTTTTGTTAAAAGGTGCAGAGGCAAATTTAGGTTTGATTTCTGGAAAAACCTTCCTAACACTAAGACCCCCTTGAAAAGTAAAACAGGTTACCATTAGTAGGGTTAGGTCTCTCCTTGGGTCACTACTTTTCATTTATGTTACAGTTAGGATACTAGACCCCACAAGATCCCTTGCACCTTTCAGATTCTTTGAGTCTGGGATTTACAAAGGGAAAGAATAAAGAAGCATGGGGGCAGTACTGCTTCCTGTATACTTAAATTCCTGATTTATCATGAATATTAGCCTTTTTATAAATATATGTGATATTTTAATTAAAATTCAGTTGTTATATTGGTTAATTACCTCACAGTCATAGCTCTGTGGTCTATGTATATAAGAAATGCATATATTTCTGAATATATACAGCCTAATGTCTTATAAGAGAAAAAATGAAATTATATGTGTTATCTTGATAACTACCATTCCTGCTTTTGAGTGAACTAGATTCAAATAAAATACAGATTGTCCTAAGAACTAGAGTCACTGGATGAAGTTTTAGAAAGGAAAACTTCAGTCAAATATAAAGAATTTTCTAACAATTAAAGTTGTCTTGAAATGGAATGAAGTGGTTCAACGCTAGAGCTATTAAAGTTGATTTATCACTCAGTAGGGATATTGATGAGGTGGTTCATGTGTTAACAAAGTGGGGACTAGAGGGCCACTCAAATCCCTTCCAACTTTTAGAGCATAGAGTCTGTGCAAATGTTCTTTTCATAATCATTTCAATCGATTATGACTTTGAAAATACCATATACCTTGATTAAAATATTCTAGCTGCTAAAACTAGTACCAAATGTTTAAAGACATTTTTTTAAAAAAATATATTCATTAGCATTATGTGGATCAAATACTCTAGCTAAAAGGAGTCCTCCCTTCTCCCTGCCTTCCCTGGCAGTTTAGAGAATTTTTTTAGCTCTCCTGTCTAAAACCACTGAAAATAAGAGGTGCTAAATTTTAGATACTGCAAGATCCCATATAACTTAATACGTGCAAATGTGGAACCTTTGACCCTTCTACATAAGCTAGTTTTAGTAAAAGAAATAGCTGGGAGTTAACAAGATTTCAGTTCTTGTCTTGATCATCCCATGGGCTAAGTGACCTTGGGCAAATTACTTGACCTCTGATGCTCTGGTTTCCCCTTCTGGAAAATTGGGATGATAACATCTGTCCTTCTACACAGTATAATTAATCAGCAAAAAATGCAAAAAAATGCAAAACTTTGAAAATAAAATTTCTGCATAAATATTATTTAACATTATTAATAGAAACCAGAACATCATTATCAACAACAAAATGGTCTTTTTTTTATATATCTTTCCTGATAATGAGACTAAGGAAACTCAAATCTCTGCAAGCTATATTTTTACCCATCTTCTTGCTAAGTAATTTACTTAGGTTGGACCCCAAAGTGATACAGAAAAGACAAAAACAAAGGACTTCTGTGTTCCTCTGTTTATTAGAAACCGAGGATGACATTGGAAAAGTTCTCCCCAAATTCAATGGTTTACAAGCCTTTAAAAGTTCTAGGTAAATATTCAGTCAAGTGCATACATAATAAACAAGGTAAAGCAAATATACTTTTTAAAGCTTCCTGCGCTAGTACCCTATTTAGTCAAGAAAGGGATGCCCTATGAACTTTCCTTCTTGCTGCAATATTTCAAGGAACTGTCTTCATGAATGAGAATATTCTTTCTACCAAAGCAGATTGCAACTCCTTTTTATGACTAAGGGGTTACTTTATGAATCACTATGGCTAACTCTCTGGTGATTCACTTCTCTGAACTTGGTTGGGCTGGTCTTCAGATGACAACCAGGCAATCTGTCTCCCAGACCATACTCAAAGGCTTTCTCCAGTTTGATGGGACCTGACAGGAGTCTGCTCCCCTAGTCTTCAAGAACTTCTGCTCGATCTCTCTGCCATATTGTGATGAGGCAAGGTAGTAGGATTTTAATAGATGATTTAATTCATATCTGTTTTAAAACAGGACATATGCCTCCATCTATAATATAGTTTCAAGAGTCTTTTTCCCCTGTGTTTGCAAAAAGTTAACAATGCTACTGCTATTAAAATTGTCTACCTTCTGTCACCCAACTGTGTTGTTTCTCTGTCATTAATAATTAGTCATAGACTTATTATTCATTCTTGTACACTCCTAAAATGAGGTATCACGAATATGCTTAGATCCTTAGCAACAGAATATTGGGTGTTCTATGTAACTAAGATGTATGTATCACCTATTCACAAACAGATCTGTTGTCAGGGTGGCCTAACAAGAATGTATTTTTAAGACAGAAACAGACACAGTATCTTTCCTATTTCTATTGCTTTCAAACCCATCTAGAGGAAATTCCAAATACTGTCAATTTACTAAAAGTCTCAATATTTCTTCTGGTACATCTCATCACAGCTTTGAGACCTCCAGGATTAGCTTTGGAGCTGGGAGATTATGGACAAGGATATTGGGCAGCAGGGGAAAAATAACCACCTTGCACTGACAGCCTGGTGTAATACTGGGTCAACCAAGAGCAGGTGTTGCAGCTGCCTTGAAGAAATGTCACAGTATTATTCAGATAGAATCTCAAAAACCTAGTATTCCAAAAATAAGCAACTTTTGAGAAAAAAAACCCACAATAGAGCTGAATAGCAAATCCCTTTATAGCTTCGGGCTAGGGCATTAGAATGGGCTACATAAAGGATTATCTATAGCAGGGATTCTTAACCATTTTTGTGTCATGGTATAGACCCCTTCTCAGAATAATGTTTTTAAATGCATAAAATAAAATACAGAGGAATACAAAGGAAAGTAATTATATTGAAATATTGTTATCAAACATAATTTTTTTAAAAGTTCATGGACCCCAGTTTAAGAATCCCTGCTCTATAGAGTATAAATGTGTGTGTGCATATATATATATATATATATATATATATATATATATATATATATATATATATGCCCACCTACTAGTTAAAAATATTTTTCCCTAGGAATGATCTTAATGCAATTTGCAATGCATTTAGTCTAAATCATGTTCAACTAAAAAATAAACATGAATATGCACAGATATTTCATTGTAGTATCCAAAATTAAGAGAAAGGCATAACTAGAAACACTAGTCCCCCAGACCCAGTGCAACAGAAAGTGTTTCGGGTTCACTGAAATGCAGCAAAGAACATTAATTTTATTTGAGATTATATGTTTCTGTATGTGCTGCATAGGTAGGAAATTTCAAGGTTGGAGCAGTTATTTTATGGAAACATTTTCATGGAAACAGCACTAAACTTGGACTCTGAGTTCAAATTCCTACTCTGTCATTTACTGGCTGTGTAACCTCAGGTAAATAACTACCTCTCTGGTCCTCAATTTCCTCATCTGTAAAATGATATGGCTGGACCAGGTGACTTCCAATGTCCCTTCGAGTCTTAGATTGATGATCTTATGATTGCCCTCTCCATCCTTTAAAATGAATTTCTTCTGATCCTAATGTTGGTTGAATTAATGCTTTACTGAAATAGCTAACATTTATATCACCACAGTTGCACAGTAAAACTTAAGGAGTTGGTTTATTATGAACATCAAAAAAAATTTTGGCAACATTCATTTTATCAGACACTTCCTCAAATCTGCCAGCTCGCTTTGTTAGAAAATACTGGATAGAATCTATAGCTTTTCAGGATTTTTAAAATTATTTATTTACTTTTAGTTTACAACATTCAATTCCACAATCCCTTGAGTTCCGAATTTTCTCCCCATCTCCCTCCTCTCACCCTCCCCCCAAGGCAGTATGCAATCTGATATAGGTTCTACAAATACCTTCAACATTAAACATTAGTCAAGTTGTAAAGAAGAGTTATAAAGAAGAGTTATAAGACTATAATGAACAACGAGAAAGAAGGAACAAAACAAAACACAAGAGAGAGCAAGTAGTTTGCTTCAATCTGCATTCAGACTTTGCAGTTCTTTCTCTGGATGTGGATATCTCTTTCCATCATGAGTCTTTTGGAGTTGTCTTATAACCTTGCATTGCTGAGAGGAGCCCAGCCTATCAAAATCAGTCTTCACAGATACGATATGTCTGTAATTGTGTACAAATGTCTTCAGGATTTTTTTTTGACATTAGATTTTTTTTTCCCTTTAAGCTCCAACCAACTTCCCTTGTTAGTCCAGCAGTTAATGGCAATTATGTAGAAATGGGGATAAATCAAGTTTCATTACAGTTAACTCATTCCATTTTGCTTACCTCAGATACTTGATTTTCCTCGCCCATTTTTAGGAGACCCATTCAGTTGTAGTATTGTTTTCAAAGTTGATCATCTCATCTATCATAATCACCTCCAAATTAATGGAATAATTTTCCTTTTTTTGTTGTCCTTATTGCTGGTAGACTGGCAACATAATTGGTTATTAATAGCCAGTGTCATTTAAGAAAGACATCCTCAGGGGGAGGCTAGGTGGTGCAGTGAATAGAGCACTGGCCCTGGAGTCAGGAAGGACTTGAGTTCAAATCCGACTTCAGACACTTAACACTTATTAGCCATTTGACCGTGGACAGGTCACTTAACCCCAATTACCTTGCCTTCCCCCTACCCAAAAAAAAAAAAAAAAACCAGAAAGACATCCTCTTTTCCCTTATCTTCCAACTGTTTTGTGTTTGCCTTCAAAGAGTTTACAATCTAGTGGGGAAAATAAATCTTTTTTTAGTTGTTTTTTCAATAGCATCCAACTCTTGGTGACCCATTTGGAGTTTCCTTGGCAAAAATACTAGAATCATTTGCCATTTCCTTCTCCAGTCCATTTTATAGATGAGGAAACTGAGGCAAATAGGATTAAGTGACATGTGCAGGGTCATATAGCTACTAAGTGTCTGAGGCTGGATTTGAACCTGGCAAGATGAATCTTCCTGACTTGAGTCATGGCAGTTTATTCACTGTGCCACCTAGCTTCTCAACAGGAAATAAAACATGTACACAAATAACTACATTATTAAGGCAATCTAACTTAAGTACCACAAGTGGGAGAAATAAAATTCTATAGGATATCAGAGCACAGATCCATCACCTCCCACTAGTGTGATCAGGAAAAGTTTCAGCAGCCTTGGACAAGTCTTTCAGCTTCTCTGGGCCTCAGTTTCATCATTTGTACAAAGAAATAAGACTAAATCATCTCTAAGGTCCTTTCCTGTTTTAAATCTATGGCCTTATAAACCTATGAGGTAGTTTAAAAAAGGCATAGCATTTCCAAAGGCAGAGGTGGAAAGTGCTGGCACTTCAGGAGGAGGAAATAATTTGAGTAAAATACTAGTAATATGCACTGGCAGTTATAGAGTATTTTAAGGTTTGCAAAGCCCTTTACAAATTTTGTCTCACTTGATCCTCAAAACAACCCTGCAAATTACCACAGGGGTGTATTGGAAAATGTTTAACAACCAGCTTCCCCTCCCCCACAACCAACGTATGCATTACTCTTCTAATTTAATCTATATTACTAACATTTTCTTCATCACTTTCTTATATTTAGATAATCAACATTACAATAAATCAATCCTTATACTTAGGTAGTTAATAAATGTTTATCGATTGATTTATATTGTTTGCCAGTTTCTGAGGTGGAAATGCTCACTAAAAATTTAACAGTGAGCTCTCTTTCCATTTTGAGCCGGCTCCAACCAACTTTGGAGGAAGGTACTATTATTAATTTTTTACTGATGAGGAAACTGAGGCAGACAGAAGTTAATTGACTTGCCCAGGATCACACAACTAGTAAAGATCTGAGACTGGACAAGTACTCGGGTCTTCCTGACTCCAGGTCCCAGGCTCTATCCATCCCTCTACCCAGCTGCCTAGGGGAAGCTGAAGAATGGTGAATAAATCAATTTGGGTGGGGTGTGTATAAGGCTAGTATAGAGGGGTAATAGAAGATAAATCTAGAAAAATATTGTGGAAGTTGTTCACTGCAAGGGTAACGATGGTTAACTTTTTTGGGTAGGCAGTAAGGACTCATTGAAGGATTTTGAAACAATGAATGATGTTTTTAAAAAGTAGCGTTTAAGAAGATTAATAGCTTGGAGAGGGCAGAATATAGACAGACAAATTGCATTTTTAAGTCCAAATGTGAATTAAATAAATACTTGAAAGCAGCCATAAGCAAAAGACATGGCAAAAAAGGAATATCAGTGACACCTTGAGCTAACAGAATTTTTTTTACCAATTGGATGAAAGAGCGAAGTCAAAGAGGACTCCAAATGTTAAAGTCTAGGGAAATGGGAGGAAGCTGCTGTCACTAATGAAACAGGGAAGTCAAAAGGAGAAGCTGGTTGAAGGGAAGATGATGGTTTTAGGTATAGGATCATACATATGGATATATATGTATATATACACACATACATATACATATGCATACACACACATAGATAAAGAAGAGCTATATAGATAAAGAAACCTCAGAAACCATTTAGTCCCACCCTCTCCTTTTACTAAGGAGGAAAGTGAGTCCAACTTGGGAAAGTTAAATGACTTGCCCAAAGTCACATGGGCAGTTGAGTTTCAGTACTAGGACTTGAACTCAGATTTCCTGACTTCAGAACCAGGGCTCTTCCTACTGTAACAAACAGGAGACACCCTGATAAAGATGTATTACTCTGGTTAGTAGCTTATAGTTGTTTTTGCTATCTATTTTCAGTATCTTAAAATATTCTACTATAATTATATCTCAACTTGAAAATAGTAAGAAATCCTACATTTACTCTTTGGCTATTTCAGATTCCTCATGGCTTTTGTTTTTATTCAGTTATCCATCTCCTTTGATGTAGCCATCCCTTACAGCCAATGCAATGGATTCACACTCTTCCCCTTGACGCTGATTTGTCACTAACCTGGGCATTTCTCCAACTCCAAAGATAGTAGTGAAAATTATAGGCTCTTCCTACAGAGTTTTCTTTTTTTAGCAACAAGAGCTGAGCTCTATGTTAGCAAGCCTTAACCTTTCTTGGATTTATAGCCTTTTTTTCTTCCAGAATCACCTCCTCAGCTTTATCAAAACAGTCTTCAAAAAGAAATTGGACTCAGTGTGTAACAATGAAAAGAGGTGGTTTACATAATCCCCTAGCAAACATATCTATGGTTTGCTAAATATTCAGTCTGAACCAAGAAAATATGGAATCTCATCTGAATATTCTAACCTCATACCTTACGTACTCGGATTTTAGAACGACAGGTTACAACATCCTGTGTTTATCTGTGAAGATGTTATGTTGTCCTAACAGAATGAAAACTCCTTGGGGGTAGGCACCGTCATTTTTAGCTTTTTCTCCCCAGTGTTAAGTTCAGTGACAGACACATAGTAGTCAGTTAATAAATATTCGCTAATTTATGTGAGTGTGCATATTTAAATTTTATTGTTTAATAATATTATCATAAGCTTCTGAGAAAACAAAAGCAAACCTATAACTAAACCTAGCCTTCTCAATCCGTAAATCCTGATACATAATTCACAAAAAACCAAACAAACCCAAAACAGATTTATAACTAAATCTAACCTTCCTGTTCCACAAAAAATCCTTTGCAATTAGGCAATAAAATTGAGGACTGCCTCTCTACCTCTCGTGACCCCTCAAAACTCTCCAAATTAGAAATCATAAAAAAGAGATAAAGCAATTTCTGCTGTCTCCATAATGTTGTACCTCAAGAACCCTAATGAGATAAAAATCCAGTGAACTAATAGTGGAGAAGGCTAATCCCTAACCCTTAACACTAAAATTGATATGACTTCGCCACTGTTGGATAATGGCGTGAGTAAAGAGTAGAAGATTACTCCAAGGTTGCAAACCTGAGTACTAAAAGAATGGTGGGACCCTCAACAGAAATGGAAGATTTAGAAAGTGGATAGGGTTTGGTGGAGGAAGATCATGAAAACATGTTGAGTTAGAGATTCCTATGGTACAACCAAGGGTTGGCTTCAATAAGCAGTTGGTGATGCAAGACTAGAGTCCAGGACAAAACCTGGAGCTGGATATACATAGTTTTGGAAGTTATCTGCAGAGAAATAATAGTTGAACCCATGGGAACTGATGAGATCACTTGAGTGTTGAGAGAGGAGAGGATCTAAAATAGAGGTTGTGGTCATGGATGATGATCCAAAGGAGAGTAGAAAAAGTGATTCGACAGGTATGAAGAAAATAAATAGACATTCATGCCATGAAAAACTAGGGAGGAGAAGATTGTCAGCAATGTCAAATTCTGCAAAGTGTTCAAGTTGTATGAGGATTGACAAAAGTTTTTGGTAGGGAACATATCAGTGATAGCCTTTGAGGGAGCAGTTTTTGTTGAACCATAAGATTAGAAATCAGATTATCAAAAGCTGAGAAGTAAATGTGGAATAATAAAATGGAGGCAAGAATTTTTTCCGTAAGAGCTTAGCCATGAAAGTGAGATAAAATATAGGATGAAAGCTCAAAAAGATAGTAGGTAAATAGATAAAGCATTTAATGACTATTTCATATGTACTAGATACTAAGGGTTAAGCACTGGAAGTATAAATACAAGCCAATAAGGGAGTTCCTACCATCAAGGAGTTTATATTCTAATGGCAGAAAATAATACATAAAGGGAAACTTAAAAGGGGGTGTGAGGATAATGGAATTGAGGGGTAGTGCCCCATGGGAGGAGCATTTCAGGGATTTCAGAAATATATCTTGGTAGAATCAAGTGTAGGTGGTTCTTGTTGGTTTGGTTTTAGTTTAGTTTTGTTTTGTTTTTAAGGATTAGAGATACCTGGGCATGTTTATAAATAGTAGGTAATGAGCCAGTGGACAAGAAGAGATTGAAAATTGGGAAGAGGGGATATTCAAAATTCATATTTCCGGAGGATACAAAGGGAATACTTAAAGGGGAAAGTATACAGATAGAAGGCTTGGAATTTGTGAGAAGGCTCTCCTCTTCCTCTGAGACTAGAGCAGGGGAACTCTGAGTATGAGATAACAGTAGAAACTGCTGTTGGGCCCTACGAGACTAGGATACTCATCGTCCCTCTTTCTACAAGGCATTATCTCTCATCTCTGGACCCACGCACATAGGAAGACCAGATTCAGTCCCTAAAGGGAGGGGTCAGGCTCTATCTTGAGCTCTCTCTTTATGTTCCACCCCAGAGGTCCAGAGAAAATTACTTAAATTTAGGTTACTGTCCTGTTTAGTCTCCCAAATAGATTGAGTAGAAAGGTACTCAGAATACAATGTAGATCAAATATAGAACAACTGTTACTTTCTCTACGTAAAGGAAATGATAAATACACACAAAACCGACAAGGTGACGTTGACAAAGATTTAAACATAGAGCAGTAACATGATTGCTATTATACTCTCTTGGGAGACTGAAACTGCAGAATATGAAGCAGTTTGTGGGAATACTGAAAAGACCCTTTACAATTTACCATGGCCCTGCACTGTTTAAACAATTTCTTCTGGTCAAGGTTTTGTTTTACAATCTGCTCTCTGAAGACACAATTTCAAGCTTAATCTGCATTCTTAATAGTTTCTCCATCACTTTCTTAAATCTACACAATAAACAAAACAATAAACGAAGTTCTGATTTGTAGCATTTGCCAATTTTTGAGATGTAAATACTCACAATAAAAATTTAACTATCAACTCTCATGACCTGGAACAAATTGACTTCAGCACACCTCTACTCCAAGTCTGTGTCTTCTAACATGTTGAACCAGGAGTTGGGCTCATCCTGCTACTGATGATCATCTCTGATTCAGACTCATCTTGCCTCTGGTCACTTCTGACTAAGGGACCTATGGGAGCTTAGCTCCCCAGCCAAGCCCTTACTTTAGCTGCTATATGCTCCCAGAAGCCATGCTTTTTTGGGGGTTGAGGAAAGTGCATCCCCTTTCCCAATCTCTCATGGCAAGTACAGAGAACGAGGTCTATTTGTTATATAGGAGGGGCTAAGAAAGAAAGACAGCCAGAAGCTGTCACTGCCCCTTCTACTGACACATCTTCCCCTTCTTCTGCTTCTATCATGGGACAGGGAGATGAACAAAAGCCCTAGAATTTGATTTGCCATACCAGAATACCCAGTGCTTTCATCACTAAGCCACAGATTTCCCAGGAAGTGGCCAAAGTGAAGGTTCAGTGCTCCATGGGGTATGCTCTAGACAAAACAATTTGTCCCTTTCCTCATTATATTTTTATTGCTGGTACCTAGAACAGTGTCTGGCTCATACTAGGTACATAATAAATGCTTTTTTGATGATGATATAGAAGTGATTTGAGGCATCAAGATGGGAAGAAGGGGGAGCTTGTGACAGATGGTCTCAAGTTTTTCATACTTAATACACGTTCATATGTGTGTGATAAATAAAACACTGTGCTAGACTTTGTTACTTTCTTAAAATTTCTTGTTTTTTTTTCTTTGACCACATTCCAGTCCCAATGTAACGTACAGCCTCTTCTTTCCCGATGAGTCTGATGCATGCAAAGCATTTCCTTATCCTCTTGACTAAAGTATTCTCGAAGGGACATAGCATGTATACACACATATTTTCCTCTGGAATACAGTGATTCTGCTAATGGCATCTCAATCACAAAGAAAATATCAATCAACTTCAAACCACTCAGATCCTTCCATTTATCCTTATATGGTATCTCTCATTTCCACTTAACTGATGCTATAGGCTGTAAATTGTTTTCCTGGCCTTTGCCAATACCCTCTGAGTCATCATTCTCTTTTTGCTGTACAATGTTTTAAGAGGTGGATGGTATTTATTCTACTTCTTGTCATCAGAACAGCAGTCCTCCTACAGAATAAGAGAAGCTGCTCCTAAAATGTTTTTGAGATTGCAGTTAAACAGTTGTTACTGGAATACACCTCACTTCCAGACTATCTAGAATAATTAACTTCATCAAAATGAAATCTCAGTGGATTCTTGGAGTTTTAATTGGTCAAAGCAAGAGAGAAGCAAAAAGAAGAATGAGCTCAAGTTTCCTAGATAATAATCATGGGATTCACCTGGAGGGTCATTAATTTTCAATTAAACAAAAAGCAAAAGATGATATTTTATTAAAAATTTTGAGGGAGGCAAAATATTGAATTGTAGGCATTGATACTGCTTACAGTGGCTGTGTTTTATACTCTTTGGAAATAGACTCATTTTTGTCTAGATCACTCTGAGGCATGATTTAAGTGGGTTAGAGGCAAATACTTTCCATTTCTATGGAATACCTCTATGGCATATCTCTGGATAGGAGTCATTTCTCCCTGCTATTTTTTTTTATTTTCCGAAATGAGCATTAATCTTTTACTACTGTGTATTTATGTTGAATATGTATTCCTCTTCTCTCCCTTCCCTCCCCCCCAAAAAACCATCTCCTATTTCCTTGTTTTTGCTCTTTAAAGATCCAGTAGTGGAAAAATCAGAGTAATGGTTTGTTCATCTTGGCTCTTCTTACTTGACCCCTAATGATTATTTCTGTACCAGGACTCCACCGTAGTTGTTTTGGTTGCTTAGAGACTCTTTCAGCAGTCTTACACTGGGGACATAAATATGCCCCTATTTGAATGTATCATGTGTTCTGACAGACTGAAAAAAAAAAAAAACATTTGATGGAGCATCAGTTCTAGCTAACGTGATATATTTCTGCATTTCAAGATTGTGATAATGTATGTGAAGAACTATATAAATGTCAGCAGTTATTGTTATTATCATCATTAATATCATCACCATCAAAATTAGGGCATCATAACAGCCATATTTGTATATGTGGCAAGAAAAAAATAGAGTCCTAAAAGGTTAGAGATGAGAAGGAACCTTAAAAATCTTCTCATCCAAACTTATCCTTTCATCAGATGAGGAAAATGAGGAACAGAGAAATTAAATGACCTGTCAAAGGTACACAGCTACCTAGCAAAAGAATACTCAGTTCAGAGATCTCTCCACATGCCATGAAACAGGAACTTTAAAAACACATCCAACCCTAAATCCTGAGCAAACATGTGCCTAATGATTTATAACAGTAATTCCCTATTTTTTAAAAAATTGTATCACTCTAATAAGTTGCCTAACTGACACATCCCTTTCCTCCCAGAGGACTGAAAGACATGCAGTGCATCTGTTGTTTGTATTTGGGTACATTAAAATAAATTATGCTTTGAGATTTATGTAACACTTCCTTATGTAAATATAGGCAAACTGTGGTGTCCTAAAACCAAGGCTGAAAAGTAATAATACTCTGTCCTGAAAGTTTATTAGAAAGATAAGAAGAATTACAGTAATATAGTCCTAATATGTCAATAGCTCTCAACTAAACTTTTTTTTTCCAGCTACTGAAATCATACCTGCCACATAACAACTGACATATTCCTTCATATAGATAAGGTGGCTTCCTTTTTTTTTATCCTAATTTCATTTAATCTAAGAAAATCATATGCACACATGTGTGTATGTATATATACATGTATGTATCACACACACATATATGCCTCTGTGGTATGGCAAATGAAGTCTTGACTCTGATACTTAGTAAATTGTGGAACCCTGGACAAGTCACTTAACCTCTTAATCTTAACCTTAACTTAAATCCATAAAATGAAGATAATGGTATTTGGACTTCCTACTTCATAAGGTTATTGTTAACAAAATACTTTGTAAATCTTAAAGTACTATATTAATGTGAGCTATTGTTGTATATAATTAATTCACAGTAATCACATATGTTTTCACATCTAGATTAATCAATCAATAAGCATTTATAAATTCACACTATTTGTGCTACATTTTTGCTAGGAGGTAGTGATACAAAGACAAGAATGAAACAATCCCTGACCTCAAGGAGCTTATAATTTCTCAGGGCCAGCCATAAATGTATATCTGTAAGTTAATGCAAATTAGAGACAAAGTATTTGGTGGAAAGAGGGAGGCACTAGCAGCTGGAGAGGGAAGAAGAATCAGGAGAATTCTTATATAAAAAGGTGGTATTTCAGGTTAGTCTAGAAGGAAACTAAAGATGGTATGAGGCAAAAGTGAAATGGAAGTTGTAACTGCTAACATAAGACAGAACCTTAGATCCACTGGGGGATGGGGATGGAAGTGGAAAATAAAATAGAGGATGGACTATTATAAAAATGAAAAAAGAATCCTTACAATTGTTTGGGAAAGATCGCCTAGCCCCAATTCTAGGATAAGTCAAAGAATGCTGTGGTACAAGAGGACATTCATTTTCTTTCATAGTTGACTGAGGAACAAAGGAAAGGATAGAGCTTACTATTTTTAAGCTTCTTAAAAGGGTTAAATCAAACATAGAAATGCACTTTTTTCTAAGGCTACTAGGTAGGAATCTTAGGTGATAACTATCTTTGGATACTACAAGCTGCTATGATTCTTTTTAAAAAGTAATGTATATAAGACTAAATCTTTTACTGAAAAAATCAAGCTAGGAAATAATGTTATTTTCAAAGAAAAAAAAGGTGAATTTATATACTTGCCACATGCTAAAATAAATGTTTGGGGTATTGATTTTTGAATCATGTAAGTTTCCCAGTAGTTTCTAATAACAGAAAATTAAATACTTGTACAGAGATAGGTGATAGATGAGACAGAATGTTGACTCTGGAGTAAGAGGACCTACCTGGGTTCAATTCCCACATCTGATACTTTTTGCCTATGTAACCTAGCCAAGTCACATGGTTTCTCTGAACCTCAATTCTCTCATGTGTAAAATGAAGGAGTTGGATTAGATGGCCTTTGAGGCCAACTCTACATCTAGCTTTAGACTATGATCTGTGATCTTGTGATATATTGAATTATTCCATGAGTTGAAAGGATTCCCCGTGGAACATCTAAGGAAAGACGTGGACCAGAACTGCTTTGTATGGATTGGGATCCGCTGTCTTGAAGGAGCATTCACATTGGTGAGACTACAGAGCCAATGAATGTCAAAAGAAGCAGATATTGTTCTCATAATTGTCCCTGTGGTCACTGACTTTCAATCAACATGATATTTTGGTATCTAGACTTCAAATTCAATAAACATTACTAAGGTGCTTGCTATATACCAGGTATGCAACCATATGAAGGAGTAGTGGATAGAGAGTTAGCTTCAGGATCAGAAAGACTTAGAGTCCTGCCTCTGAACATAATGACTGGCAATGTGATCCTAAACTCTCCCTGCTCCAGACAGTTCTGCAAGACTATAAATTGCAGAGCAGCTTCAGATTTGCAATGGGAGAGGGAGTTTTTCCATTGGAAATTCACTAATGCAGTGAGACAAATCCTGTTTAAAAAATATACACTAGTCACTGTAGAAGATAGAAGAATGAATAAGGCTCAGGTCCTGCCCACAAGGGGTTTATAACTGGTAGACTGGAAGGAAAAAACACAATTAAGTGCATATGAAAGAAAGTGATTTGAAAAAAGAGTGACTGTTTCTAATAGGAAGGAGATGGTCACACAGTAAGGTCATGAAGGATGGAAAAGATTTCAATATGCAGAAATAGTTGGTATGAGCAAAGGCACAGAGGTTAGAATATGTGAGATTATTTCAGGGAATACTGAGTAATTTAATTTAGATAAAGCACAGGAAAAAGTGTGTAACAGCAGAAAAATACTTATTTGGTGATATTTTGTAGGACTTCTGTGGCTAGCTACAAAATTTGCCTTTATTTAATAAGCAACAGGGAACTTTTGAAGGTTTTTGAGCAGGGGAGCACAATGACCTCAGCACTGTGCTAGAAACAGTAGCAAACACAAGAGAAATATAAGATACAATCTCTAACTAAAGGGAGCTCAGTCTTCTTTGGAAAAGCTATATATATTATTGTAGAAATGGTGTTTATACACACTTTCGATGTACTACTCTTCTTTAATGGTTTCATGTTTCCTGTTCTTGAATTTACTTAATAACTACTCAAATACTATACTAAATAGCAGGGATGATGATAAGATGGGCATCTTTATACTTCAATTATAATTCACAGCTAAAATGAAGGGTAGAGGCAGTGAAATACTAGAGGAAGCCCCCTAGCCAGACAACCCTTCCAACCGTTATCTTCCTGATGTGTATCCACATTAATGAGATAGATGCTTTTCTATCTAGTCTACAATGCCTTGAATTGCCTTGAAATTTCCAATATTAGAATAACCAATAATAAGACACCAAAAAGGGGCGTAGAGAATACGTTTTGCTTCCAGAAGACAAGAGCAAAATACCTATGTGTCCTTATTAGCATATTAGAGAAAGATTAATTTATCAGATTAATTGATTTATACTTTGAGATCTGGAGGAGTGGGATTCAGTATGAATATGTTTAAATAGGGGGAAAACTTGCTAAAGACAAATATTAGGTAAATAGGTGGCAGCATGGTGTATATAGAGAAATAGCATTTGCTCAGGAGTAAAAAGATCTGAGTTCAAATCCCAGGACTGGCACTTACTAACTAGATGACCTTGTACAAATTACTTAACTACTTTAATACTCAACTTCTTTAGTTGTAAAAAGAGGGTTGAGATATTGGATTACATAATCTCTAACAAATCCCTTCCAGCTGGAATGTGGAATAATGGGTTAAAAAAAAGGTTTACAAAGCCTGAATTTTAGCTGCAGGTATAAAAAGGGATGATAAAGCCTTGATAATGATGCTGTTGATGATAATGATGGGCTTTTATATGTCACCTTAAGGTTTGCATTGCATTTTACAAAGCAAGGAGTGGTGTCAGCTCGAATAGATAGGCAAGGTTTCATGGGCATTTTGTTGGGCATGGTTCCTAACAGCAATCAAATGTGGCCTCCACCTACAGCATCCTAAATCTAAAACAAATTACATTGACCTTTGTGTTTTGAGGTCTACTATAATAAACTTAAAAGGCATATTTTTGTTTGCTTCCTTTCCAGATCAGGAATTCCTAGAACCCTCAGGTCTGAGTTTATACAAACTAGATTCTATCTTGCATAATCTCTCAAAAATCTTTCTCTCGCTTCATTTTGTCCCTATCCATTGTCTTCTCTGTGAATATCAGACTACAGATTGTGTCTAGGTCTTTACTAAATATGTAAAAGGGTCCTCAGCTCCTACTCAAGCACTTGAGCTAACAACATATACATACGTAGGATAGGCTTTATTTCACCCTAGAGAAAACACAAAACACAAAGGTTTTGCACCTGAGCCCATAAACAATCAAGACAACTCTCCTATCTCTTGTGAGAGGAAAGCTATGTTGTTATTTAGGACCTTTCTGTATTGCCATCAAATACTGACTAGCAAGAGAAACTCAGAATCCTTTAGTTGGCTCCAGGGAAAACAGTCAAAGATTGGTAGATTTCACAGCAACATGCCTGTTCCTTTTCTGTCTCCCACAGAATGTTAATTTCCAGTTTCCCATTTTGAAAGTCTTTAAAAATCCTTCCATGAAACATAAAAAGAAGTAAAATGTTGCCCTCTAGTGACATACAAAAGAACTGAAGTATGACTAATGAGACGTATATTACTCAAAAGCTGCTGGTAAAGGCAAAGCTACAATTAAGTTTGTAAATGGGATTTGCAGGTAAAAGAACTTAGGATACCTTTATTTGGAACAGTATGCCCTGCAGGAAAAGAGAACCTTTTTGGTAATCCTAACACCAAACTGAATTTTTTGTTTTTGTTTTTTCAGATAGTTTATGAGCTATAATTATTATCCCTACATCGCTTTTATACATACTTTCTGGGGAGTTTGGATATATTTCAAAAATCTTATTTAATATATAGTTAGCTTGGGACAGCTAGGTGGCGCAGTGAATAGAGCACTGGCCCTGGAGTCAGGAGGACTTCAATTCAAATATGACCTCAGACACTTAACACTAGCTGTGTGACCTGGGGTCACCAATTGCCCTGCCTTTCCCCCTGCAAAAAAATATAAATAAATAAATAAAATTTAAAAATATAGTTAGCTTGTTTTTCTCTTTTCTTTTCACCATTTAGAGAAAGAATCACTTCAGTGTTGCTAGAGTGGCCATTATGTTTGTTTGTATATGTACTCCACCCTCTTGAGTCCAATGCACTGACTCACAGGGTCTGTTCACAGACAAGCAGGGCAGCTTTGGAAGTTACAGATTAAATATATTTAAAAAGAAAAGAAACTTTGGATAAGAAATATTTCAAGTTTCATGTTCCACAATGTATATGGAAATATTTATTTTATTTGATATTTGTTAAATCAGAATTAAAGAATAAAATAAAATGGAAAAATATTCTAGGGGAAATTAATATACAAATAATAACTCATAATTCTGTAACTTATTCTGGGTCCCATTCTCTTTCCTTTTTCCAATGAATTCTGAAATAACAGCATATAGGCTACATGTCACTTAGTACAGTGGAAATGAAAGTGAAATGTATTAGTAAACTCCAAACTAAATGAGCATATCTGTCCCTGAAAATTGTCAATGTTAATTCTCTTCCATGCTTTTCCTGGTGTAATGGTAATATAATTTGAATTTTAAGATCCCTTTGTATTGGCAAAGGTAACCTGTACTTAGCACTTAGTAATTAATCAAGCCTCTGTTAAAGAAACAGAAGGTGTGAACTCCTGTCTCCTGTTGTTGATGTAACAGGAAGGTGCTGAAGAAGGAAGGGCAATACTGTATATAAGGAAAAGCCCAGAGAGGGAGAGTCAGATTTTCTTGGAGCAAGCTCCTTGGAGACAGAAGCTTCTGCTGCTGGGGTGTAATGGTAATTAATTTAAATCTGAAGACCCCTTTTTGTTATGTCAAGTACGCAGGTACTTAGCCCTTAATAACTAATGAAACCTTTGTGGCTAAGAGGCATAGGATGTGAACTCTGTCACTTGTTGCTGACATAACAGGAAGGGTTTGGCTGAAACAGGAAGCCAGTGTGTGTGTGTGTGTATGTGTGTGTGTGTGTATAAGAAAATCCCCAGAGAGAGGCAGTCAGAATCAAAAATTTTCCTCCTGGTGAGCTCCTGGTGGAGGAAGTAGAATTTTCCCAACATCTGGAAGCTGGGCTGCTACTTGCTGGACTGAGGACTGAGTTGGAGTTTTCTTGAGACCAGAATCTGGGCTGAAGTTGCTGCTAAGAAGGCTGCCTGGAAGGCTGAGATTTCTTCTGAGTCCTAAGGCCAGCCAAACTGCTGGAGGACTGAAGATGCAGGACCAGCATAAGACTTTGTTTTGGCTTGGTTGATCCTTGAGTTCCTGGCAACAGAAGTTGTGAAGGTTTTGAGATGTGCTGGACACTGTGAACTTCAGTGTATAGCAGAAACTGCCTGGAGGACTGGACAAGAACCTGGGAGCTATCTGCCTCTGAATCCAGGTGACTGTTCAATGGATTCAGGTAGGAGCTGGGACCATGGAAGGGGATCCAGGGAATCTGAGTTAAGATGAAGAAAAGGCCTCTCCTTGGATATTGAATGCAGTGATGAAATTGAAGTTTATTAGAGACTGAGGGGTAGACGGTTTGTGTAATTTTCTAATGATTGTATTTAGTGATTAATATACTTAGTGACTGATTGCTAGATAAATGACTGATTAAATTAACCTATAATTGTCCCATGAGTGTAAGACTGACTTGTATTGTGAAATGATTGAATGATTAAGTATGGAGGCAAACCCACTTAGGGATACCAGATGATTGTTCTTTTGTTCTTTGTTCTAAATACTGTGACCACTTTGGTGAAGACTATGTGGCCATTTTAATGTTAAGCTGTTGGGAACACTATATTGTAATTTTCTGTGATAAGATGTGATATTGTGAATATTATATTGTGATTTGTTGTGAACATTTGCCTTGATTTGTTATGGAATAAATGGAGTGTTCACTATACTGTGTAATCAGAACTTTAAAAGCTGTTCACAGTAGCATTCTTTTGGGAAGCTGCTTGTGCATGGCATTACAACTATCTCGTTTACTTCTGTGGTAAAACACCAAACCTACTTTCCTGATTCATAGTTCATTGACTTTTCCAAGGGGTCAAGTTTAAGCTATAGGTATATATATGTCTGATGTCTCTTTTTAAAATTATATATATATATAATCAAAAAAAGGTTTACTGAAAGCCTATTATACACAAGGCTCCATGCTAGGTACTGTAGAAAACACAATGTTCTGGGCATATTACATAGCATTTGAAGATGCTTGTCCAGGCTCACGCTTCAATCTACTTTGGGTGATTTGTGATCTCACTGATGTAGGTACACACTCCATTTGTGCAGATTTCAATCTCATTTTGCTGGGCTCATGTCTCTAACCTCCTAAAAATCTTCTAAAGAAGGTCCACTTAAAATTGCTTGTGGTTTTAGCTCTGGGCGTAGATTTGGAGAACTTGGGTTCAGAATCCAGTTCTGCTAATTGTATGACATAGGACAAAGTACTTAATCTCTATGGCTTTCAGTTCCCTCATCTGAGGGGAGTTAGACTGAGTGACCTTTCAGAGATCCCTCCCAGATTCAAAGCTGTGATCCTATAATCTCTTGACCATGCATAGATACCAATGGAACAAATGAGCTGACCACCAGTAATCTGCTATCATGATGGATCCACTTTCCCTTCTGATTATGTGTTTCTCTGTTGATGACCTGCCCATCACTTCTCCTGAGCAATACATTGCTGACAATATGTTATGGCCTACTCACATCTGACACATCTTTCCATTTCACTTTGGCATACTAAAATCATAAGGATCATATTCTTTTTAAAGTGAATTATTGTTTATATCTTTTGTCTTTACATTACCTAGATTTCTCCTTGTATCTTCTCTCTTCCTCTTCTCAGAGAGCCATACCTTATAACAAAGACTTTTTTTTAAGAAAAAGAGGAAGAACCCACAGGTACAAAAATATTTATAGCAGCTCTTTTTGTGGTGCCCAAGAACTGTAAATTGAGGGGGTGCCCATCAACTCAGGAATAGCTAAACAAGTTGTAGCATATGAAAGTAATGGAATACCATTGTGCTACAAGAAATGATAAACAGGTGAACTTCAGAGAAACCTGGAAAGACTTCTATGAACTGATGCTGAGTGACAGGAGCAGAACCAGGAGAACATTGTACACAGTAACTGCTGCAGTGTTTGAGGACTGATTTTGACAAATTTAGGCCTTCTCAGCAATGCAAGGACTTAAAACAATGCCAGAAGACATATGATGGAAAATGCCAGCCACCTCCAGAGAAAGAACTATGGAGTTGGAATGCAGAACAAAGCAAACTATTTTCTTTCTTGCTTTTTTTTTTCTTTCTCATGGTTTTTCCCATTCGTTATAATTCTTCTATGCAACATGACTAAAGTGAAAATGTGTTTAATAGGAACTTATGTGTAGAGCCCATATCAGATTGCAAGCCATCTTGGAAATGGAGGGAGAGTAGAAAGGGAGAAAATTTAAAACTTATGGAAATAAATGTCAAGAACTAAAAAATAATTTAATTTTAAAAGGGGGAAAAGAATAACTAATACAAAATAAAAAGAGGAAGAAAATTTTTAAAAACAAAACCAAATAATATATTCAAAAATCTGAAAACACATGCCAAGTTCCACACTGAGAGAACCTCTCACCTCTGCAAAAGAATAGGAGAAGGTATGTTTTCTTTGGAGTCAAGTTTATTTTTTGTAATTTTGTAATATTCTTTGTAATTCATTTTGTGGTTGATATTCTTTACATTTACGTTGTTTTAGTTACTGGTTGTTGCTTCTGGGTGGTACAGTGGATAAAGTGCCAGGCCTAGAGTCAGGAAGATACTTCCTGAGTTTAAATCTGACCTACAGGCAGAGTGAAGATGGTGGGGTAGAAGCAGGAGAACTTTGTGAGCTCCACTCATAACCACCTCAAATACCTATAAAACATGACTCTAAACAAATTTTAGAGCTCCAGAACCCACAACATCACAGAGAAACAAAGCTCCTGCTAAAGGCAGTCCAGCAAATGGACCTGAAGGATTCATCACAGCATGCTGGGAGCAGAGCCCAGCCCCATGTAGTTTTAGGCTCAGGGCATCCAAGACAAGCCAGGCTGGAGCTTTCAGGAGAGTGGATCACCATCAGCTATGCAGTTTCCAGAATTATCAACCCATAAGAAACAAGGACAAAAGGAAAGGTCAGTGGAACATGGCTAAATTTGGGAGAGAGGGTCCGGCCATCTGCTTCCAGAGCTAGAAGTGGTCTGAAGTAGCTGCTTCAGACCTCCTGGCCTGCAGATTGCAGGGGGGCCAAGCAATCATTCAGAGGCTAAGTGCTCTTGCCTTAACCTGCCTGGATTGGGATCATGGTCTTGGGTGGTGGTCCTGAGGTGCATGACCAGTGAGCCAAAGCTGGTGGGGGCTGCAGAGATGGTGGCCTCCTAATACCTCTGGCAGCTGTGAAAACCCCAGCTATTTGGAACAAAACTCTCCCCTCTGAAAGCAGAGTTCTATGGAGCCCAAAAGTCAAGTAATTGACTGTCAACACGAGCAGGCAAAGGAAGCAAAGCAAGCTCAGCAATCCAACTTTAGAGTCCTTTTTTGGGGACAAAAAGGATCAAAGCATGGAATGGGAGGAAGACAACACAGTCAGAACTCCTGCACCAAAAGCTTCCAAGAAAAATGTAAACTGATTACAAGCCATAGAGGAGATTAAGAAGGATTTTGAAAACCAAATAAGAGAAGTGGAGGAAAAATTGGGGAGAGAAATGAGAATGATGCAAGAAAATCATGATAAAAGAGTCAACAACCTGACTGAAGAAAATAACACCTTAAAAAATAGATTAACTCAAATGGCAACAGAGGCCCAAAAAGCTAATGAGGAGAAGAATGCCTTAAAAAATCAAATTTTCCAGATGGAAAAAGAATCTCAAAAGCTCACTGAAGAGAATAATTCCTTCAGAATCAGAGTGGAGCAAATGGAGGCAAATGACTTTATGAGAAATCAAGATACTATTAAACAGATCCAAACAAATGAAAAAATAGAAGGCAATGTGAAATATCTCCTTGAAAAAACCACTGACTTGGAAAATAGATCCAGGAGAGACAATTTAAAAATTATTGGACTACTTGAAAGCCATGATCAAAAAAAGAACCTAGAAATCATCCTTCAAGAAATTCTCCAGGAAAATTGCCCTGATATTTTAGAACCAGAGGGCAAAATAAAACTTGAAAGAATTAACCAATCACCTCTTGAAAAAGATCCCAAAATGAAAATTCCTAGGAATGTTATAGCCAGGTTCCAGAGTTCCCAGATCAAGGAGCAAATATTACAAGCTGCCAGGAAGAAACAATTTCAATACTGTGGGAACACAATCAGGATAACCCAGGATCTAGCAGCTTCTACATTAAAGAATATGATATTCCGGAGATCAAGGGAGCTAGGATTAAACCAAGAATCACCTACCCAGCAAAACTGAGTATAATGTTTCAGGGGAAAGTATGGTCATTCAGTGAGGTGGAGGACTTTCAAGCATTCTTGATGAAAAAACCAGAACTGAATAGAAAATTTGGCATTCAAAGACAAGAAGCATGAGAAGGTAAACATGGAAAGGAAATCATAAGGAATTTATCAAAGTTGAACTATTTACATGCCAAATGATAATTGTAATTTATGAAACTTTTCTCAGCAGGAGGATAGGTGAAGGGAATATAAATGTGTGTGTATAAATATACACACACATGTACATATATGTCTATATAGGAGGGTATATGTGTCTATATAGGAGGGTATATATGTGTATGAATACATGTGTGTGTGTGTGTGTATATGTGTACAGGTATACATAGACAGAGGGCACAGAATCAATTGAATAAAAAGAGATGATATTTTATTTTATTTTTTTAAAAATAAATTAATTTATTTATTTTCTTGTTTACATCATTCATTTCCATGAGATTTTGAGTTACAAATTTTCTCCCCTTCTTTCCCCTACCTAACACCTCAAAACAGCCATCCCACTGTATAAACCCTCCCCCAATCTGCTCTCTCCTATGTCCTCCCCCTCACCCCTCTGACTTTCCAGTAGGGCAGGATGGATCTCCCTACCACAGTGCCTGTATATCTTACTTCACAGTTGGATGTAGTTAATAATAATAATTATATAAATAAATATATATATATGTATATATACATATATATATTTTTAACACTTAATTATAGAACTTTAAATTCTAGATTCTTTCCCCTCCTCCCTTGTCACCCACCCCCACTGGAAGGACAAGCAATTAAATACAGGCTGTACATGTGTAATTATGCAGAACATCTCCACAGTGGACATATTGTGAGTGACTGATTATATGTCCCTCCTTCCTATCCCGCCCCCCCCGTTCTATTCTCTACCCTGTCCCTGTCCCTTTACAGAAGTGTGTACCTCCTGCAACCCTCCCCCGACACTGCCCTCCCATCCATCATCCATCAGAATTTCACCTTTTAGAGTATCGTCCCTTCCTATTCAATTGATCCTGTGCCCTCTATGTATTCATATATACACATACTCAGATATGTGTTCGTACACATATATAAACCCTCCTATATAGACATATGTGTATGTATACATATATATACATTTGTTTTCCCTTCACCTATCCTCATACTGAGAAAAGTTTCATAAGTTACA
>CM053582.1:306763549-306780993 GCA_028627135.1 Pseudochirops cupreus
TTGACCACATGTGCCAACTTCATCACTACTGGGTTGGCTTTGACTTTCTGGTTTTGGGACTCAGTTTTCTGGTATTTAAATGAATGCACTATCTATATTTCTTATGTAGAGAGCCTGTTCCATTTTGTGATTAATAACTATATCAGCATATTTATAGTTACTGTAGGCATTGTGAATACTGCATTGCTGATACAGTATGTGGGGAAGGGTAGTTAAAAGGATACCTTGAGTAAAAATAGGAATAAGGTATAGAACAAGCAGTTTTATTCGTCCAGATAGAAAAGTGAATGTTCAGACATTTTCAAACAACTTCTCTGTGAGAGTTGCTCATTATCTTTTTTACCTCTGCTGAGTATAGCTCCATCAAATCTCTTGATTGTCCTCCCAGATTCTCTCTTTCTGTGTTAGCCTCTCTCTTGGTCAGTCTGCCTCTGCTGCTTTTTCTATCTCAGCTGCTCTGTTGGCTGACAGTATGCCGTTTGGGTGCCTAGAAAGGAGAGCAAATGTCACGGAGATCTCACAAGGCCCTAGGCCAAAGAAAGAAGACGCGAAAAGAAGGTAGCCCCATCCCCCCCACAGGCTTGGGGCATATTGGGGTGTGTGTGTGTGTGTGTGTGTGTGTGTGTGTGTGTGTGTGTGAAGATACTTCTGTCACCAAAACTCTGTAGTTCAGAGATTACAGGTCTTAAGCGAGAAGGGCCCCTCCATCAGGTCACCCCAAAGGGGCGATTCAGACACATCTTCGGTCCTTTTCTCACTGATGGATCTTGGACACCATGATTTGCTCTTTTGGTTCAGTATTCTTTCCTGAATAGCGCCAGGCACAAGTTCCCAGGGAGAAACAGTTTCTGGGTAGGGGGAGGTCTATAAAATATTGGAATCATGAAATAACTTCTTAAAATAGCTTTTTAGGGGGACCCCTCGAACAGTCCCGTGGAGGAGGGGGCTTTCCATTGGGGTTTCTCAAGGGTGTGAGTAGGGAAGGGTTGAGATCTGAATGCTGCGGGAAGTCTTACCCACTGAACACTGGAGGATGAGGGGGCCCAGGAGCCAGCATGGCTGAGACTATTTAATGGAGTGAAGACATCTGGTCTCACCCTAGGACTGCCTGCATCATCCTCTACGGCAGGACTCCTGGAATCATGGCATCCGGCATCATTCTCCATTTCAGATGAGTATTCTGGTCCAATCCCAGCCCCGCCTCATCCCCCTCAGTAACAGCTAGGCCTCAGCCTCTCTGGGCATGCGTCATCATCCCTCAGGCTATTGTAGTCCCGCCCACAACTTGGAACCGGCCCCACCCTGCCTCCGTCCCTCGGAGCCCCACCCACCGAGCAGGCGCAGTAGCTTCTTCAAACTTGGGGAAGCAGCCTTCCCTGAACTTCTTGTCTTAAAAGCGCTGTGGAGGAAACAAAGGCGCAGTGAGAGGTAGACGTTGTCTGAACTTTCACTCTACTGGCTTAGTAATGCTAATAATAATAATAACTAACGTATTAATATGTATGTTATGCATAAGCTATATGTGTGTCCCATATATTACACACACGAAATCTTAAAAGTACATATGTATGTTACTTTGTTTACCTCGAAGCTATATTTATATATATATAATTCTTAATATATTTATTTTATATTATTTATAAATAAGGTATTTTATATATTTATATATTTTATATATAATGTTAAGGTTTTCTATATATTCCATATGTGAAAGGTTTTCTGTATGTTTATTTCCACATGTATGTGTGTATATATGGGTAAATACATGCATGCATATCCACTTACCCATATATACATAAATATACATAAATACAGAAAGAGAGAATGTGCTTTAAGATTTCCTTATATGTGCTATTTCGTTTATTCTCAGACAACCCTGTGGGGTAGGTGCTATTATTATTCCCATTTTGCAGATGAGGAAATTGAGGTTAAAGACTTGCTGAGCTAATGGGCAAATAAGTGTCTGAGTCTGGATTTAATCTCAGATCATAGGTCCAACACTCCATCCACTATGCCACCAAGCAGCTTTGGTTTTTGAGAGTTTAGAATACTGATTTTCCAATGTAGGATTTGAGTGGTGAGGTTGTGTGTTATAATCATATCTAATTTGATCTATGATTAAGTTCATTAAACAGAAGTCTTTTGAAAAAAAATTATTTATGATGGGATACAGGAAGATTTCTAGCTGAAACTGGGGCCTCCCCACATGGAACCAGTATATTTATAGCTCTGTTAAAACAGTCAGTTCTCTGTGGTTAGGGTTATGATTTCAATTTATTTTTGAGCCCTCCTCCCCAATTTTAAAATGAACATGAAGTTAAGACTAATCACATAGGCCCAATATTGTATTGAGAATACCCAGGATTAGTGAATCTCTGCTACCCAACCCTCCCTCCCCCAGTAAATAAAGACAAAAGAAATCTTGAAGTGTACATATAGAACAAAACACAGATCTGATCAAAGAAGATGCTTTTCTGGCTTATGCAACTCATTCAATATAAATCCTGTATACTTTTAAATTTAGTTGCTCTAAGAAAAAGCAGTTGTTAGTAGAAACATAGATCTGGGAACCTGGGAATGATGTAAACGTCATCAATGGCCTTGTAGGCTGGATGAGGTTGAGATATCACTGGCTTTGGGTTGTTTTCTTCGAGCACTAGATCAGTCTGTTCTGGAGAGGGATTCTGTGTTCATGATAGTTGATCTGGCAGCTGCCCTTTCCACCTGTATAGAGGAAGGAGGTAAAATTGTGAGCAGCAAATCTGACTTTGCTGTTTTAGTTTTATTGGAGGGTAGAGCATACTTTCTGAGATGCCTGCTAGAATGCTACATAGAGCTGAGAGGTTCAGGACTTTACGTATACATACATACAGCACACTTAAGAACAAGAAGAGTTTGGTGTATCAGAAAGAGTCCTGGAAAGAGGATCTGGGTTAACATGTTTTTGGACCAACAGAAATGCTACCTAGAGGAATTCTTGAGGCAGCTTAGGTGGTGTGCTAGCTAGATACTGAATAAATGCCTATTTCCTTCCTTTTTACTACTGCTTAGAGCAGTGGTTCTCAACCTTCCGAAAGCCGCAACCCTTTAATGCAGTTCCTCATGTTGTGGTGACCCCCCAACCATAAAATTATTTTTGTTGCTACTTCATAACTGTAATTTTGCTACTGTTATGAATCTATTTGATATGCAGGATGTATTTTCTTTGTTACAAATTGAACATAATCCACAGGTTGAGAACCACTGGCTTAGAGTAAAGTAGCAGATTTAGGTATTGACTTTTTTTTAATATTAGAAATGAGGAGAAACTAGAGTGATTTTAGAGGAAAATAAAGGAATATTTAAAGGATGAGAAAATTGAAGCTATGTGAAACATCTTCAGAAAAGAAGCCTGAGGATCGGCTAATTTGTCTTTAACTATTACTGATAAGCAAAACCCTTTACTCTCTGACCCCTTCCTACCTTTCCAGTCTTCTTACGCATTACTTTCTTCCAAGCTCTCTAAGATCCAGGTACACTGACCTATTTATTTATCATTACTCTCAAATGACACTCCATCTCCTGTCTTTGCACTGCTTCTTCCTCCTCATCTCCAACACCAATTTCCCTGGCTTCCTTTGAGACTCAGCTCAAATCTCACTCTCTTCAGGAGACATTTCCTGGTCTACAGTCCCCTCCTTCTGTCCACACTGCCACCCCCCTCCCAGGACATTCAATTATCTTCTATTTACATTGTGTAGAACCTTTATATTGTACATGAGTATCTGCATTTTGGATCCCCCATTAGACTATGCGTTCCTAAGGGCAAGGTCCAATAGTTTTGCCTTTCTTTGTGTCCCCAGCACTTAGCACAGTGCCTGGCACACAGTAAGTGCTTAATAAATGCTTGTTGACTCTTTAATTTAGTAATTTAGTGAGTAGCCATCCACTTTTGCAACTTATTTGGTCTTTTACCTGGCCACCATTAGGACGCAAGAAAAAAGAGGGGTTAATAAGTAGTGCTTACTAAGCAGGTGCCCATCATCTAGACTTGTAGTTATGACAGGGCACAAGGGGATTAGCTGTAGCTACCACGGAAGGACACTGTCTCTGTTTGATTTCTTGTGTGAGAGGAAGTCAATTCCTGATACTTCCCTGCTTTTCCTATCACAACTGCTTGCTTAAATCCTTTGTATTAGTTGTTTTTATGTGTAACAGGGCTTTCATTTATGCCAGGATCACCGCAGATGGATATGTCCACATAGGAAAACCCAGAGTCTGCTTCTGGGAAAAGACATCCTGCATTGGCCTACTCCACTGGAAGGAGTAGCCTCTTTGCATTGTCTGAATAGCTAGAAGTGATTGTATCTTTAAAACCACCAGACTAGGACTCTCCTCTCCTCTCTTTCTCACTCTGTCTGTGTGTTCTGTCTCTGTCTCTCTCTATCATTTGTCCTTTTCAATTCCAAGTGTAGAGAGCAGAGTCCCTTATCCATATTGGAACCTCTGACTGTGGTGACCTTGGAGCCAGGATTCTAGGCCAGAGGCAAGTCAAAGAAAGCTTTGTACTTGGAAGTTTCTTGAACTAATGTTATAGAGGTACTAAGCTAAGTTGTGCAGAGGTGTTTGGTGGTGGTGGTGGGGTGTTTGTATGTTTATTCTTCCTATGTCTTTGAAGCATATATTCCTTTGTAAAAGCTAGTCTTATTAAGTGGTTAAATAGAACTTAGATGCCTGGGACTTCTAAAAGTGGGGAATCACAGTCAGCGGGGGCTTGAGCAAAGGGCAGAAAAGAAACACTCTCCCTTTACCTCAGCCTCCTAAGGGTACCAAAAACCCTTGGAAGGAGCAAAATATAAAACACTTGTCCCTCAGACAGTGGTGGCTAGAGTAATCACTGTTATACATGAACTCTTAACTTTAGCCTCTGACCAGGCTTCTGTTAATTCCTTTAGCTCTCAATTTGTACCATGTTTTTCCTCTATTATGCTGCCCTTTTTTCCCTCCCAAATGTGGATATTAAAATGTAATCAGGAAATATTTAATAAATAAATAAAAATACATTTAAGCATAGATAATATTATATTTTAAAACTAAGTCATTATGCAACTCACAGAGATCCTTCTGTATGGTTTAGTAGGCCCTGTTTCTGTTTGAGTTTGATGAAAGGTGTAGTGCATCGAGAGGTTGTCATTTGCACCGAGTTAGACAGCTAGTATATGGCAGAGGTAGGCTTTTTTGACTCTAAAACAAGGTCTTCATCCACTATACCATGCTGCCGGTGGTATAATATTTATGCTTCTTTGGTGAGAATATAAAAGGATCATTTCACTTTCTGTTACGTGGTGAAAATATCATGGAGAGGTGAGGTAGGATTTCATAGAAGTATTTTGAAGGAAGAGGAAGACTTTGAGAGCAAAGGTTTTTAAAGCACTGTTGTTTATTCTAATTTCTTAAGGTCCTTAATGAATAGGGCAGAGAAATAATCATCCATGTATCAAGGCTTACAGGAATGTTAGTTAGACAGTGGTCTGGCTTATATTATAATCAGCTTCTTTCCCAATCTTAATTCTTTTAGTCATGTAATAACCCAGGAGAGACTATGATCTAGTGTAACAGTATAAGCTGGTAGAAACAAGTATGCCCAAGGTACAGATTTCTGTGTCTAATTCAGCAATCCAGCATTCTCCCTAAGCTCTTGTTCCTGGGATTCTCATTCATTATTTTTCCATCTGGAAATAAATTTGCTGTGGTGGCCCTAGGTATTCTGTAGAACAGCTGGGGTCAGCCCTAGAGAATTTGAAAAGGTAGTGGAGCACTGGTTGTCAGCAGCTTCCCAGATGCTAGGAGAATCAAGCCTTGCAGTTTTATGTAAAACAGTGTTTATATTCAGTTCTGCACATTTCTGTGCAGTGTTTTGAAATTTTATATTGCATCCCTTGATACATACCAATATCTATCTTAACTGTTAATAAAAATGAAAACAGAATCATAGAATTCTACTTCATAAGTTATAGGATAATTAATTACAGTTAGTTATTTTACATAATGTAATAACTTCTAAATATAAGAAAAATACATAGCGTTCTTTTGCAAAAAAAAAAGTGGAGAAAGGAAATTTCCCCCATTACTTGTTGAATTTTTAATTGGTTTTTGAAGAAAGAAGCAAATTTGAAGCTGAGATTTATAGATGCTAGAAAGTAGGTCATCTTGCTTATGCATAAAATCTATTTCTTGGACTAAGAATGGTATTATATAGGAAATGGTTAGAATGGCCTTCCTATACGTGTAAGTTAGTAACAAAAATGCTTAAAGAATCGTTATGTTCAGTTTTTGTGGATTATCACCTATTTCCATGCTTATTTTGTTTCAGTAAAAACACACTTGTCCAAATGAATAATTGCATAGGCTCATTAACTAAAAATGTAGCCTATAGACTCATAAGGCTAAAACACAAGCATTTGTGTTAAGCTGAAAATATTCTATTGCTTTTCACTTATATTATCTTGCAGAGGGCTACATATTTTTGTCAAACTAGAATGAACTTGGTTTAGTATTATTTCTTTTTTTCCAACCGTGTGTGGAACATGAGAACAATAGGAAAATATTCTTTAATTAATTCTTTGTTTGTCTTTTTCATGAGACAAGTCCTGGACCTGGTCTATCATGTACTATTCACATAAATTTGTTTGCATTTTTAAACATTTCTTGGCTGTGAAGGATTTTAGTAGGCAGCAGACTATAAGAAATTAGTGGATTAACGATGTCTGTGATCCCTTTAAAAAATTCCTAAAACCTATTATTGGAGAAGAACTAATCCATTTACTTTTTTCAGCAACTGAACTTTGTCATGTCATTAAAATTTGAACAAAAATGGTTTGACGGTTTGGATTCATAACCTTATCTCAACCCTGTTATATCTGAATTTTCATTTGTCACCTTATTTTTTGGTTTCCAGAAATTAATTTAAAAATTAGGCAAAGAAAGATTTTTTAAAAAATATTTTTCACAGTTTCTTGATTCTGGCCTAGTCAAAAATCACAATAATGAGCTTTTTTGCAGTTCTTGAACTTAGTGGCCAACACAGAGTAAAAGAGGAGAGAGGTGTTTTAAAACCCCTTCTTGTGCTAGGCTAGAATTGGGATGTCTTCTGTGGTTTATGTTTAAAATGATACATATCTTGGTATTTGTTTGAGAGGGCTTGTTTTGTTGCTAGACAACTAGAGAAATAGGTCAAGAGAAGAATAGAGTAACAGGAAAGCTGGTTTTTCACAAACAGACAAAAAAATGTTTGTTATTATGGTAGAGGAACCAACGCGGGGAATTCTATTTCTGATCTAGTTCTCCCTAACTGGGAAGAACTGGTTTTTATTATGGAAATGGTGGGTACCTTGAAGGGAAGTGACCAGTCCCTCCTGGAGTTAGTAAATAGAGAAGAAATCTATTCATAATCTTGCATGAATCCTAGATTTTGGTAGAGTTCATTTCAAAAGCTTCAGAGAGAAAATAGGTCATATCACTGTTGACTAGGATTCTATAGAACTTGGCCCAAGATTCTTAAGAAGGCAAAAGGAAAACAATTCAAATGAAGGGGGTGGGAAGTAGGACTTAAAGAACAAAGCCTAACCCCAGTTGTCCTGAATTCCCCCCTCAAAAAAAAAAAAAGCAAAAAGAACAAAGTTGAGTGCGTAGGGAACTCACTGACCAAATTAATTGGTTTTCTTTTAAAGACAAAGGAAAACTTTAGGAAAACAACCTAATTATATTGAAAACAAAATACCTCCAAATTACATAATGCAGAAAACCTCTGACAAAATATAACATTCACATATGCTAAAATCCCTACAAATCATAAGCATAAGACAACCCTTTTTTTTTTAAAGGTAATAAGGATTAGGTGCCGAGAGTCACACATGTAGTAAGTCTCTAAGGCTTTAACTCAGGTCCTGCTGACTCCAGGGCCAGTGCTCTATCCACTGTGCTATGTAGTTGCCCTATGACCATTTACATAACATAATAAAAAGTATATACTTTAAACCCAAAGCTAGTGTCTCATTACATGCAATGAGGAAACATTAAAAGCTTTCCTAGATAATGCAAGAGTAAGGCAAGGATGCCCTATCTCCATTAGTTTTAGAAATACATATTTTGGTTCTAGAAATGCTAATGATAGTAATAATACAGGAGAAAGAAATTAAAGATATCAACATAGAGAAGAAACAAAATTTTTCCCTATTTGTTGATGACATGGTGGTTTACTTAGAAACTTTAGGGCAGTTAGAAATGAGACAAACCAAAACAACAGCTTTAGTACAGTATCAGGATGCAAAATAAATCCATAAAATCAACATAATTTCTATATAATAATAATAATAAATTTTAGGAAGAGATAGTAGAAATGGAAGTTCCATTCAAAATAGCTACAAAACACATAAAATATTTAGGAGCCGTTCTGACAAGGCATACTTTAGACTCATATAAATACAGTTGCAAAACATTTGTATCAGCAAGCACCCTAGCATACCCAGGATGGCTGCTAGCACAGGTTCTTAGATCTGCTTTTCTAAAGGAAAACAACTCAAAATGGGTTAACAGTCTCTATTTAATCAGTCAAACACATATCATTTACCTAGTTCAGGGGGAAAAGTCAGCACCCTGAACTTCAGAGAACACAAACAGAATACAAAACGTAAGTTACAAGCAGATAGAGAAATAGATCAGCAGATGGGCTTCCAACCATCTGACCATTACATCCATACCTATTCAGTTACCAGAGAGGGAAGCACCAACATCTGGGTTTTCAAAGCCAGGGAGCTCAACGGCTTCCCAGAGTCTCATCTGGCCAAATTACATAACTCTTCTCAAAGTGAGCCCCAAAGCAAAACCTCACATCAGGACGTATATATAGCTTTCTCCTGGATCAGAGAATGTCACAGCCCTCTTGACCCACTGCCCAATCACAAAGCAACAAGGCTCAGGCATTCCTGAAGAACAAGCTCCCGCCACAGGCACCATGTCACCACATTCAGCCTATTAGGGGGCAGAGTACACTTTCAAATCTGGGAAGGTTCTCAGAGCCACTTAAGCCACTTAAGCAAAGGGCCTAGGGGCAGGGAAGATCTTCAGATTCCCACAACAACATTTTAAAGAAATAAAGAACATCTTCAATATATCTATAGATAGCCATTGTTCATGGTGGTTGTACACCAACCTAAGAAAAATAATAATAGTGCCAAAATTAATTTACAGATTGAATGTCATGCCAATCAAATAGCCAAAATTCACTGGAAAAAACCCAAAAGTTTAGCACCTCAAGGGAAACAATGGGAAAAAAACCATAGGAACAAAGAGTAAACTAAATGGCACTTCCAGATCCAAAGTTACATTAGAAAACAGTAATCATAAAAACTATTTGGTACTTGATTAAAAAAAATAAAACCAAAAGAGCAGTGGAACAACTTAAATGAAGAATAAGAAACAAACTACATAATTCAATAAGCAGAAAACAGAAATTATTTGAGAAAGAACTCCTTATTCAATAATATCTTCTGGGAAAACTGGGAAATAATTTAGCAGAATTTAGGCTTAGAACACAATGTTGGATCACATGCTCAAATAAGTGCAAATTGGATACATCACCTCAGTATTAAAAATAAATTAGAAAAGAACCAGATCAAGAACCTTTCACAGCTTTGGCTGGGGGTGGGGAGGAGTTCTTAAACAAAGGAGAGAGTTGGATCAAAAGAAATAAAATAGGTTATGTCAGTTACTTGGAATTGAAAAGCAAAGTTCCATAAACAAAGGCAACTAGGATAAGAAAGGAAGCTATTTATTAGGGGGAAAAATCTTTGCTACAGTAATCTTTTAAAAGCATTTAATAACCAAGACATAAAAGATGCTAACACTAATATATGAGATAAAAATCCATTTTCTAATAGATAAGTGAGCAAAAATGATCAACAAGCATTTCTCTAAAGAATAACTGCAAGCTGTTCACAATTATATGAACGATTGTTTTAGATCACTATTGATAAGAAAAATGAAGATGAAACACCTCATAAGATTTCACTTCACTTCTAGCAAATTGGTAAAGATGACAGAAAGTGAAAATAATTATTGTTGGATTGATTGTGGAAGTAGAGGCATACTGATACATTATAGGAGGAGCTGTATTGCCCAACCATTCTGGAAAGCTGTTTGGAATGATGATTTTTAAAAAATGAATAAAATGTTCTTCCTTATATCCAAAGATACCACTGCCAAATATATCCACTCGACAAAACCCATTCCCTTTCTAGCTGTTTGGAATTTTTTTCTAAGTGGGGGTCAGAGTAATTGTGATTGAATTCAGAAGAGAACTAAGTGGACCTTATGGGCCTTTAGGCAAGAGGAAAGATAGAAGGGAGAAAAAAAGAAAAAGGAAGGAAGAAATAAAAGAAAAAGAGAGAGATTACAAAGAGCCAGTAGCACTTCATGAAGAACAGATCATCATAACTAGACTGACTTTATTGTCTTTTTTGACATGGAAGAAAGGAAGGGGATGAGAATAAGCACTTATATAGCACCTGCTGTGTACCAGTTGCTGTGGTGAGCACTTTTAAAAAAATATTATCTTGTTTAATCCCCAAAACAACCCTGTGAAGTAGGTGCTGTTATTATTTTCCTGATTTGCCCAGGGTCACATGATTAGTAAGTGTCTGATAGTTGGGTTTTTAATTCAGATTTTCCTAATTCCAGGAAGTATGGATATGGTTACTAAAACTTGTCAGATCAGGGGAATACTAAAGTTATAATTCACTTAGATTTTGATAAAGCATCTCTTAAGAGTTTTTTGGAAAAATTTATAGAGATGTGGATTAGATGATAGTATAATTAGATCAGTTCAAAACTGGTTAAATGCTAAATTCAAAGAATAGTTGTTCATGGTTCAGCATCAGCTTGGCAAGAAGTCTCCCTTGAAGTACCCTAGCCTACACCTATACTAGTTAACATTTTTATCAATGTTTAATTTAACAATGTTATCAATGACTTGGATAAGGGTAAAGATGATATGCTTATCAAATTTGTGGATGACGTTATAGGATGAGATAGATAACACATTGGATGACAGAATTAGGGTAAAAAATTCTTGACAGTCTACATTATTGGGATAAATCACATATATGTATGTGTATATTATATATATATATATGTACATATATATATATATGTATGTAAAGCTTTACATTTGGTTCTAGAATTCAGACTTATAAATGTGCAATAGAGAAGGCATGGTTAGAGAGTAAGTTTTTTTAAGAAGGTATGGGAGTGGGCGGCTAGGTGGTGCAGTGAATAGAGCACCAGCCTGGAGTCAGGAGGACCTGAATTCAAATCTGGCCTCAGGCACTTGAAACACTAGCCATGTGACCTTGGGCAGGTCACTTAATCCTAATTACCCTGCCTTCCCCCCGTTCAAAAAGAAAAAAAAAAGAAGGTATGGGAGTTTTAATGGACTTGAAAGTTTAACTTGAGTTAGCAATGTGTAATTGCTGCCAAAATGATGCGATCTTGAATTTTTTAAAAAAGAGTTATAGTTTTCAGAAATAAGGGTGTGATAGGCCTTAAATATTTTGTGCTGGTCAGACTACATTTGGAGTATTGTTTTCAGTTCTGGGAACCTCAGTTTAGGAAGGTCACTAATATACTTGAAGGAATTTGAAGGAGGGCAACCAGGATGGTGAAGAGCATCAAGTTCATGTCACAAGAGAATCAGTGGAAAGAACTGGAGATATTTAACCTGGAGAAGAGAAGACTCAATGGGAACATGATTATTGTCTTCACTTATTAGAAGGGCTGTCATGGGGAAGAAGGATTAGACTTTTTCTGTTTGGTCCTTGCAGTAATAACCAGGAAAAATGAGTGAAGTTTCAAAGAAGCAGATTTAAGTTTGAAAGGAAAACTTTCTAACATTTAGAGTTATACAAAAGTAGAAGGGGCTGCTTTATATCATAATAAGTTTCCTCTCATTGGAAGGTAGGAAGGAAATAAGCATTTATTAAGTACCTACTATGTGTCAGCCACTGTGCTAAATGCTTTACAAATATTTGGTATTCATTAGATGATGACAACAACTTTGTGAGGTAGGTGCTATTGTTGTTCCTATTTTACAGTTGAGGAAACTGAGGCAAATATAGGACAAGTGACTCGCTCAGGGTCACATAGCTAAATGTCTGAGGTCAGATTTGAACTCAGATCTTCCTGATGCCAGCATTCATACTCTACTGTGCCCCTGAGCTGTGTATAGGCAGCCTAGCAGACATCAAATTGGGGCTGAAGAATCACTGGTTAGGTACATAATGTGCATTCTTTTTTTCAGTAGGGGTCATATCAGATGGCTGTTGAATCTCTACTAGGTCTAAAATTTTTTGCTTCTATGGGATGGTAGTTTGTAGCTTCTAACTTATAGCACAAAAAGACAGTTATTGCTAGTATTTTAACATGATTGCTTCCATATATGTTCTTATTTTTTCTAATGGCTCCTGTTAGAAAGATAGCTAAGGGGGTGGAGCCAAGGTGGGGAGAAAAGGCAGGGCCTCACCAAGCTCTCCCAAATTCCCTTCCAAGCAACTTTAAATAATACCTCCAAACAAATTCTGCATTGGCAGAACCCGAAAAAGGATGAGGTGAAAGAATTTTCCAGCCAGGAAAACTTAGAAGGTTTGCAGGGAAAATAATACATAAATAAAAAATTTTAAAAAATACTTACTCCACTGGGGTGAGAGTGCAGTATACTCTGGTGCAGGCTGTGGCAGTTCAGGACTCATCCCAGCAAACTCAAGAGCAGGCCTTGGGGCAACTGGAATCAGTGGGAGAAGCTGCTGCTGGAGCGCTCAGCCACACACAGTAAGGAGATCAGACAACTGGTCAGGAGGAGGTTATAGGTGTCTCATTATTGGCACTGGATACAGTTGCATTACTCCTACTGAGATGTAGGTAGAAGTCCTGGGTTTCAGTCCCACGCAAAGAGGAACCAGCACATCAAAGCTTGTGGTCACAGGGGAACGGGGATGCTGGTCACAGTTCCTGTGCTGAAAAGGGTGCTTGTGGTCACTCACAGAGCAGCGCACAGGCCAAGAGAGTAGTAAATACACCCCTTCTTTGATCATACCATCTTAGAAGAACTGAAATCTTAACCACCCCCCAGCACTAGCTCTGAAAACAGCTGCACAAAAAACATATCTTGGAATGGTGCCCCCTCCACTCTGAGAGGAGAGCTCAATTTTTAATATAAACCTAGACGCCAAGAAATAGGCTGGAAAAATGAGCAAACAACAATAACAAAAAAGATCATGACCATGGAAAGTTGCTTTGGTGACAAGGAAGATCAAAACAAAAACTCAGAGAAAAATATGCATTGGTCTCAGGCCCTAACGGATTCCTGGTAGAGCTCAAAAAGGATTCTAAAAATCAAATGAGAGAGGTAGATGAAAAATCGGGAAAAGAAATGACAGCAATGAAAGAAAATCATAAAAAAAGGGTCAATAGCTTGGTAAAGGAGACACAAAAATACTGAAGAAAATAACACCTTAATTAAACAGACTGGGCAAAATGGTAAAAGAGGTACAAAGATTCACTGAAAAGAAGAGCTCCCTTAAAAAATAGAATTGTCCAAATGGAAAAAAAAATGTACACATGCTCACTAAAGAAAATAATTTTTTAAAAATTATAATTCGACAAGTAGAAGCAAATGACTCCGTGAGACATCAAGAAGTAGTAAAACAAAATCAGAAGAATAAAAAAATAGAAATGTGAATTATCTCATTGGAAAAACAACTGATCAGAAAACAAATTAAGGAGAGATAATTTAAGAATTATTTGACCACGTGAAAGCCATGATAAAAAAAGAGCCTAGACATCATCTCTTTTTTTTTTTGAAGTCAGTTGAGGTTAAATGGCTTGCCCAGGGTCACACAGCTAGTAAGTGTCTGAGGTATACTTAGAGCTCAGGTTCTTCTGGCTCCAGGCCTGATGCTCCATCTGCTGTGCTACCTAGCTGACCCTTGATGTCATTCTTTTTTTCTTTTTTTTCTTTTTTAATTTGGTATTTTAGTACTCCACAGTTACATGGAAAAACAGTTTTCAACATTCATTTCTAAAACTTTGAATTCCAGATTCTCTCCCTTTCTCCCTCCTCAGCCTCCTTCCCACCTTTGAGAAGGCAAGCAATTTGATAGAGGTTTTACATGTGTAGTCATGTAAAACATTTTCATAATAGTCTCATTGTGAAAGAAAACATGAAAAAAACCCTCAAGAAACACAAAGAAAGTTAAAAAAAAAAGTACTTTTCAACCTACATTCAGATACCATCAGTTGTTTGTCTGTGGATGGATAGCATTTTTCATCTTAAGTCCTTCAGAGCAGTCTTGGATTGTTGTATTGCCGAGAACAGTTAAATCATTCACCACTGATTACACTACAATATTGCTGTTACTTTTGTACATTTCACTTTGTATCAGCTCATATAAGTCTTTTCAGGTATTTCTGAGAGCATCCTGCTCATAATTTTTTATAGTGTAATAGTTAGACATCATCTTTCAAGAAATTATCGAGGAAAACTGCCCTGGTATTTTAGACCTATAGGGTAAAAAAAACAGAAATTTGAAAGAATCCACCAATCAACTCCTGAAAGAGATCACAAAATGAAAACTCCCAGGAATATTATAGCCAAATTCCATAGCTCCTAAGTCAAGAAGAAAATATTGCAAAGAGCGAGAAAGAAACAATTCAGATATTGTGGAGCCACAATCAGGATAACATAAGATTTAGTAATTTCTGTATTAAAGGATTGGAGAGTTTGGAATATAATATTCTGGAAGGCAAAGGAGCAAAATTATAGTCAAGAAAATGGATATTTAATGAAATAGAAGAATTTCAAGAATTCCTGATTGAAAGGCCAGACTTGAAGAAAACATCTGACTTTTAAATGTAAGACTCAAGATAAGTATAAAAAGATAAACATGAAAGAGAAAAAATAAGGAATTCAGTAAAGTTAAAGTGTTTATGTTCCTACATTGGAAGATGATACTTGAATTCCTAAGAACTTTTGCATTATTTTCTTGTAGTTAGAAGTAGTATGCATAGATAGCAGGCAAGGGTGTGAGTTGAATACGATGAGATTATCTCCAAAAGAACAAAATTAAGGGTTAAGAAAGAGGAATGTACTGGGAGAAGGGAGAAGGGCAAATTATCTCACATAGAAGAAGCATTAAAGAACTTTTACGGGGGAGGGAAAAAGAGGGGAGGTAGGCAGGAATCCTTGAACCTTACTCTTATCTGAATTGGCTCGAAGAGGGAATAATTTACACGCTCATTTGGGTATAGAAATCTGTCTTACCCTGTAGGAAAGTAGGAAGAAGGGAAAAGAAAATGGGGTGTAGTCAATAGAAGGGAGGACAGATGAATTGCAGCAATAGTCAGAAGCAAAACACTTTAGGAGGGACAGAGTGAAAGGAACGAGAGAGTAGGATAAATGGGGAAAATAGGATGGAAGGAAATAACATTAGTAATCATAACTGTGAAAAAATTTCTACAGTAAGTATCTCTGATAGAGGCCTATTTCTCAAATATATAGAGAACTAAGTCAAAATTTTAAAAAAATAGAGCCATTCTTTAATTGACAAATGGTCAAAGGATGTGAACTGGCAGTTTTCAGAGAGTAATCAAAACTGTCTATGGTCATATGAAAAATGACTTTAAATCACTATTTACTAGAGAAATGCAAATTAAAACAACTTTGAGGTACCTAATCCTCACCTATCAGACTGGCTAATATGGCAGAAAAGGAAAATGACAAGTGTTGAACGGGATTGGGGAAATTGAGGCACTGAAGCATTGTTGGTAGAATTGTGAATTGATTCAACCATTCTGTAGAGCAATTTGGAAACAATACCCAAAGAGTTATAAAGCCATGCATATCCTTTTAACCCAGCAATACAATTACCAGGCCTGTGTACCAAAAAGATAAAAACAAAAACAAAAACAAAAAAGAAAATTACCTATATGTACAAAAATATCTAGAGCAGGTCCTTTAGTGGTAGCAAGGAATTGGAAATTGAGGGAATATCCATAAGCTGTACAATGCCTGACCAAGTTGTGGTATATGATTGTGATGGAATACTATTGTGCTTTTATAAGAAATGATGAATAGGGCTGCTGTCAGAAAAGCCTGGGAAGACTTACATGAACTGATGCAAAGTGAAGTGAGCAGAACTAGGGGAACGTGTGCATAGTAACAGCAACACTATATGACGATCAGCTGGGAGTGACTTCAGCTAGTCTCTGTAATACAATTCTGAAGGATTTATGATGAAAGAAGCTATTCATTTCCAGAGAAAGAACTGATGGAGTCTGCGTGCATTTTTCTTTGTTTTTCTTGGTATTTTTTGGTTGTTGTTTTGGTCTGTGTTTCCTTTCACAACATGACTAATGGAAATACGTTTTACCTGACTGCACTTGTGTAATCTATATCAAACCGCTTGCCCATCCAATGAGGAGGGAGGGAAGGAGACAATTTGGAACTCAAAATTAAAAAAAATGCTGAAATTATTTTTACATGTAATTGGGGGAAAATGGAATATTAAATTTTTAAAAATCAACAAAAATCTATTTAAAAAAGTTAAGAGTGAAGCATGCAACACCATCCCCACATCATTGACTAATTTCTTGTTATGACTAAAGCTCTTTCATTGTATTTCTGTTTTCTCCCTTTCAGGATAATGTTTTTAAATCCCTGAGCAAATTAACTTTTGTTTACACTCAAGTAATTCTGTAGTAGATATGAGAGAAATCTACCCTTTTTGTTTTTATTGGTTCTGGTGCTAAGTTTCATAGTGAGTTGCTGCTTCCTTAGTTCATCTGAGGCCCACACTTGTTTGTTTTTAAAATTCCCAATTGCCTACATGTAATTTCCAGAGTGGGTGCATAGGGCTCTCTAGATCTATTTATACTTCACCTCCTTAGAACACTACGTATGAATTTCCTAATTGTGTTTTGTATCAGTTATATAATGTAGCTAATTTATTCACAAGGGTAGCTTGAAACCATAAGGTTGAATTCCTCTTGAGTTTCATGAGTCTACAATTACTTTGTATGGACCAAATTCCTCTTTTGCTTTGTCCCCTGATACACTTCCAGCTCCCTCAGATCAATTCGTTTTTAGAAAATTTTCCTGTAGTAATTATACTCACCCTTCCAAAGACTTATAATTCTGGGTCCAATTAATTGCTTCTTAAACTGGCCCTTTAAGATGAACTCAGAGACATCGATTAAGATTGATCAGAAGATCCTGGGATCTAAAGCTTCTAAGTCATTGTTATGGGAATCTGAAGATCTTCCCTGCCCCTAGGCCCTTTGCTAAAGTGGCTACGTGACTCTGAGGACCCTTGGATATTTGAAAGTATACTCTGTTCCCTAATAGGCTGAATGTG
>CM053582.1:306781493-306805369 GCA_028627135.1 Pseudochirops cupreus
GTGCTTCCCTCTCTGGTAACTGACTAGGTAACTGATGTAATGGTCAGACGCTGGAAGCCGTCTGCTGATCTGTTTTTCTGTTTGTTTGTAACTTTGTTTGTATTCTCTGAAGTTCAGGGTGCCGACTTTTCCCCCTGAACTAGGTAAATGATATTTGATTGATTAAAGTAAGATTGTTAACCCACTTTGAGTTGCTTTCCTTTAGAAAAGCAGATCTAAGAACCTGTGCTAGTAGCCGCCCTAGGTATGCTAGGGTGCTTGCTGATACAGTCATCTAGCCCAACCTTCTCAATTTCCAAATGAAATTGAGAGGTTAAGTGGCTTGTCCACATTCACCTACGAAGTTTATAATTGTCAGTCCGCATTTGAACTGAAAACTTTGGATTCCATTAAGCCACAAATGCTTTACCAACCAGGATAAATTTCAGTTTTCTTTTACTTTAAGCAGACTGGGCAGTATTTTATCATAAAGAAAATATTTAATTTTTTTAAATTATAAAGATAATGGTCCTAATCTAGACATTGGCCTAACTCCTTGGGTTTCCTTAAGATTAAAAGGCAAGAATGGAAATGACGTTTGTAGGAGTATATACTCATAAGATTTCAAACTAATGCTACCCTTAAAGATGATCTAGTCAGTATGGCAGCATCAGGCACTTTTGTTTTAAAATGGAAAGCCAGCTTCAGGGAGATAAAACGTTGGAAAAAATTTCATTTTTAATGCAGATGAGGCTTTGAAGATTCTCTGTTATTTTAAACTTTTGTTTGAACTAGTCTCATAGGATTTCAAGATTTAGAGTTAGAGGGGACCTTGGAAGCCATCTAGTCGAACCTCCTCATTTTATAACTAAGACTCAGATTTTGCCCAAATCATGCAGGTCATAAGATTCACAGGCAGAATATGAACCCAGATGTGTTTATTCTGATCAGTACAATACAGGTACACACACACACACACACACACACACATACACACAATCATGTACTCCAAACAATCCCAGAAGAAGAAAATGATCATCCCTAAGGTTATTTGGTTGTTATCCTTTGTTCCCAAAGAGAACCAAAATGACATCATTATGCTAGATTCAGGTTTCAATGTGTCTGACTGTGGCTGATCAGACTAATATGAGCTCAAAATGCTCTTCCATAGGTTGGGCACAAATAGTCCACGTGAACATTTGGGGTGGATACTCTAAATTTGTGTATCCTTCATTTCCTTTGAGCTGTTTCAATTCTGAGTTGCTCATAGAGTATATAGCACCTTCTCTGATGTGGTCATGGCACACCATGCTGAGCAGTCCTGTGTCATTGTCTCCCATGTCACACAATTCCAGAGTTCTTAAGAGAGACAGTGAGAGTGTCCTTGTATCACTTCTGATCTCCATGTGAACCGTTGCCCAGTGTAAGTTCTCCATAAAATACTCTTTTTGGTAAGCATACATTTTGCATTTGAATAACATGGTTATTAGCCCAATGGAGTTGCACTCTCCAAAGGAGGGTTTAAATATTTGGAAGTTTAGTTTGAGTGAGGACCTCAGTGTCTGGTACCTTATCCTGTCAGGTGATCTTCAGAATCTTCCTAAGACAATTCACATGGAAGCAATTCAGTTTCCTGGCATGGTACTAGTATACTGTTCAGGTTTCACAGACATACAACTATGAGGTCAGCACAACAGTTCTGCAGACCTTCAGTTTGGTAGTCAATCTAAATGCTCTTCTCTCCCATACTTTCCTTCAGAGCCTCCCAAACACTGAGCTGGCTCTGGCATTATCAATATGTACCTCCCTGGAAAGTACACTACCAAAGTAAGTGAACTTATCCACAGCATTCAAAACTTCTCCATTTGCTGTAACTGATGGTTCCACTTATGGATGGTGTGCTGGTGGTTGATGGAATACCTGTGTTTTCTTGGTATTAGTTGTTAGGACAAAATTAGCGCAAACAGCTTTTATGATGCACTGAAGGCTGTTTATGGGCCAAAGACCTATGGTGCATCTCAGCTACTCAGAGCGGACGAAGCCACATTGGTAAGGATATGATCCTAGAGAGATGGACTGAATACTTCCATAGTGTTTTCAACAGATCATCATCAATCAATGCCCAAGCCTGATCATTTACCTCAGGTTGAACTCAATCCCCTAGCTGAACTTCCAACTGAAGAAGAGGTTTTGAATGACATTAGACTCCTTTCATGTAGCAAAGCACCTGGTGTTGATTCTATTCCAGCTTAGATTTACAAGGTAGGGGGGGGGTCCATTGCTCATACTAAAGCTGACTGAAATTTTCCAGGTTATATGACAAGAGGAGGTTATCTTCCAGGAGTTCAAGGATGCCTCCATTATCCATCTACATAAAGCTAAAAGAAATAAATCACAGGGGGGTCTCTCTCTCTTGGTTGTTGCTGGCAAGATTCTTACCAGAGTCCTCCTTGATAGACTGATCCTTCACCTGGAAGATGGTCATCTATTTGAGAGCTAGTGTGGCTTCAGAAAGGGCCAAGGAAAGGTCAATATGGTGTTTGCTGCCTGACAACTCCAGTAGAAATGCCCAGAGTAGAACTGAGGTCTGTACAGAGCATTTGTAGATCTGACGAAGCCCTTTGATACTGTCAGTTGTGAGGGCTTTGGGGGAATTATATCAAAATTTGGTTGCCTGGAGAAGTTCATCAGCATTGTACATCAATTTCATGATAGCATGCTTACCTGGGTTCTGGATAATGGACAATGGTTTTGTGCCTTTCCAGTCACCAGTGGAGTGAAACAAGGCTGTGTGCTTGCTCCCATGCTTTTTAGCATGATGTTTTCAGCCATGTTGTCAAATGCTTTCAGTGAGGATGAACATACATCGTGGTCAGCTGCCTCGCTGATGGTAAATTCTTCAACTTGAAAAGGTTATAAGCCAAGACCAAAGTGGAGGGAGTATTGGTGCATGATTTTCTGTTTGCAGATGATTGTGTACTCAGTGCAGCCTCTGAAGCAGCTAAGTATGGATCAATTCCTAAGGTAGCTTCTTTATGAGTTCCTGCATAAGTATACATATGTATACATATATACACTTTAAATGCTTATTTCCATCCTTTGATTCACACAGAGCTAGATATTGTACCTCTTTGCCATAGCAACTACATCTTGGTGAAACTCAGCTTTCTTATCTGAATGAGTCATGCATTTGGCAGTGACAGTATGACTGAACCAAACATTGCAGCAACCATATTTTTGTGTAAAGAAAGGAGGGACCTGCTACATGAATGTGTGGGTTGTAAACAGAACAAAGGGGTTATCTGTAATTCAGACTAAAAATAAGTTGCCAAGTTGGCAACAACATTTTGACCATGGCCACTCTCTAGGAAAGCTTCCAGGGAAAAATAGTGTTTCTGTTTTTCCTTAAAAAACAGTAAAATTTAAAAAAAACTGGCTCCTGAGTCTTTTACTATCTTCTTTTCCCTATTTCTACACTTTGTTTTAAGTATCCTATTTCTTGTGGCCATAGTACACCCAATCATGTAATAATAAGTTTGCCTATATGTCTCAGAGATATTCTTGTATGGGATTAATTATCATGGAACACAAGCAACAATAGGTCAACTGCCAGATTGATATTCCTAAAAACCATCTCTGACCATGTCATCTTTCCTTCTCTCTAGGATAAAACATAAAATGATTAATCTTACATTCTAGTGTCATTTCATATTACTACCCTTCACACTCTATGATCCAGTCAAATTGGCCTTACTGTTTCTTCCTCATGACATTCCATCTCCTATATCTGTGCCTTTGCCCAGGCTCTTCTCCATGACTATCATTCATCTCTTCTTCCTCATTTTTTTCCTCTTGGAACCCCTCAGTTTCCTCAAAATATAAGCCATGACACTTCCTACAGGTGTAATGGTAATGTAATTTGAATTTGAAGATCCCTTTGTATTGTCAAAGATAACAGGTACTTAGCACTTAGTAATTAATATTAAAGAAACAGAAGGTATGAATCGCTGTTGCTGACATAACAGGAAGGGGTTGGCTGAAACAGGAAGCCGATGCTGTCTGTATATAAGGAAAAGCCCCAGAGAGGGAGAATCAGATCTTCTTGGAGCAAGCTCCATGGAGGCAGAAGCTGCTGCTGCCCAGGAGGCTGAAGAGGAAAGCCTCCCCCTTCCAGGCTAGAGAGAATGATTTTGATTTTGAAAACCTGGATGGAGTGATTTTGATTCTGGGAACCAGCTGAAACTTCTGCTGAGTCAGAGGGCGAGCCGGAGCTGCTGAGAATTTCTGAGGACCAGCTGGAGCTGCCAAAGACTGAGGAAGCATGACTGTGATGCTGGTACTTTATATGAACCTGTTGGTTGCTTTGTTAAGCCTTGTCTTCCCAGGAACAGAGACTGTGAAGGATTTGAGATGGACTGGACACTGTGACCTCCAGTGTGGAGCAGGAACTGCCCAGAGAGCTGGACAAGGACCTGGGAGCTGTCTGCCTTTGAACCCAGGTGACAGTTTCGTAAATCCAGGTAGGATCTGGGACCATGGAAGGGGATCCAGGGAATCTGAGAAACCACCCCAAGTCAAGCTGAAAGAAGACTTTACTTGGATACTGTGTACTGACTGAGAAATTGTAAATTTACTAGTGACCTAGGGGTGGAGGGTCTGTGTATTTTCTGATGATTGAATAGTGAATGATGAAGGATGATTGAATGATCGAGTTATCGATTGAATGATTGATTGACTAAATGATTGTACTTAGTGATCGATGACTGAGTAAGTGACTGATTGAATTAACTTAGTGTGCCCCATAAATGGAGAACTTTTACTATTGTACTTTGTGTTCCTTGAGGAAGCAAACCTCCTTAAGGATGATTGAATGATTGAGTTTCTAAATGATTGTTCTTTGTTGAAAACTTTGTGACCATTTTGTTGTTTTGTGGTGAAAACTATGTGGCCATTTTCTGTGATAAGTTGTTGTGAATGCTGTATTTTGATTTTCTGTGATAAGTTGTCACATTGTGAATGCTGTACTTTGATTTACTGTGAAAGTTTTACTCTGATTTGTTGTGGAATAGAGTGTTCACTATACTGTGTAATCAGAGCCTTAAAAGCTGTTCACAGTAGCATTCTTCTGGGAAGCTGTTCATGCGTGGCTTTACAACAGGTAGGAAGCCTTTTCTGATTCTCCTCTTTGCCTTATTCCACCCTTAGTTGTTAGCACTTGCTCCCTCTTGAAAAAATTTATTTTATATATTCCATATTTTACTTCTCTGTGTATATGTTATGTTGTCCAGTTAAATGTAAACTTCTCAAGAGCAAGGAACATTTCATTTTTGTCTTTGTGTTCCAAGTGCCAAGCACTTGGCACACAGCTGGCACTTAATTAATGTTGGTTGGATTTTGTCAAATCCATTATCCAGCTCAGAGACTAACAGTGATGCCTGACAACAGGTTGGTTGTCAGTCTTGGAAAGAGGTTATTATAAAGTTCGAAATAGTTTTTTAATCACATAGCTAACAAGTTCTATTTTCTTTATCTTTTGTTTTTAAAATAAGAAATCAGTCTTGCCCAGTCACATAGCCTTTTTATTCCTGCACATCATATAAGAACCTAGGAGGTTAGGTGAAAATATTTTGTGAAAATCTTGAAGGCTTTTCATTTTGCATAACAAAACTCACTACTAGGTATATCCATTTTCCTCAAATCCAAAGGTACTCTGGCTGACAGTGAACTGGCATGTTTTTCATAGTTTGCGTGTGTGCGCGTGTAGTGTGTATTTTCACTTTGGATATGACTTCTAGTGCATTTTAGGCCTTTTGCTCTTTGTGCAGCTATTTCTTTGCCCCATAGGTTGTAGGATAATGGTTCTCAACTGGTTCTCAACCCATATTTCTGATGGTCTTAGGAACCAAGACACTGCTCCTCTATCCGTCTCCAGGAGGGTCCGCCTACATGCAGATACACCCACATAGGAATATTAAAGGGTCACGGCATTAGGAAGGTTGAGAACCACTGTTGTAGGACCTTTTGTTCTCATGCAGTCTGATTATTAAGTATGGAGATGGATTTCTCTCTGTAGCTTGTATAAGTAGTTTCATTGAGTCTTACCCTATGATAGTTTGTACGTCTCTAAGGAGATTGGTTGGTCTATACGCAGGAGACTGACTGTTGTTTCCCAGGTGCCTAGAACCACACAATATTCCTGGAAGTTGTTGGCATTTGTATCCTTTTTTTTTCCACTTTGGATTCCTGTGATCACCTAATTTCCATGCAGTGGCAATATGGATCGAGTGTTGGACTTAAGAGTCAAGAAGACATGTTTTTGACTCAGACCTCTAAGATTCACTAGCTGTTTCAACAGGGGCACATCACTACATTTCTCTGATCCTCAATTTGCTCATCTGTAACATGGTAGCAATAATGTCTATAGTATTTACCTCATAGGGTTCTTCATCAGGTAATAGATTTAGAACTAGAAGAGACATAAAAAGGTCATCTACTCCTTCATTTTGCAGGTGTGAAAACTGAGACCTAGAGAAATTGTAGCAAGTAGGCAAAAGAACTTGCATCTGAACCTGAACCCTCTGTCACTAAATTTAGCCCTCTTTCCATTACATCAAGCTGCCTCTAAAATGACATAAGATATGCAAAGTGCTTTGTACATTGTATTAAAGTGCTATATAAGTGTCAGATATTGGTATCATCATTTCACGCAGCCTTAACTATCACATGCTTATTTGTCCTTCACAGAAACTCAGCCCCTTGGAGCTGCTAGTGGACTGGACTATATACATTTTGGCTGGGCAGTTAGCTATTGTTGATACCTCCTTGTTAGCAATTATATTTCAACATTTGATAGCAAGTGGAGCATAATAATGAAACTGCTGAAGAGACTGGGTGTGATGTCTGTGTCAGGGTCTACTGACATGACTTCAGTTGTTTCTTGGTAGACCTCTAGCTTGATCTGGAGTTTGTGTGTGCTCCTTGCCTAGGGGGCCAAGCCATCCTCGATCTGGCAGCTTCCTCGGAAGCTTTTCTACTTTGTCTGTTCGTGTGCTGTCACCAAGATGATGGGGATGTGGTATAATTCAGTGACAGCTTTCTTCTCTGGCACTTTTAGTAGTGAAGCTCAAAAGTAAATAGGGAGGAAAAAACTGAACAACTCTTTACCTGATTCATGAGTGGTGAGTCAGAAATGATACAGGCATCCTCAGAATATTATAAGGTTTGAGGACATGCCCTAATATGAATTTCACTGGCCTAGATTTGTCTCTAAATTCTGTTTTATAGGTTTGAACTAGGTTGAATCTTAGAATTAATTTACACTGACCTTCTCATCTTGCAGATGAGGAAACTGAAGGCAGAAGAGTTAAAGTGATTTACCAGTAATAAGGTTCAGAACTAGAAACCGAAGGTTTTATGAGTAAAAAGGACCAGAACTAGCAACTAGGAACTGAAACTAGAATTAGAAATCCTGACTCCAAATCCAGTGCTTTTTCTACCACATGATAATAATTTTAAAAATTTTAAAAAATTTGCTTCATTTCCTGATATTATACATCACCCTAGTAATAATTGCCACACAGATATTCAAAAGCAAAATTTCAGTGAATTTAAAAGCACCTTTGAGTATCCCTAGAGCAACAGTTTTTTGCCTTCCCTTGGGGATTCCATTACTCACTTGCCTTGGACTGAAAGGTGAGAGATAAACCTTGACTGCCATCTGTCTTTCCCTCTAGGCCTAGTTTAGCACTTTGAGGGCTCAAAGTAGCCTGGCTGCCTGCCATCTGGTGAGGCAACAGCAAGACTGTACAGTGAAATTCCTTTTTAAGGGAATACCATTTTAGTGAACGTGCTGCTTAAATGGAATGAAAGTGACCCTAGCAACTTCTCATATTGAATCTGCCTCAGTCCAAAGTGGTGACTTGAAACCCCCTCCCCCAAACAAAACCTCAGTGATTTTCCACCAATTAAAGGATTTTTCAAGTATAAGCATTCGTGTTATATTTATTTAGTTTTCTGTTTCACAGTCTCACCAATTTAATATTTTCAATTATCTGTCCTGCTATGTGGTAGGGAGCTAATAAATTGGCTCAACTGTCCCTCTTTGATTGTGTTTGTCTCCTGCCGTGTCTTCTCTCATTTTACAATTGACTAAGAATGCCTACTGCAGTTGCTGCTCTCTTTGGGAGTATCACTTTCCTACCAGTCATTTCAAGCTGACTCCTGGGGATTAGAACCTGCTTCCCCTCCTCCAACCTACCCACAAGTCAAAGGACTATAAAGGAAGATAGAGAGGGTAAAAGGAGTCCTAGTGGAAGACATTAGCCTTGACTGGTAGGGGAGGAGGTCAGAATTAAGAGCTATGAAGTGGAATGAATTAATTTCTAAGGAATATATTTTACAGACCTCTGAGGCTTTTGGTTAAAGAATAAAAAGAAGTCCTTGACTTGGTTGAAGAAGGGACCTCAGGCATACATTATGTGTATTAATTCAAATAAAATAGATTTGAATCAAAACAATTTATTTCATTCAACATTTCATGAGCAGTGTACTTGCTAGGCAGTGGGGTTAGGAAGATGAAAGAAAGAGTCTCTTCCCTCAAGGAGTTTGTAATCTATATCGGGAAACTCAAGTTAATCAGTTTGTCTTCAACAAATATATATATACACACACATATATATTCAAAATAGTAGGGATTACATCAGTTATACATGTAATTGGTAGACTATCTCAACTATATATGTAAAATGATATTGATATAATGATATACTGTAATAGATATAATCTTTCAACCACATATACATATAGTTGATATCTTTACCACTGTTTATAAAGATCATATCAACTATATATAGATAAAAACATATCAATATCTATATCTAGTTTATCTAATCGTTACTACTTTGAAAGATGTTTTATTTTAGAAGATATATGTTATACATTTCAAAGAAATGATTTTGCTTTCTATCAGATTATTTGAAGCACTATCAGAAAACTGAAGAGTAAATTATGTTGTTTATGAAATTAAATTTAGAAGCAGATTCTTGTAAAGTCATTGGAAAATTAATTACATCCCCCAGCTGTTTGCTCCCACCTCCCTGCCCCCCTCCCCATACTACCTCCCCAACCAACTTCATTGGTTCTAGTTCTGTCTTCTGAGACCAAACTGAACAAATAATTTTCCTTTCAACATGTGACAGTCTTTAAAATAACAGCTGCTATATTTCTACTGTAATTTCTATTGTCCAAGTTAAATATCTTCCCCCTTCAGTAGCAGCAAATTATGAACCATCAAACATCTATTAAACTTCTACAGTATGAAAAGCATCATCCTAAATATTGGAGGTTTTTTGGTTCAAACCTTTGATTTCATCAGCATAGGAAATTTGGTGCCTCAAAATGAAAATAGTATTCTAGGTGTGTCAGAGACAGACTTCAGTGAATCTTATTCCCCAAGAACATTTATCTTACTTATGTCTCTTTCCAGAGTGCAGTTCCTACTTTGCCAGTTTCCTGCTGGACATTTCTGCCTGTATATGCCATAAGCTTCTAAAATTTAACCTATTCAAAACAATTTCTTTCTCCACAAACCTGTCGCTTTGCCAGACTTTCTTGTATGTGTTGAGGCCCCACCATTCTTCCAGTCACTCAAGTTTGTATGGTTGGAATGATTCTTGACCCTTTAATCTCTTTCATTTCCTGTATCTAATTAGTCACCAAGTTTTGCCCATTCTACCTGCTCAATGTGTCTTATGATTATTTACTTCTCTTCACTTACTAGCTACAACTCAAGTTCATTTATTTCATTCATTTCTTGCCCAGATAGATAACAACTGCTCTTGAAATATTTCACAAAATTCATCTGTAAATTTTTCTACACCAAGGTAGCTATTTTTCTTTGTGAGTCCCATCATATTTTATTCAGTTTATGGAATACTTATGGCCCCTATTCCCTGTTTTAATCTTTGAATTTACTTATATTAGTTAAATTTCTATTTATTTATTAGCCTCTCCCTCTCCCTGCCTCACCCCTTTCCCAACCTCCCTTTTGTCTTTTCCCTTTCCCTGCCCAGCAAGGGTGTGGTTCAGAATCCTTCATCCTCACTTTCCTTCAACCCCTAAGCTCAAGTAATATTCTTTGCTGGTCCTCTTCTCCAAGACATTTCATTTTTTCATTTACTTTTTGCTCCTTGTTTCTATCCTTTTCCAATCTATTCTTATATTTTTCCATTTATTGGCTATTGTTTACATGCTCCTTTTTTACTTTTATTTTGTTGCCAAATGAAGATGTAATTTCTCTTTTTCCCACCTCCCCTTTCCTCCCTGTTGAGAAAACAAGAAAAAGTAAACTCCTATCACAAATGTGTATTGTCGAGCAAAGAGGCATGAAAGGAAGAGCTTTTACAGTGGAGGGGAAAATGGGGGTAGGGTAAATGGTGGGCAACACTTGAACCTCCCTCTCATCTGAATTGGTTCAAAGAAGGAAGAATATATATATGTATACACACACACACACACTAAATTGGGTATAGACATCCATCTTGCCCAACAGGGAAGTAGGGAGGGAAAGGGACAAAAAAGGGAAAGTGATTAAAAAGGAGGCCAGAGTAAGGGACACAGTCATCAGAAGCAAAACAGACTCTTGAAAAGGGATTGGGTAAAAAAGAGAGAAGGATAAATAGAAGAAAATAGGATGAAGGGAAAATACACAATAATCATAACTGTGAATGTGAATGGGATGAAGTCACCCATAAAATGGAAACAGCAGAATGGACTAGAAATTAGAATCCAAAAATATGTTGTTTATGAAACACACTTGAAACAGAAAGACACACATAAAGTTAAAATAAGGGACTGGAACAGAATCTATTATGCTTTAACTGAAGTGAAAAAAAATGCAGGGGTAACAATTAGGATCTTAGACAAAGCAAAAGTAAAAATGGACCTAATAAAAAGAGGTGATTAGTGAAGCTACATTTTGCTAAAAGGTACCATAGAAAACAAAGTAATAGAAATTTTTACAAGTTTCTCTGCTAAAGGTCTCATTTCTCAAATATATAGAAAATTGATTCAAACTTATGTGCATGAGATCCATTCTCCAGTTGATAAATGGTCAAAGAATATGAATGACTTTCAGCTCTTCAGGATATGAGCTTGTCAGGATAGGACAGCTTTCAGAAGAAGTGATCAAAGCCATAGTCACAAAAAAATGCTCTAAATCACTATTGATTAGAAAAAGCAAATTAAAACAACTGAGATACCACCTCACACCTGTCAGAAATGACACAGTCTGGAAGGAAACTGTTGGCGTAGTTGTGAACTGGTCAAACCATAATGAAGAACAATTTTAAACTATGCCAAAAGGACCATAAAACTGTGCATACTCTTGGACCCAGCAATACTATTACTAGGTCCATATCCCAAAGAGATCAAAGGAAAAGGAAAAGGACCTATATGTCCAACAATTTTTATAGCAGCTTTTTTTTGTGTTGGCAAAGAGGGATATTGAGGGGATGCCTATGAATTGGGGAGTGACTGAACAGGTTATGGCATATGAATGTGATGGAACATGATTGTGCTCTAAAAAATGATGAAGGAGGTGGTTTCAGAAATATGTGGGAGGACCTTTATGAACTGATGCGAAGTGAAGTGAGCAGAACCAGGATATCATTGCATACAATAACTGTGATATTATAATAATGATTTATTCTGAAAGACTTAACTACTCTGATCAATATGATGGTCCAAACAATTCTGAAGGATACTTGATGAAAAATAGCCATCAACCTCTAGAAAGAGAACTGATGAACTCTGAGTGAAAATTGAAGTGTAATTTTCTCACTTTATTTTTCTTGCTGTTTGTGACATGGCTAATAGGGAAATATGTTTTGCATGATTTTATATGTATGATGGGTATCATACTGTTTGCCTTTTCAGTGGGTGGTGGAGGGGCTAAAGGGAGGAAGAGAATTTGGAACTCAAATTTTTTTTAAAAATGTTAATAAATTAATTTAAAAAATAAAAATAGTCACTGCCCCCAATGAGCCTAAATTTTGCTGGAGAGATACAGCATGCTCATAGACAAGTAAATACAAAGTCATTTTAGAAGAGAGGTGTAATTAGCAACTGGGGGGAATCAGGGAAGGCTGTGAGGAGGTAGCATCAGAACTGTATCTTGAAGTTAGCTAAGGGTTCTAAGAGGCAAGAAAATAGAAAGGGGTGCATTCTAACCCCAGGGGATAGCCCTTGTGTTCAGAGGAGGCATGATAGAGCGTTGGAGTTTGGAGAATAGCTAGTAGATGTGATTTTGGCTGGAATAAAGAGTTTGTGAAGGAGAATAATATTAAATAAATGTGAAAAGGTCTGTAGGAGCTTCAGATGTGGCAGTAAGCCTCTGAAGCTTCTCAAACAGGAAGAGGGAGATAGGACACTAGTTTGAGAGAATGGCAGGAATAAGCAAGGAGATTTTAAAGCTGAGGGAGGTCAGAGTCTATTTCTAGACTACAAGGAAGGAAACTCTGGAAAAACACAAATTGAAGATTAGAAAAAGTGAGAGAATTACCAAAGGAACAGGTTCCAGAGGGAAATTAGAGGGAAATATGGTCAAGGTTCAAGTACCTCATATACGCATGTGTAAAAAAAGAGGAGAAAGTGGGGGATGAAGTTGAATGGACTTGCTGTGTACATTTGGGGAGAAGAGGGGGCTGTTGGTACATGGATACAATTTTCTGGTAAAGTGTCATTTCAAGTTCTCTACAGAGAGATGTGAGGGGAAGGGTTATGCACATGACCTGAGGAACTTTTGAAACAAGTGGAGTTGGGATTTGAGAGGAGTGATTGAAAATAAATCAAGGAAGAGTAATAGACCAGCAGTAAGGACCAGTTGAGCTAAGATAACATATGCTTTTAATATACCTAAGGCTCTAGTCATGATGGATCTGTGACTTTCTCCAGAAGGGTTTAGCAGTTCATGGATAGCAGCAACCAAAACATAGAGGACAGCTGTGAAAATGCCTGGACTCGGGGTATTGAGTGTCTTGTGTGCGGAGAGCAGCAAAGAGGCCAGAGTCACTGGCCTCTTTGTACAAGGAGGTGAGTAAGGTGTAAGAAGGCTGGAAAGGTTCAGTCATTTCAGTTGTGTCTAACTCTTCATAACCCCATTTGGGGTTTTCTTGGTATTTACTTCTCCTCCTCATTTTGCAGATGAGAAACTAAGACAAATAGGGTAAAGTGACTTGCCCAGGGTCACACAGCTAGTAAGTATCTGAGACCAAATTTGAACTCAGGAAGACTCTTTCTGACTCCAGAGTTAGCACTATCCACTGTGCCGCCTAACTGGAAAGGAAAGGGGAAGTCAAGTTATGAAGGGCTTTGAATGCAAAATAGAGGATTTTATATGTGATCCTGGAGGTTATAGAGAGCCACTGGAGTTTAATTAGTGGGTGGGGAGAGATAGTGACATGGTCAGACCTGCCCTTTAGGAATATCACTTTGACAGCTGAGCAGAAGATGAACTGGAGTGGGGAGAAGCTTGCAGCAGGGAGACAAAGCAACTAATTATTGCAATAGTCTGGGCATGAGGTGATGAATTTTTGTACCAGGCTGGTGGCAGTTTCAGAAGAGAGAAGTCACACGATCAGACTCCATTCTTTGTTCCTATATATGATTTATACACTGTTTATACACTATTCCTAAGGCCAGTATCCCTGAATCTGTGTTCACATTGTTATTCTTAAAACTTCATTACTGTAAAATGGCAGAGAAAAGGCAGGGACTCACCTGAGCTCTCTCCCAAATCCCTCTAAATACCTTTAAATAATGCCCTAAAACAAATTTTGAAGTGCAGAGCGCACAAAAGAACAGGATGAAACAATTTCCCCGCCCAAGACAGCTTAGACAGTTGGCAGGAAAGGTCTGTTTCACTGTTACTATGGTAACAAGGAAGCTCAAAACACACATTCAGAAGAAGACAATAAAGTCAAAGTTCCTATATCCAGAACCTCCAAGAAAAATATGAATTGGTTTCAGGACATGGAATAGCTCAAAAAGGATTTAGAAAACCAAGTAAAAAGAGGTAGAGGAAAAATTGGGAAGAGAAATGAGTGATGTAAGAAAATCATGAAAAATGAGTCAACAGCTTGGTAAAGGAGACACAAAAAATATTGAAGAAAATAACACCTTAAAAAAAAAGAATAGGTCAAATGGTAAAAGAGGTACAGAAATCCAGTATGAAGAAGGAGAAGAATGCCTTGAAAAGACTAATTAGCTAAATGGAGAAAGATAAACAAAAATTCACTGAAGAGAAAAACTTAAAAAACAGACAACCAGAGGTAAAAAGAGGTACAAAAATTCATTGAAGAAAAGAACTCCTTGAAAAGTAAAATTGACCAGATGGAAAAGGGGGTAAAAGAGCTTGCTGAAGAAAATAATACCTTAAAAATTAGTATTGAGCAAATGGAAGACTGACTCTATGAGACATCAAAAAAAAAACTCCACCAAAAAAACAAAAATAAGAGGATAAAAAAAAATAGAAGACAATGTGAAATACCTCACTGGAAATGCAACTGACCTGGAAAATAGATCCAGGAGAAATAATTTAGAAATTATTGGACTTCCTGAAAGCCATGATCAAAAAAAGAGCCTAGATATCATCTTTCAAGAAATTACATTCTAGAGCCAGAGGGTAAAATAGAAATGGAAAGAATCCCCTGATCACTTCCTGAAAGAGATCTCAAAATGAAAACTCCCAGTAATATTATAGCCAAGTTCCAGAGCTCCCAGGTCAAGGAGAAAATACTGCAAGCAGTCAGAAGCAGTTCAGGGGCTACAGTCAGGATAACATAAGATTTTATGGCTTCTACATTAAAGGATCAGAGGGCAAACAAGCTAGGATTACAACCAAGAATCACATACCCAGCAAAACAGTATTATCCTTTGGGGGAAAATGGACATTCAGTAAAATAGAGGACTTTGAAGCATTTCTGATGAAAGAACTAGAGCTGAAGAAAACAATTGACTTTCAAATAAAAGACTCAAGAGCAGCATAAAAATTTAAATGGGAAAGGGAAATCATAAAGGGCTTAATAAGTAAGGTTTAAACTTTTTACATTCCTACATGAGAAGATGATACTTGTAACTCATAAAAACTTTCTCATTATTAGGGTAGTTAGGAGTATATATAGATGGAAGACACCAGAATGAGTTGAATATGATGGGATGATAATCTAAAAAAAATAAAATTAAGGGGTAAGAGGAGTTCACTGGGAACAGCAGAAAGAGAGGTATTATGGAATAAATTATCTGACATAAAAGAGGCATGAAAGCGCTTTTACAGTGGAAGGGAAGATGGGGGAGGTGATAGGGAACACTTGAACCTTACTTTCATCACAGGTGGCTTAAAGAGGGAATAACACAGACACTCAGTTGGGTAGAGAGACCCTATCATACCCTACAGGAAAGTAGGAGGGGAAGGTGATAACATTAGGGAGGTGGTGCTCATAGAAGGGAGGGTGAATTGTGGGAGGTGGTAGTCAGAAGCAAAACACTTTTTAAAAAAATATTTATTTTTAGTTTTCATCATTCCCTTTTATAAAATTTTCCCTTCCTCTCTCCCCAAAACAGCATGTAATCAGGTATAGGCTATATACATATAATCATATTAAACATATTTCAACATTAGTCATGTTGTGAAAGTAGAATCAGAACAAAAGAGAAAAATCAAAAGAAAGGAAAAAAAGAGAAAATAGCATGCTTTTATCTGCATTCAGACTTTACAATTCTTTCTGCGGATGTGGATAGCATTTTCCGTCATAAGTCTTACATGATGAAGCAAAACACTTTTGAGGAAGGACAAGGTGAAAGGAGAGAGAGGATAGAATGTGGGGAAAATAAGATAGAGGGAAATACAGTTAGCATCATAACTGAAAAAAAAATTGAAACAAGTTTCTCTGATAAAGGCCTCCTCTCTCAAATATATAGAGAAATGAGTCCAATTTATAAAAATAATAAACAATCAAAAAACAGGAAGTTAGTTTTCAGATGAAGTAATCAAAGCTATTTAAAGCCTTATTAAAAAAATTCTCTAAACAACTATTGCTTGGAGAAATCAAAATTAAAACAATTCTAAGGTACTGAAGAGGTTTGGAGATGCTGGGACCCTGAGAATGCCAAGGCAGAGTTGCCTGGAATGAATTTGCACACTCAATCCTTTTCTTAGTCAAATGGCAAAAAAAGCTTATTGTAATGCTTTAGCAAAAGCAGGCAAGAGTCTCTAGGGAACCTGCAAGAAAGTGAGGATGGTTCTGAGGCCTATATGGAAAAGGGACAAGGGAAAGGAATGTCAGGGATTCTAGTTATATAAGCTAGAGGTCCAGGTGTCTTTGGGGGCTGTGGGTAGGAAAATGTAGGGAATTTTGCAGAGATAACTTTGTTGATACCAGACATTGAAGGAGTTGTCAGAGGCATGGACCTTGGGGATCTGGCAGGAGGGAGAGTCCTTGGGCCAGGCACCCACCTATCTGTTCTGATAAGAGAATGTGTTTCAAGAGAAAATTTGCTCACAGGACAGGGGCATACTGGGAACTTGGGAGGCTTCCACAGACATGATCTTAGGGCTGGGACCTGAGTACTCCATCAGTTCTGCCTCATACCTATTAGATTGGCTAATAGGATAGAAAATGAAAATGAAAAATGTTGGAGGGGATGTGGGAAAATTGAGACACTAATGCACAATTGTGGATTTGTGACTTGATTCAACTATTATATACAGCAATTGGGAACTATACCCAAAGGCCTATAAAACGATGCATACCTAACAATACCACTATTAGGTATGTATCCCAAAAGAGATAAAAAAACAAAAAGGAAAAGGACCTATATGTACAAAAATATTTATAGTAAATCTTTTCTGGTGACCAAGAATTGGAAATTGAGGGATGCCCATCATTTGGGAAATGGCTGCACAAGTTGTGGTATATGATTGTGAAGGAATACTATTGTGCCATAAGAAATGATGAGTGATACTCTCAGAAAAACCTGGAACGATTTATATGAACCAATGCAAAGTGAAATGAGTAGAACCAGGAGAAAATTGTACACAATAACAGTAATATTATAAGACGATCAATTGTGAATGACTTAACTATTCTTAGGAATACAGTGATTGAAGACAACTTTGAAGGACTTATGATTAAAAAAAACGCCATCCATTCCCAGAGAAGGAACTGATGGAATCTGGATACAGATTGAAGCATCCTTTTTTTAAACTTTATTTTTCTTGTTTTCTTTTATTAAATTTTGGTCTGTGTTTTCTTTTACAACATGACTGATATGGAAATATGTTTTGCATGACTACACATGTGTGACTGTGTTTCAAATTGCTTGCCTTCTCAATAAGAGGTGTGGGGAGGGAGGGAGAGAATTTGGAACTCAGAATTTTAAAAATGAATGTTGAAAATTGTTTTTACATATAATTGGGGAAAAATGAAATAGTAAAACACTTTAAAAAATAAAAAGGATAAGTGAAAAAAACTCCATTACTTTAAGGAAGGCATTGAAAAGAAAAAATTCCCCATATGCACGAAAATATTTATAGCAGCACTTTTCGTGATAGCAAGGAATTGGAAACAAAGTAGATACCCGTGGGGGGGGGGGGTGGCTAAACAAATTATGGTACGTGAGTATAATGGAATATTATTTTGCTATAAAAAATGACAGATATGACGATTACAGAGAAGCATGAAAAGATCAACATGAATTGAGCACTGGGCCTGGAGTCAGGAAGACTCCAGGCAATGTCCTACATTGAGTTTAAATCTGGTTTCAGATATGTGACCTTAGGCAAGTCATTTAACCTTTGTTTACTAAGTTTCCTCCTCTGTATAATGAGGATATTAATAATAGCACTATAAATGTTAGTTGTTATTAATTGATATAGAATGAAGTAAGCAAAGCCAAGAAAACAATATGCACATTGACTACAACAATGTAAGTGGAAAAAACACACCAAAAAAAAATCAAGATCGAATATTGTAAAATTATAAAGAACAAGCAGTGGTGTAGAAGAAAAGATACGAAAAGACAGTCCTACGTCGCTCCCTTGCAGAGGTGGGAGGTCCACAAGTGTTGTAAGTTGCATATATTTTCAGATTTCCTTTGATGTATTGAATATGATGATTTTTTTCCCTCTTTTTTTTTCCTTTTGGCTTTTAAAATACTATTTGTGATATGGGCTGACTCTGGAAAAGGGAGGGGAGGTACACTGGTAGGAACTATAATTGATGTCAAAACATCTTAACAAAAATTATTTTAAAATAGAAGCTCACAAGTTCTAAGCTCTATGTGATATTCCTTCAACTGAAAAAAAGAAAAAAAAAAGAGGCAAAGTTCACAGGCCTTTATCCTAATAATTAATCTAACTAGTTTTGTACGTGACTGTCCGTTTGATCCCAATCTGGGAGTTGTCTATGTCATGCCATTTTTCCGAATTTATTCAGAGGAATACCTTGTGGAACAAATAACATTTAAAAATCTTGTTTAAATAATTATGAGAATCTTGATTAAATACTGCTTTTTTAGTTTCTGAGTGATTCCTAAGAAAGCCTCAATCATCGGCCCTTAGAATCTAGGTAATCTGCTGGCAACTGGATTATCAGTCTCCATTTGGTCTAGTCTGTTGATATTTTGTGAGGGGGAGCTAGAGAAAATGAGATTGAGGGAAAATAATCTTTAATATCCAGGCTGCTGGAATACAAGTGAAAGGCTCAGGGGGGCTGTTTTGCTGAAACACAAACTACTTGCTTCCATTACTTTTCATCTCTTGGTTCTTTTTTTCTCCTATGAATGTTTTTATTGTTATGAATCATGCTGTGTGAACAACATCTATCATCTGAAAGATCTGAAACACTTTGAAAATGTTAATGTAGGACATTGCCTTTGATAAATAAGCCATGGGTGGGTACTCTCTAAAAAGGTGTGTGTGCATATGTGTGTGTGTGTGTGTGTAACTTTGCATGCAAATGAATATACAATTTTATCCCTTGTTTTCGCCATCTGAGTGTCTGTGGTGTCACAGCAACTGTAGGAATAAACATTTCAGAATATTTTTCTTTTTTCTTTTTTTTTGTCATAATGAACTCACAATTTTTTGTCAAGATTATTTGGCATCTCGGTTTTCTTTTGGAATATATAAAAATCACTTCACTGTTTACCTTCACTTTTCTTGAGTAATAGACACTTAGGGGCTTTCATCATTTCAAGCCAAGAAAAAAAGTGTGACTGCTTTCTAAGTCAATAAGTAGTATAAAGACATATCTTGTTAAGATATATGCATTGATAAAATAAGATGGGCAGATGTAAATGTATGGATTGTTTTATGGTTTATTTTGCTAATTTACATAGTTCCTTTCCTGTCTATATCCCTTGTCATAGGATACAGGATGGCAATTTCAATGCAGAATGTCAACACAGATTTTCTATCCAAAGTAGGGGTGTGTTTCTGGTTGCTTGTTTTTAATGAAGCTACAGTATTATATATTAAGCTCAAAAGGGAAAATATTATTTATATATATGTTTCCAAGGCACATACCAAAAAATCCATGAAGTTATTATTGAAAATACCATTCTGCATTAAATGCTGTGCCAGTTGTTAGATTATTTTCTTAGCTTTTTTTTTAAGTTCATGAATTAAATGTTTTATAAGAACTACTGTACTGTCACATCAATTTTTGTTCAGTTATTGTAGATGTTCAGGTTCATAAATGTTATGGTATTCAGTATATGTGTATACTTGATCATCTCTCTACCATCACAGTTTCTCTTTAAAACCTTTTTGAATTATTTCATTGACTTGGTTGGGAAACATCTGTATGTCTCTTATAACAAAGGTATTTCTCTATTCATATTGATAGGCTATTTAGTTTTTTTGTAATTATGCAGAATTTTGTTAGAATAGAAATACATTTAGTGAACTCTAGGGGACATCCTTCCATTTATAAATAATCATTTGCTGCTCCACTTCAATTTACAATTGATCAAATGTAGTTATTTATTTTCCAAAATATCATTGTGATGATGCGTTTTACTCCTTATCAAAGTACTTGGCCATTTCCTTGAGAGTCTAAGGCAGGCAGCAAGAGAGAAAACACCACTATGTTGCCAAGCATACTTCCTAGCAAATCCTGCAGCCTCTGGTATCAGGGAAGGCGGAGGCATGAGGCCATGTCCTGTCACCATGACTACGATATGTCCTCAGGGAGGCAGCTCCTAGCTGAGCTTCTGGAAGCTGGGGGAAGGGCAGGTTTCTGAAGCTGGTCTCACATCTTTTCTCTTTTCTCTGTGATTTGATGAATTATGTCTGTCCTTCTAGGGGCCTTTCCTTCACAGACCTTTATCCAGAAGTCACACAAACAATGCTTTGCATCAAAAACTGATGCTCCTACCCTGGGGCTTTCCCACGGTTTAGTCACCTGCTGATAATTTCACCCTTCCCTTTGTTTTATTAGCCTTTAGGCTGCCAGAGCCTGGCCAGGATTTAAACAATCATGATCATTTTAAATTAAGACATTCTTCTGATTCCGGGAAGCTGCATCCTGGAGAATTGCTCAAATGAATCTTTGAATGTTCTGAGATCTCTTTTTGTTTCTGAGGATTTCTCTTTTTTATTTCAATCATAATAACAGCAATAAAAATGATATATTTCAAAAGATTGTGTTCTTTGGAAAGAAGGAAAAATGCTGCTATAAGAAAAAAAATCTGATCTATGACGATACCAGTTACAAAATTGACAGATAAATTAGATAGTATTTATTTGAATTTGATCTACAGAAGGAATCTTTGGCTCTTGATTTATCATAGAATTATTTTATTATAATTTTCAATTAGTAAATTAACTAACTTGCAAAATTTAATTTAATCTTAATTTTTAGGAACTTTTTTTCACTTAAAATTAGGTGTTAACCTTGTAATTTATCTGAAAATCTGGAAGTGATGTTTTTCAGATAAAAGATTACTTATCATGATGTGTAAAATAGTAGTCATTTGATTATTTTAGCATTATAGGAGGACTTCGCTTACAAGTAATTCTGGTAACATAAAATGCCAACTATAGCACATTAGATTGTTTATTCTGTATTATGAGGCAATACCAATTAATGGAAAGATCAATGTACTGAGGGTTAGAGGAAGCAGATTTCAGTTCCATTTTTGGATTTAACACTCATGTGACTTTGGACAAGTCAGTTGATCTCTTAGAGCTTCATAGGATCATAGATTTAGAACTGGAGGAGATCCAGATAAGTAACTTGTTTAAAGTAAAAAAAAAAAACGTATTGAGTGGCAGAGTCAGGATTAGAAACAGATTTTCTGATTCCGAAGTCAGTACTTTTCCCATTGCACCATTCTGCACATTTCTCATCTGCAAATGGGGATAAGGTTATCATCTCTGCTTCTGTGTCAAGAGTTCTTCTTATAAGGATCAAATAAGATGATCTTTGTGAAACTTTCAAAAATGAATGTGAGGCTTGACTAGCCTTATTTTTAAATACAATTGAATGGTGTACATTATACAATAGGTGTTCTTAATCTGAGGTCTATCTGTTTGTTTTCTTTAATATATTTTGATAACTATATTTCAATATAACTGATTTCCTTGGTAATACTATGTATTTTATGTTTATGCATTTAAAAACATCATTCTGAGGAGTCTTCACTGGACTGAGAAGACTTCACCAGACTTCCAAAGGATTTCATGACACAAAAAATGGTTAAGAACCTCTGATTATAAAATATAGGGACCCTCAAGTTAATGAATGTCAGACATGTGAACGTTTTTCCCAGCCAGTGACTCATTTACCCTGTACCTACTTTTGAAGCTTTCATAGGTGTATCTTAGGCATCTCTAAATTAGACCACTTGGTAGGAGGGGACAATTGTAATTTGCCCCTGTAAAAAAGCTGGTTCTTTGGGATGCCTATGGACTGCCTTTAATGACAGCTTCACCTAGAATTTACAGCATGCTTTATTATTGTTATTGCCATAAATTTTCAACAAGCAGTAATCTAGTTGATAACTTCATTTCTCATAAATTATACTTTCTTAAGATTTGCAATGTTTGCCTTTGGTCTCAAGAAAAATGTGAAAGGAAAATTATTCTCCGGTTAGAAAAAGTTTTGAAGACCACAAAATGTTATGAATAAAATTCAGAAATATACACCTGTATGAAGACATGTGTTCTAAAATTAATATATTGCGATCAGAATTATATCTGAGCCATCTCTAGGAAGAACTGGATAATGGCAATTTCAGTTATCTGTAAAATGACCTCTATCAGTATAATAAAATTAGCTGCATTTCTTTACTGAAGTAATAGAGGTAAAATAAATTTGTTTAAGTGTACTGAGTTATATCTCATAATTAATTTTTTGTGGTTTATCTTACTCATATTGAAAAAGATGAAAAAAATGAGAAAGCATTTAAATTGGGTATAAGAGAAGAGCTAAGATTGATGGTGATTGGAGTAATACCTAACCAATAGCATCTCATCATTTTTTTTCCTCTAATAATATAATTTCATATTGATTTTTAATCTTGTGTTCTGTGGCCCTTGTGTAGTATTGGCTGTGAATTTGCACCAGGCTAATAAGGAATTAACTTGTTAATTAATATAGAACTCACCTAATATCTTAGAGCTGATTAATGAGGTAGAATTGCTTGAGGACATAGGACAAAGGTAAAAGTCTTATAGTAGGTTATATTAAGACAACATTTTGTAGTAACATTTTAAATTCAGACCACAAAAATCACCACAATGAAGAGAAAATTAAATAAAAAAAAATTTATTTCAGGAATAGCATAACACTTTAAATTCAAATGCTTACAGGTTTCAAAAAGTTAAAATGGCCCCAAAATAATGAAAACAGGGTCATCTTTTTCAAAACATTGTATAAAAAACAATAAAAGTAATATGAATGGATCAAACACAAAGAAGTTAAAAGGAAAATGTATTTTGATCAATGACTAATTAGTTATTTGTCTTTATTTTTTCATCGAAAATAACTTGACAGAATGTTTCATTTATTTACTCTATGGTGATAGCTCATTTTTCCTTAGATGTACATAAAATTCTGTTGAAAAGGTGAAAATTTTTCTTTGCTTCATTGTTATTATTATTTTTGGTAGGTGTATTTTCATTCCATAAAAGCTTTACATTACTTGTATAGCTATTAAGAGATTTATTAGGAGAGAACTGATTAGTAAGAAAGTGATGAAAATACACACACATATGTATAATAATTAATATTTTATTTGCATTTGATGTTCACACATTTCTTTTCTTTGGGTTTCTTTGGCTTCCAGTATACTTTCTGCAAAAGGAAGCTTTCTCTTCAAGGTTTAACCCATTCTTTTCATAGGCTTTTTTTCATTCTTTCACAGTTTCATGGTATTTCCTAAGCAATTTCTGAGTGTTAAATTGGAAACAACTTCACTGATATACTAAATAGAAGTGAATTGTTATTTTTTGAAGAAATTTTTTTCATTATCAAATTAAATATTTTAATCTAAAGATTGCAAACCCATGTACTTTCTTTTTAAAAAAAAATTAAATTTTATATTTAGTTTTAGTTTACATCATTCATTTCCATAAGATTTTGAGTTACAAATTTTCTCCCCATCTTTCCCCTACCTACCACCCCAAAACAGCAATCCCACTGTATACCCCCTCCCCCAATCTGTTCTGTCCTATATCCTCCCCCATCCCTCCTCCCACTTTCTGGTAGGGCAAGATGGATCTCCATATCCCAGTGCCTGCATAGCTTATTTCCCAGTTTCATGTAAACTACTACTACTACTACTAATAATAATATTAAAAAATATTTTTTGCCATTTTTTGGGAGGGCAATTGA
>CM053582.1:306805869-306892560 GCA_028627135.1 Pseudochirops cupreus
AGGGGTGAGGGGGGAAGACATAGGAGAGAATAGACTGGGGGAGGAGGAATATACTGGGATGGCTGTTTTGGGGTGGTAGGTAGGGGAAAGATGGGGAGAAAATATGTAACTCAAAATCTTTTAAATAAAAAAAAAATCTTACATTAATTACATTCACTAGTTCAGGGGAAAGGTTAACACCCTTAATGTGGAGAAAATACAAATGGAGAAATTAGCAGAGATTTAACAGACAGGACTCCTACTGTCTGAATAAACAACCACCTACGTACACCACTGGACTTGGAGAACACAAGGCCGAGTAGAGGGAGAGCTCTTAACAAACAGCCTCTCAGTCTGTCCAGGGAAGCAAAAGGTCTTTTGCATGAGGGAACCCCCAAAGCAAAATACCAACCTCCCAGAATATATAACAAAGACAGCCCCTGAATGACTCAGAGCCGGAAAGCACAAAACCTACTTGAACTCAGCACAGCTGTGAATTATCAGGGTTCAAAAGAGATTAATTCATCAGATCTTTACAGTTTAGCCTGAGCTGAGGAAACTGAACTCCAGAAAAACAACAGTAGCAACAACAAAAAATCCCACTTTACTTACCCTTACACAGGCCTATACCCTAAATAGATTAAAGGAAGAAGAAAAGGACTTATGTCCACAAAAAGTTATGCCAGCTTTTTTTTTGAAGTAGCAAAAAACTGGAAACTAAAGGGATGTCCATCTGTTGAGGAATGAGTGAATAAATTGTGGTATCTAAATGTGATGGACAACTATTGTGATATAAGAAATGAGGAAATAGATTATTTCAAAGAGACATGGAATAATATGAACTGATGCAGACTTAAGTGAGTAGAAGAAGACAGTTTAGTATATAACAATATCATAAAAAAGAACAATTTGAAGGTTTTTATAAACTGATGAAGAATGAGCAGAACCAAGTGAAAAATTTGTATAACAACAACATTGTAAAGATAAACAACTTTGAAAGCTAGAACTATATTTGATCAGTATAGCAATCATCCATGATTGCTGAGAACCGTTGGTACAATATGCTTCCTGACAGTTGATGGATTTAGGATGAAGAATGAGACGTAGATAGAGCTGTACATATTTATTTATAAATTTGCATACAGTCAATGGTGGAATTTGTTTTGCTTGACTATCAATATTTGTTACAAGGAATTTATTTTTTTTCTGGGGGTTGGAGAGAGAAAAAAAGATGTCTTAATTTTTTAAAAACACTTTAAAATGGGTTAGGCATTGCTAGAAATTTGGATTGTTGTAAGCACTTTTAGATGAGGTCACTATTATTATTATTCATTTTGCTTAATTGCTTCACTTTGTTACAAGTGAGCTCTCATGGGAGTAATCTGGAAATGTTTGTAATGTAAAAACAAAATACATTAATAAAATGTTAAAATACTTTGAAAAATGACAAAGAATAAGGAGAAAAGGAGTTAAGTAAGAGTAATCAACATATTTTTAAAGTCTCATGTTATATTCAGTGTTTGACACTTATAGTCCCTTGTCTATGCAAAGGAGCTGAGGATGGAAGTGGCGGTGGTAGCCTGGTTTGTTTGTTTTTTTTGTCTAGTAGTTCATTTAGAAAAAGAGAGAGCGAGATAATACTCCCCAAACCTCAATAGTCCTAAGCAATGTCTGATTAATAGTAAGCCAAACACCATGGCACTATGAAGAATGGGAAGTGAGCCACCAAAGGGAAGGGCAATGGAATAAGCATTTATGTAGCACCTGCTATATGCGAGGCCCAATGCTAAGCACTTTACAAATATTGTCACATTTGATCCTCACAACACTAGGAGGAAATGCTTTTATTATCTCCATTTTACAGTTGAGGAAATTGAGGCAAATAGAGGTTAAGTGACTCACTCACGGTCACACAGTAATTGTCTGAGATTAAATTTGAATTTAGGTCCTCCTGACTCCAGATCTAACTTTGTATACACGGTGCCACCTAGCAATGATGAGCTTGTAGTACTTCCTTAACCAGACCTGGAAAAAAAAAACCCAGAACCTCAGGAACCATCCATTTATGCACCTTTCTGTGATTCATAAGATTGAATAGGCACTTGCTTCTACTGACCCAGGCTCAAAACTTGTTGATTCCTGAAAGTTCCTAAATCTAGGTTAACCAGTGACTTGAGTGTTTTAGTTTGAGTCAGGAACAAGTAAGTCAGCAGTGGCCTGTTATATACCGAGAATCAGATTGAGTTTTCTAATCTGTGTAAGATGTTAACTGAGATACTGAGACTAGTGTTAGTGGTGGTACTCAGAATAACCAAGTAAAGCTGAAATAGTTCTGGGTGTGAGAAGAGTAGAGTAGAATCAGTCTGAAGGCATTGCAGGTAGGATCTTGGCTATCCCTGCTTATTCTAATTTGTCCTAAGAAAGATTAAACAAACATTAAGTACCTGTGAATTCCAGAGCAAGTTATGACTCAGGACTGAAAAAAGATTGCAGAATCCTCCTAAAAGTAGAGGAGGATATGGTGACTGCCCATATGTGTTTTTAAGGTGTCATCAAATGTAACTTGAAGTACCTGTAAGAATATCGTTGACTGACTCAATCATGTATTATGCTGTCTGTGCAGTGGGTAGCCAGCCAAGTCTGCCACGAGATAAGCATCTTTTTGCCTAGTTGTCCTAGAATTCCCTTGAGTGGACCTCTAAAAATATATTCCCTGGGTTCATTAAATTGGGGAGGTCTATTGTGTGACTGCTATAACCCAGCTTCTGAAAGATAGAGGTGCTTGAAGCTGTTCTATTTTCCTCCTCAAAGTGTTTTAGACACAATATCCATTGAGGTCTAGCCTTTTTGTGGTGTGGTAACTCAGCAGATACATTAGGTGGTCTGCAGTCATGGAGTAGAATGTTCATGAGTTTTCAAGATCACGAATGTCTTGTCCCACTTAGGGAAGCCTGTTGGATAGGGAGCCAGCCAGAAGGCCTTCCTGGTAGTGTTCACTGCATAGTATTTGAAGGGAAGGTTGGGTGGAAGCATGACAATAGCTCAAGCAGGACTGAAGTACAAGAATTGTTCATATAAGGAGACATTAGTTGAAACAGACAGAGGGGCTTGAGCAGTTTTGGAACAGTTGTTGTGGGGAGTGTCACAAAGAATCATTTAGAGGAGGAGTAAAAATAACCTGCCTTGCTACAGTGAGGGTTCACTTGAGATTAGATAAAAGAAATTTATGTTAGACCCATTCAGAATAGTTTCATGATTTCATCCAACACAGTTTAGTAGCAAGTAAGTAGAAATGGAGAAGGCTAACTGTTTACATAAGCAAAGATTGAAGTTTGGCAAGCCAAGTGCAGGGATCAAGGAACTCTAGAACAGAGGACAATGTACCATGTTGCTTAACCACAGTGCCAAGATTGGGAAGGAAGGAAATGAAACTGGAGCAGAGGCAACAATTGGGGGAGAGGGAGAATATTGAGGAATGGAAGGACTGAAACTCAAGTTGAGGTTGATGAATAAATTTAGAAGGAGTGGGAAATATGTAATGATAAAGAAATTTCAAAATTTTGGGTCATAGAAGTATAACACTTGAGAATCATAGTCTTAAAGAAGGCAATAAGTATTTATATAGAATCTACTCTGTGCTGTCACTGTACTGACCCTTTACCAATATTATCTCATGTGACACAACAATTCTGGGCAGTAGGTTCTGTTATCATTCCCATTTTATAGATGAGAAAACTAAGGTAGAGACAGAAGTTAAGTGACTTGCTTGGCATCACATAGCTTGTAGGTATCTGAGCCAGGATTTGAAATCAGGTCTTCCTGACTCTACACCTAGCGTTCTATACACAGTACCATGTAGCTGTCCAAGAGCTTATATATCTGTGGTTACCCAATTAGTATGTCTCAGAGATAGGACATGGTCCAATTCCTTTCTGGTTCTAAGGCTGTCTTATGTATTACATGCATAACACTGTCTCTCAAAGTAATTTCAACGTATTAATAATATTCTTTATGCTTAGAATAACTTATTAAGCCATGCTTTGAATGAACATATCTTCCCTACTTAAGTAATTCACATGCTTTTTTGTTTGATAAATTAGGCTACTTTGGGTAAATGGAATTTTAAAAAAGGTAAATAGCATGCTTTCTTTTCTAGCATACTTTTCCTTCACAGTTGATTCACTTTTTGATAAGGATTCCATCAGCAGGATGTCTCATGTGCAACAGTGGCCAAATTAAAAGTGCTAGGTGATTTTTCCTCCTTAGAAAGTCCTGAAAGTGAAATACCATTTTAAACAGCACTGTCATCTTATACTGTTACAGTTTAATGCAAGTGATGAATACATATGCTAATTTAAAAGCTTTTAATGTGCTTCCTTGAAATCTAAGCATTATATACAGATGAAGTAAAAAATATAGAAGGACAATCTATGTTGCTTGTTAACAATGGTTATATCAATAGAATGCAAAAGTGAACTTTTACTGTGCTTTTGATGTATTCACCCTACTTCCAATTTTATATAACTAAATCAAATGAGTTCTTGTTGACATAATTGGTGCAATGAAGTTTTTCTATAAAGCCACAGACATTAATTACTAATCACAGCCATATGACATTTGATTCTACTTTTGCCTCAGCAACAGCTGATGTAAATCTAGAAGTGACAAATTGGTATTGTATCATCAGTGAGGGGGAGGGGTGGAACAGCCTTCTGACCTGTTTGTTTTTTTTTCCTTTTGAAAAGGCTCTAATTTCTACAGATTTAATTTGCTACTCCAGCAGGCTGGTGCTAATAAAGAGGGTAGTATGTAAGTTCAATTATTACTGCTGTTTTCTGCAGGAAGAAAGAAATGTTAAAGACAGTATCATAAGGTTCACAAGTAATATCTGTTCTTTGTTCTTTTGCATTTGTTACTACAGTGAATAATAGTAATAATAATAATAAGCTTAGCTTCTTGGCTAAATAATGGAATAGATTCATATGAGAAATCCTAAAATGTTAGCACTTGAAAGAAATTGGGCATTATCTAACTCAATGCATTTATTTTATAAATGATGAAACTGAGGCCTAGCCAGAAAAATAGGATGACTTGCTTCAGTTCATATCACCCATGTTAGAAACAGGCCTATTTTTCTGTTCTCCTAATTCCCAGTCCACTGTTTTCAACTACACAATGCTAGTTAACAAATTTTATGCACTTTTGTTACTGATAATGTTGAAATTCTGAAGTTCTTGTTAATTCAATATTCAGGATGAAAATTTTCAGGGACGAATAATTACAACATATCTTTAAAATGCTTGTCTCAGGATAGTGTCAACCCTGGTGTGATAAACTAAGCAATGGAATAGCACAGGGTTGTGGAGTTAAATGGACTTTAGAAATCATAGAGTCCAATTTCTTTGCTTTACAGATAAGATGACTGAAGCCCAGAAAGGTTCAGTGGGCTTGTCCAAGGTTACAGAGGTCGTGAGTAGCTGAGGCAGGATTTGAACTCAAGATGCTTTGACTCTAGTCAGTGTGTCTTTCACTACCTCTCACAGATAGGTGAGCTGTGATTATGACTTGGAGGGCAGTATTTGATCCAAAGTATAGTTGAATCTGTATAACTGCAAATCACATGAAACTAGTTGACTATAATTTATATTTAAATCTACAGTACCAGCTACATTAGCTATCAAATACAAGAATTTCATTTAAAAAAAACTTCATGTTGTTATAATAATAGTTTATATTTACAGAGCAATCTTAAAGTTTGCAAAATCAGTTTTCTCACAACAACCTCATGAGTCAGGTAGTATAAGTACAGCCATTTTCTACTTTATGGATAAGGAAGCTGATTCACAAAAAAGTTAAGTGACTTGTTTAGGGTCATGTAGCTGAGTGTCAGAGCACGGGCTAGTTTTCTAACTGCAAGTCAAATGAATTTCTTCTCTTATACTCACTGCCTTTTATCTACCCAGAAGCCCTTAATGCTGTGGTAAAATTCAGTTTTTTCCTAGTAATCAATGTCTTCTGCCTTGAAATATGATAGCTTTGAAATATAAACTCTATCTGCTATTAAATAGAACTCTCTGTTGAAAGGTATTTAGTATTCAGAATTCTGAACCAAGGATACTGCAGGTTCTCAAAATACCTTCTGAGGGATCAAAGGGAGATTGAACATGTTCAGAATAGTTTTAAATACACTTTAATATATTCTAACTTCTGGGAAAAAATTTCTTCTTGGTAGTAGGAAGGCAAAGCAGTGTTATGTGACTTGCCCAGTGTTATGTAGTTAATAAGTGTCTGAGGTCAAATTTGAACTCAGGTCCTCTTGACTCCAGGGTTCTCAGAGGTGATGTCAGTGAAGCATCCAGAGCCTATCCATCTGGGAAGGCTTTTGGTCTGAATCTGGAGACGGATCGTATGTCATGAAAGGACTAGCTTAGTAAAGTGGAAGAGGTTAATTACCAGGCTGACTGTAGAATAGTGTGTTTTTTGGTCACAGCAGCTCTTGAAGATTATCTGTTCAGTTCATTCTGAATCAGTGGTAGAAATACAGTAATGAAATTACAGAAGCTTTAAGTATTTGAGACGTATTATTCAGTTGTAATACAAATGATTAATGAATTAGTTGATTAATGATGACATTATATAGTGAGTGAACTGACCAGGAAGCTGCAAAGCATCGTGTAGCTTCTCCTTGATGTTTGTTCATCTGCTCTGATGAACAAAAAGCCTCAAGCAGATGAAGCCAACAGAGTTTCATCAATCATCGAATATCACTTAACTACAAACGTTGGGGGGATAATTTTAGAATACTTCTATTTTGAGTTATGCCACATTTAAAAGTATGCACTTGGAAATGGAAAATTTTTCCAATGAGCCCCACGAATACGGGTTTAAATTAGATACCAGCTAGTAGAAAGATTACTAGACTACAAGTCAGAAGGTCCAGGTTCCAGTTCTGACTTAGCTTCTAATTAGCTGTGACTCTGGGAAGATCACCTGAACCTATATCTGGTTTCCAGTTGTAGTTTTTTCATTTGTAAAATGAGAGAAGAGGGGAGATCTTATAAGATCTAACTCTAAAATTATCTGATTATATGACTTGGATATTAAATTATGTGATTATCTAAAAGAAATTTAACTTTTCCTTCAGTAAATCAGTAGTACATAGTACATCATTTGTAGGAATTCAGAGAAGGTGTCCACAAAACAATTACATGTTGACAAGAAGTTAGACAACAGTTTCAGTTACTTTGAAAAGAATTGGGACCAGAATTCTGGGTGCCAGGATAATAGGTCACTTGGAAATGGTATTCATAATTAGTAAGTACTATAACCAAATATTATAGCTGGATAGCAACTTCAGGATTTTTGATTTGGGGACAAATAGGAGCAGGGAGTCTTTTGTATACAACCAATTCACACACACACACACACACACATTCTAATGAGTTTTTCTCTTTCTCTTGAAATAATGTACTATATATTCTTATAAAAATCAACAAGAATTTTTGCATATTTAGTTGTGAGAATCAGTACAAAATTCCCTTAACATCAGTCCATCTTTTAAAATTTCAACAACAAAAGAGCAGAGGCCAAGAAATTAAATGTAATAAAAAATGAAATATTTATTCTTTTGGCTCAATAATAATGTATCTAACCATTCTTAAAGGGAATAGCAATTTCTTGCATGCAAGTCACCAGCACACTTAGTACAAGTCAATAGCTTTATAAAAGTACTCTACATTAAAATTTTGCTTGTGTAAGAAAAACAAATTGTTTTACACTGAGTAATCATACAACTTTGCTACTTTGCTTTTGTGAATTAAGAGCATGGATCCCACATAACTTCTGCAACAAGTCTAGAGCAGCATGAATTAAAGAAAATAAGAATTCTCCGTGTAAATAAATACTGAAAGATGACACGATTATGAAAATGGATTATATTGCAGTGAGTATAGTTAGGAACAAATGAACTGGGTCTGGTTTTTTTGCCTAATAATGCATTTTATACTGTAAAATGATTAGAAATATTGTATCAAAGCAAAGGAACCCACAAATACCCTTTCTCTTACTTTTATTTCGAGAAGTTCTTCATTGAAAAGCATTATGGATTCAAAAGTCTATAGTTGTTAATTGGTTTTAAAAAAGTGAAAGCATAAAGTAAAATAAACTTGCCATGACACCAACCTAAAAATAATTTTCTTATGTACAGAATGCTGACAAATAAAACAGTGTTTTTACAATATTTATATTTAAACAGATTTTAACAGATTTTTTTAAAACAAAAAATGAAGTAAAGGTGTTTTTTTTTTAGCACAATAGGCAGTCTGCAACGTGTTTTCTTCAAATCTTGATAGACACCATATGATAGTCACTTAAAATTTGAAAAGCAAAACTAAAGAAACTGTTAAAGAAATGTAAACTATTACTCATGACATAGTAGACAGAGGTCTGCTTGAATATTGTTTTCACTTTACCACCAACATATGGCTTTCTATAATGAACATGAAGAATGGAAAGAGCAAGAAGCTATAGCAGCAGCACAGGCAATATTAACATGCGTTAGTGAGACCCTCCAAACTACGTATAATGAATGGTACAGGATACATCATATTTGTTGCTGCACACTTGCAAAAAATACACGTACTGTGGTACATATTTGATTCATAAAAGTTATTTATCTGGCCATATATATTTGCTCAAACATGCACCACAGGATAAAATAACTATTTACATAACAGAGGCTGTTTCATTGACAAAAATGTCAGCTTTGTTGAGAGCAGAAGATGGCTAAGCAATACTGCAGGAGAATGTGGAGCAACTATTCTCATGTGAAATGTTTTGTCTGTTACTTTGCCGAAGCAGATTCCTTCATCTGCTTTCTAGAAAGTAACATTTAACCAAAACAAAATATAGGACGTTGATACTTGGAAGGAAATTTGCACTTGCTGAAACAGAATTATTTTCACAAATTAATTCATTAAAAAATTAGAGGAGACTTTACAGGCACATAAAAGTGTTTACAATGCAATACACATAATAAGCGGAAACACTCCCAGATTTAGGGTCATATAGGAAATGAAAAGATTGCAAATATTGTCAACATTATATATATTTTTCCATCCCTGGGGGTAAGCTAGAATCATAGCTATCATGATAGCAAATAACTTCTGTCTGTATATTTGAGGGAACCATAGAGCACATTGGTTCTTACATATTTTTCTAAAATTTTAAACTCATTTACAAAGTCACAAAGAGTAGTGAACAACTTGTGAATTAAAGAAATGACAAAATAACTAGGTCAAAATTTGTTTAAAAAAACATGGCAAATGTTGCATGTGAAATAGTGGATACAGTTACTATACTAAAGCTGTTTGGTGTTTATGTAATCATATCAATCTCTTTGCAGAACTTAACTGGTCCTTATAGACTAAGTAGCCACTTTGTCTCTTTTCTTCAGCAGTGTCAGTTGGTAGTGAGAACAGCAAACCCCTGTCAGTGTTGTTACTCTGTTTTACAGAGTTACAGGGACAGAGAGGGGTCACTGTCTTGTGAGAGGCACTGACCTTATGGTATGTTTGAAAAAAAAAAACAGTCAGTTTGGCATAGACCTCCTGAAGGAGTCCCGTTGACACCAACACGTCACCTTCACAGGCTGTAAACAATTGATCACAAAGGGAGTTCTTTGTTTTTTTTACTTTTTATTTTCCCTGACATCTCTACCTTTACTTCCATTTTCTAGTCTGTCCATTTCAAACTTTTCTTTGTCTGGTTTTGTTACACTATCATATGAAGGTGGAGAGGTTGTAGAGGAACTTTCATCTGTTTTTTCTGGAGTGGTGTTACCATTTAGTTTGTCAATAATTAAATGCTCTTTAATAGGTAGGTCTACCCTACCTTTACCATTATCATTATTATAGTCATTTGGTACCTTTTTAAGCCTTTGTCTAAAAAGATAGCATTTGAAATTACGCTGAATGATCGCAGCAGAAACCTCTTCTTGTTTCCGTTTCAAAGTAGTTGTAATTGGCTCATAGGAGACTTTGGAAGGATTAGATGCCATAAACCGATCTTCCATCTGTATTCTGAGAGCATCCATCTCTCCACTCTCACCCAAAACACGCTTTGTGAAAGCAAATAAGATGTCAAGGCAGTGAATTCGGTCCCCACTTACCATGGGCAGGTCCATGGCTATAAGCTGGACTTTGTTTGGTTTTGCTATAAGAAGAGGTGGATCCAATGCAGCTGCAAAATCAGAGAGTTTACTGTATTCAATGAACTGGGTGGCGTCAGGATCAAACTTCTCCCAAACCTCATAGAACATTTCAAAGTCATCCTCACTCAGTGGCTCAGCACTCTCTTCAGTAGCAACACTGAAGTTCTCCAGGATAACAGCAATGTACATGTTTACCACCACCAGGAATGAGATGATGATGTAACTGACAAAAAAGAAAATTCCAACTGAGGGGTTGCCACAATCTCCTTTGACTGAACTTCCAGGGTGAATTGTGTCTAGGTCACAGTCTGGCGGTCCACTGTTAAGAATGGGTGCAAGCAAACCATCCCAACCAGCAGATGTGGTAATTTGGAAGAGGCAGATCATGCTGTTTCCAAAGGTTTCAAAGTTAAACATGTCATCAATTCCATATTCTTTCTTAACATAAGCAAAATTGGACATTCCAAAGATAGCATAGATAAACATGACCAGGAAGAGCAGGAGACCGATGTTAAACAGAGCAGGGAGGGACATCATCAAAGCAAAGAGCAGCGTGCGGATCCCCTTCGCCCCTTTGATGAGACGAAGGATTCGTCCAATTCTGGCAAGACGGATCACTCGAAACAGGGTAGGGGACACGAAATATTTTTCTATCATTTCAGCTAGAAACATACCTGTAAGAAAAAGAATAAACTCCTTACCAAGGAAAGTTCATCTTCTATAAGAGTTATTTAATCTTTATTAAGATGACAGTATATCAAATATTGAACTAGATATTGAGTATGGACATTTTATTTTAGAACTCTGCAAATTATAGACTTCTACCAAGTGTCATGAGCTTATGGCCTAAAGTAAGCATGTTAATAGAATACCATTAAGTTTTAATAAATAGTTCCAAAGTTTTACAGAACAAAATTGCATATGTCACTAAAGCCCCTTCTCATTAAAAATCTATAAATATTAAGTCTTGCACAAATAATCTAATCTCCCTGAAAACATAACCTTATTAAATCTAAGCACTTACTATTTGCAAGTCACTGTTAGATGCTAAGGGTATCTAGATGAAATATGACATGATCCCTGACCTCAGGGAACTTTTCATCTAACACAAGGGATGAAGGTGTGAATAAATAAAAAAGACAAAAATAAGTATGTAATGAGAAAAACAGAAAGATCCAGGAAAAGTTCTTTAAAAAATTAATTGTGATCCCTGCAACTAGAGGGTTAAGAGGAAACTTTTCAGAGGAGGTGGTAGTCCTATGGGGCCTTGAAGAAGAGGATTTTAGCAGGTAGAGATGTAGACAGAATATGTTCCCAGAATGGATAAGGGTGGATGTAGATACAAGAAGCTCAGATGAGGCAGAACAAGATGAGATTATAATAAATTGCCCAATCTGACTGGAGCATAGCATCCTTATGGAGCAATGATTCTCAACCTTCCTAATGCTGTGACCCTTTAATACTTATATGTGGACGTATCTGCATGTGGGCAGACCCACCTGGAGATGGATAGAGGGTGATGTCTTGGTTCCTAAGACCATTGGAAGTATGTGTTTTCTGAGGGTCTTAGGCGACCCCTGTGAAAGGGTCGTTCGACCCCCAAAGGGGTCACGACTCACAGGTTGAAAATCGCTGTTGTGGAGGAATTATATGAAAGGAGTATGATGAAGTAAGTTGGAACTAAATTGGAAGGATCTTAAAATTTTTGCAGAGAAATAATAGAGAGTGTGACATAGTAGTTAGAGGATTGTAGTCCTTATCCACAGCTTCCTACACTGATGAGATAACAAGCTGAGCAAAATGGGAAACTACTGAAGACTTTTTGAGGAGAGTGGCATAGATAGATATTCTTTATTGTAGTAGTTGTGAGAAGGATGAATTGGAAATGGGAAAGAGGGCAGGTAAGGAAGGAAGCTTAGGAAGCTGAGAGATGTGATACGTACTTGAACTAGAGTGGTAGTAGTAGGAATCGAGTAAGAGATCTCAAACTCAAGGGCCACAGAATTCCCGAGTATAGTCTGAACCAGATTAAACTTTCATTGGGAAATGATTAGCAAAATAATTAAAAATACAATATACATAGATAATGTTAATTTGTGGTTTTCTAAGTTAATACAGGGATCCACTTCTATTTGAGTTTTACACCACTGATGGAAGACATATAATGGCCATAGAAACAATAAAATTAGATATGATTAAGGGAGAGGGAAGAGAGCAAGATGAAAGTTTGTGACCCAAGTAACTTTGCCATCACCAACAAAAGGGAAAGGAGAAAGGCAGTAGGTTTTGACAGATATGAGTTCACATCTAGAATTGTTGAGTGTGAGGTGCTGGTGGATTATCCATTCAGGGGGAGATGTATAGCAGGCAATTGGAATAACAGTTTTTAGAAGAGCATGGCATAGTGAATAAAGAGATGACCCCGACTTACTAAGACCTGGGTTCAAGTCTTTCCTCTGAAATGGACCTACTTTTTGAACTTGAGTAAATCACAGACTTTCAGTATCCCAGACCAGTAATGTCAAACTCAAGTAGAAATGGATCCTTGGGACTGTATATTTACTTAGAAAACAATAAATTAACATTATCTATGTTGTATTATATTTTTACATATTTTGTTAAACAATTCCCAATTACATTTTAATCTGGTTCAAGCTCACTTGGGAGTTTCGCTAGTATGCTTTTTGACCCCTCTGGCCCAGACAAGTTGAATAGTTGTCTAGCGCTTTGGTGGAGGGAGTTTTCTTAATAGGAGATCCCCATATCTATGATATCACAGGTCCAGATCCCAGTCTCTCCATAATTTAACATGGACAGATCTTATCAGTGACTATTTTTTCTACTATCACAAAACTTTCACATTATCTCCTACGTAGTTTTACTCAACACACTACTGAGATATCTATGGGTGTCTGTCTGGTCTTTCATTTTTTAATATGCAATGTTACCTGCTTTCTTTTTTAGGTACACATATCTTTGATGGTGTCTTTGAAGCTACTTTTTTTTACTTGAAACCTATGTTGGATGATATACTACAGCATCTCCATCATATGTTTTTTCATTGTCCATTAGGGCATTTGAAATTCCCATCCTTCTGAGATCATGGTGCACCATAAATCAAAGATAGATAACATTAGGGAGAATATTAAGTCTTTAAAAAGATAGACTTTTGATGCAAGAAGCAGTTTGGGATCCTTGAAATTATGATTTCCTAAGTACAATCTAGTCTAATTTATTCCACCTATTGAATTCGCAGCACAACTCATTGTTCATTAGCTGGTTGACATTTAGGAAACTTAATAGTTTCAAGTAATCCCAGACTGCTTATTGCATCAAAAGCCTTCATTGTGGTGTGGAAGTTGCCCTGGATTCTCAAAGACTAGGTCGGTGGATCATAAGCTCTGGCAGGATCGTCCATGCTATAAAGATGTCAAGTATGACTTTGCTAAGAGAAGTTTGTTTTCTGAGGACCAACCTAGGGAATTGTAGATAGAACATCACTAGTAGGCTGATCACCTGCTGAAGATTTTTTTTGTGGCCATGAGAATGTAGGAAACAAAAGTATGCTTAAGGAAAAAGAAATGAGAGGGGGAGATTAAACGGAAAACCTCATGCCTCTGTATCATGAATACTTTTTTAAAATAAAAGTATCGGTAGGCATTAGACAGGACAAATACCAAATAACACACAGGAAAAGGTTCAGTACTGATGTGGGAGTTATCAGAACTAAGATCAGAATTTGCTTAAAAAAAGAATCATGACAAAAATACGTGCAGTAAAATAACAGAACCAACACTGATATAGACTATAGTTAGTCAGTTAATAGGGTCAGTTCAGTGAACAGGGTGATCCTAAGACACAAAACAGTGGCATGCATTCCAGAAGTGTTTGTCGCTGTGATGGAGGGGATGCAGTGCAGAATACGGGTTGAGGAGGGGTGAATACTGAGGTGGATGGCCTTGTGCTGATTGCATCAAGCTCTGGAACACTGCAAAACCCTCTTAAAGATATCACTTAAAGATCTGCAGTCTCTGTTTATAATCTACTCAGGAAAAATAAAGTGAATGAAAAATGCCTCTTATCCAGATTTCAACATGAATTTGGAGGATCATTCTGTAAAGCTTGTCCAATAGTAAGTATAACTGGGACAGACAATACATGCATGCTGAATTTCTTTTCAGGAAATTTCAAAGCTCTTTTACTGATTGCAAGACCCATTCAAAGCAAAAATCCATATTTTTCACAACATCTTACAAATGTTGCTATATGGCAATAAAAAGTGGAATGCTTGAAACTTTGCGATTCACATAAAGGGCAGTGGAGAAGCTCATGATGGACGTATGCAGGTTGCAATACAAGACCAACCAGAAACTCTGAGTAAAAGGAGCAAAAGACATCATGAAGGAAGTGTATGACTGGAAGATAGGCTGGTCACATGGCAAGAGAGAGATGACAAGTAGATGGTCAGAGTGCTCTGCCAATATCCTCAAGATTGTAGGAGAAGGTGAAGAAGAGCTCCAGCACATTTGTTGAACTTATGGGAGAATATGGACAAGAGTCTCACAGTATGGATATGCAAAGATAGATTGCATTAAAGGGAACTCTTGAATCAATGAGATCACAGAGCCATCTGAGTATTCTTCTCATTCATATATGTATGCACACAAACATATAAAACAGTAGGCTCACCATGCCACTGCATGTTATAATCTGAGCAATGAAAAATTTAAATTTATTTTTCATCAGTGTGGATGGCTAGGCCAATCTCTTGGCCAATCTCTTTCAAATGACTAGATCTCACTGAGAAGATCCTATAGTGCACAGGGATTTGATGCAATCAACACAATGTCATCTATGAATAGTGGCATCTGAAAAACTTTTACATTAGTAGGAAGGGAATACCTGGGTTCTGACTTTGACTCTATTACTTAGTATTTGTGTGACCTTGGGCAAGTCGTCCCCATTTGGGACCTCAACTTCCTCACTGGTAAAACTAAAAGGATAAAATAAGTCCCCTTTTACCCATAAAATATCTTGTAATTGCTCTTCTGCTTAGATTCTGTGAATGAAGGGTATCTTCTATGATGACACAGACCTTCTCAAGTGGCCATATATCTCTTCATTTTATGTCTTGTTTTGAAATTGATCAGCATGTGTGCAGTGGCTATAGAATCTTATATAATTTCAGAATGTATAACTTGTTTAACATCAACTGTTAAGGTTGCATTTTGTACTATAATAGGAGTTCTTAACATGGAGCTTTTAATTTGTTTCAAAAATATTTTTATTACTATAGTTCAGTAAAGTGCTTTTAAAAATATTATTGAGAAGGAGCTGGGCAGCGGGGTGGCACAGTGGAGTGGCTAGGTGGCACAATAAATAGAGAACCGGCCTTGGAGTCAAGAGGACCTGAGTTCAAATCCAGCCTCAGACACTTAACACTTACTAGCCATGTGACTTTGGATAAATCACTTAACCCCAATTGCCCTTCCCTCCCCCCTCCAAAAAAAAAGCAAAAAAAAATAGAAGGAGCCAATAGATTTGACCAAACTGCTGAAGGGGTCCATGATACACATACAAAATTAACAATGAGATTTTATATTCTATTTTAGTATATCATATTTTTAAAGAAATAACAATAATGAGAGCTTTTATTCTTTATATATCTTATTCAACTAACAATTAGTTTGTCTCTATAGAAAAATCTGCCAAAATGTGCATAGGCATTACCATAAAAGTTTTTGTAGATTTAGAAGTAGACATAGTTATTAATATCTCCTTGTTTATTTGTTTTTGGTAGTTTCCAGTAATAGGGTGGTTTTTTTTTTTGCTCTTTTTAATCTTCCTTACTTTGAGATATATTGAAAATCAATCTGTGAGGCATTTTCAAACTATGTGATATAAGCATACTTCTTGTGATTAATTTGTCTAATTAGTCTTCCCAACTTTTTAAGTGTCATTGACACTTCACATAGTAATCTGGCACTATGTTAATAGATACTAAATGTTGAAATCCAAGTATCACCAATGAAGACATTGAAATGCCAGCAGATCTGTTCAATTTCATATTTGCTTGTTAATTTCATATATAAATCTTCACTAATTAATCTGAATTAGCTAGACCACATGCCAAATTATCTGCAACTTGCTTTCCCCTAATTTCTTTTTTGTAGTTTTGTGAGACAATATTGCTTGTAATCTTTTATCCTCCTTTTATGTAATGTTTTGCAGATGAACTTGTACTCTATACCAGTGTTGCTATTTGTTGCTAAAACTGTGCTGGAAAAGATCAAATATTTGCTGACTAAGGTGGTTTCTGGCCTCTTTAAAACTTGTGATGCTGCTGAGAAATTAGAATCGAACCAATGTCTTTACTTTTATCTGTTTCCCATTGCCATTCAACAGCTTTTTAAAAATAAGTCGGGTCAAGAATATTTTTAATTGTATGCAATGTTTTTTTTATCTTTTCTTCTTTTCCCCCTTTTTCCATGTTTCTTCTAACCAACTGTTGATCTTATTACACAAAGACAGATCATTTTCAATTGACTGCTAAGTTTTTTTTATCTTTTGAGATGTAGTCCATTCAGTTTTTATGATGTTCAGTGCTTTCTGTGTCAAGCTTCCCCTTATTCTTCTTGAAGAATTATTCATAATGTGCAAGAATGAGGCTTCTGAGTAGACTACAGATTTGTGCCCTTTTCATTTCTTGATCCTGAAAAGAGTTTTCGCCATCCAGCCCTGTGACCATCTTTGCTTTAATGTCACCAGAGTATCCAGGAATGTATTAGTTTGGAAGTTCTTATTGGGCTATTCATATATATTTTTCCTGTGTCTTTATCTTCTATAACACGTTGGAAAGCAAATTACAATTATTACATGGTGGTTTGTTTAAACTCTTCATTGTACCTGATGGCAATATGACCCAGTATTCTTAGAATGATATTCCTTGTTGCCTTAGGTTTGGGGATATAAAGAGACAAAAGATGGCCCCTGCCCTCAAGGAGCTCACAATCTAGATTTATTTAAAATGAGAATGTCAGTATGGTTATGGTTCAGTTCGTTTGGTAGAATGCCATCACTTTAGTCATTAGACAAAACTTGTACGTTGAATTCTATCTGTAGCTGTTAAATTCTTAGCATTCTCAGCTAAAAATTTCATATCCGTTACTGAGGCTTTACAGAGCTAAGGCCATTTTATATTTTTATCTTTTTCATGAGTTCCCTTGGCCAGAGACCGTTCTTATTCATTTCCAGCTTGTGGTGATGAGTCTCTGAATTTAGCTAGGTTGTTCCTTGGACAGCACATAAAAACTAAAATCTATGATTACTTATAGTTAACTCCTTGCCATTGGAATAACTCAGAGTAATTTGTTACCTTTGGAATAGTATCTTTGTAAGGGGAGGTAAACAAAACTTTCAGGGAGAGAGAGAGAGAGAGAGAGGAGGGGAAAACGGGGTGAGAGAGTGAGAGAGAGAGAAAGAGAGAGAGAATGCAAGAGTGCTGAGCGTTGCCCCTATCACTCAGCCATTTTGTTCTTACTTTTAAATGCTTTTGAGTAACAATTAAAGAGCACCGTGAGAGACAAGAGTAACCTTGTTTCATTAGGCAACACAGTACCTGTGGAGTTTTTTTGGCTTTAATTTTTGAAATAATTTAAGGGATACAGACCTTCAGGGATTTAACAGGAGTTAAAATAAATTTTCTTACTCCAAGTCAGTATGTGGTCTGGGATTATGAGTTAGCATCAATATAAAGGGGGTGGCAAAAGGATAGACAGTCTTGGCATGGGGATTTTTGCTAGTTTCCTGGCTTGGCTCATAGTTCTCAGTGGTTATTCACTAAAAAGTTTTAGCCCTCTTGTACTGAGGAGGAGGGACCAGCTGTTGAGGGGCACAGAGACAAGTTCTCTGTAATTATGAGACCAGAGGACCCAATGGGACAAAAATCAGAGACTTCTTACCCGGAAGACATAACAAAAGTATAATGGAGAATTATGAGAATGGCAGAAATATGGTTTGCCCTGGCCACACACAAATGCCCTCCACCTGTTTGCTCTAGTCATATGTGTTTGTTTTATCTGCCTCTTCTCTTATGTTCCCTGGTCAAATATGTAGGTGTATTCAGTGTTTCTTGGTCATGTGTGTTCTTTCCATGTGTGCTTTCAGTCATTTGAGGTATGGTATCCCTGTGGAAAAGTATACCGCAGTGTATGTTTGGAGATAAATTTTCTTTTCACTTAATTTTCTAAGTTATTTGATTACACTTATTTGGTTATGAATTAGTACATCTTCCAGTTGGCTAGTAAAAGTGAACACAATTGGGGCTCATGAATTTTGGTTTCAAATTAGTGCTAACCCAAAAGATTGCTGATGACCTGCCATTGCATCTGGGGAACTTTTTATGTGAAGAGTTCCTGTGTACCATAAAGTTAAGCATCTATATACTTAAGATATTTTGTAGTATTTACTTAAGATATTTTGGTACATACTGTACATCCAGTGAACACACACACACACACACACACACACACACACACAGTAAAATAATTCAAATTAAGCTTAATTTTCACTTCTATTTGGTCTCTCCTAAAACAAAATGTGTCTTACCTACAATGGAAAGAATTACCACCACAAAATCAAAAATGTTCCATCCTATGGTGAAGTAGTAATGGCGGAGGGAGATCATCTTCAGCACACATTCTCCAGTGAAGAGGACAATGAACACCAGGTTAATCCGGGACAGAATGTTAGTCATATCATCACTCTGGTCATCAGTCTCCACCATCATGGTAACCATGTTGAGGCAGATGAGAATCATGATGCTGATATCAAAGACTTGTCTGGTTACAAAATCAAAGACCATTCCCTGGAATTTATTCTACAAAATATAGAATGTTGTCATTCATTTTCTTTTTCTCCAAAAGGAAAATTAAAGAGTTCCAAATGCAGTATAATGACAAAAATTTCCCCTCTGCATTTGAGTGGCAGGACTGGTAGACAAATGCAGATCTTCCTAAATTTTCATTGTTCATTTTATGCTTACCCTTTCTTGAGGCCTTTGCCTTTTTCTTCATTTCCCTTTCCCTCTCTGTTAGTATGCTACTTGAGAAACAAAGTAATTCAGTAACAAAGCATCTAGTAAAAAGTATAATAATGACAGAAATCAAAGCTTCTTTGGCTTTCATGAACTTACTTTGGTCTCAAGAGAAACAATGAATTGAGCAGGTCAGAATCTGAGCAGTTAACTGAATCTGATTCTATCTTAGGTCTCTAGCACCTAGCATAGTGCCATTCACATAATGGTTCTGCATATACATATATGTTATACATATCTCTGCTGAATTGAAATGAATTGCTTCTTGTTAAATTCTGAAATGCAGATGTCTGCATTGGAAGTAGAAGATGGGGAAGGCAGAAGTTACTCTTTTATGGACCTTCTTATGATTCTTATGTAGGTATCATCTACACTTCTGTATGACTATCCCCATGGAACTTTGGAATCATACATGTTAGCAAAGTTTACTGATTCTTTTCTGAAACATTATATAAACTGCCAAGTTGTTTCAGTAAACAGTTCTAGCTTCTTCCTTTTTAAAGGAAGAATATTTCCTATCCAAATTGGTAAACAAAGACAAAATAAACCAATAGAAAAGGATTATATAAAAATGCTGAAAAGGGACAAGCTCCCAGACAGAAGGTGGTATGGAAGTCAGTCAGGAGATCAAAAACTGATCTGACTACGTGGTGGGAGAATCAGATAAAGTTTTCATGATATGGCCAGGGCTACAGTTAGGATGGGGGAAAAGGGGAAAGGAAGTACCAATGAGGCAGAGGAGAATGAAACACTTATGTTGCAATCATCTGCCTTCACACCAAACTCTTTAAACATTTGAGTTTGCTATTTTATCTAGGGATGTGTAAATTCTTGGCATCACTGGGCCTAGTTTGAGTTTGCCTCATTTTTGCAAGCTGATAATTCTTAGTCACATTCAGAGTAAGAGCAAATTCTTCACTCTTTAATAAACCTTACAATAAGAGCCACAAAGAGATGATACCACAAAATTTCCATGATTTACATCAAATTCACCATGTCAATATGTCCATAGTATAAAGGATTATTCTTACTGCTGGTCTAGGGATAGGTTTCTGGGGTTTCTTCGATCCTAGTTTCTTCATTGCATTATAATATTTTTTCTGTTCCTCTGTCATAAAAATGTCTTGACCTCCAAAGTAAAGAAATATTATGAAAACTGGTTACAACCATTGACATGTTCAATATGTTACTGAAATTATTTTCATAAAACTCTTCTGAAATATTAGGTCAACTTGAGTGGGTTTTGAAATTTTCATGTTTCCATTCTGAGATGCTAATCTAAATTTAATCTAAGCTCTACGAATTTAAAAGGTGTGAAAATTCAAGCATATGGGACATTTGTGGAATAAACAATTTGTGTGTTGGACAGTCTAGGTGGTCGCTCTGCAGCTAAGTGCAGGATGCCTGTGTCTAGTTGGAGTCCTAAAATGATCACCATTTGGTCTAATAGTTATAGGGGTCTTATAGAGATATAATATTGTATACTATAGGGAGGTAAAACATATGGAATACTTATCTTCTTTTTTTGCTGGTTGAAGTTATCTATGATGACACCAATAAATAGGTTCAGGGTAAAAAATGACCCAAAAATGATAAAGATGACAAAGTATAAATACATGTATAAATTGACTTCATATTCAGGTTGTTGTTTTACCTAAATAATAAGCAAACATATAATAAGCATTCAGTCCATATTTATACGAAGCAAACATTTTTTGGGTTTGGAGCAAGTTATTTAACATAAGAACAACTTTTGTCTTGCAAAATGTTTATCTGGAGTATTTGTTTCAAATTACTGCCCTGTACCTTCCCGAGCATTCAGACACCAAGTGTTGTGACTGGCTAAAAGTACGCAATATCCAACTTGTTTCCAGTCTGACTTTTTAGAAATAAATGCATAAATACTATAGGAGAGGACAAAATGTTTGGGGTCAGCGCGGTGTAGCTATGTTGTCACTCAGAAACTGAACTACACTGTTAAAACTTTCATTTTGAAGAGAAAATTTAAGACAAAATAAATTCTGAAATGGCACTTAAATTTTCTCATCTTATTTAGGTAAATTGGAAGTTGCTTGCTTTTACATTTCATCCTAAAGTAACTTATAAATTACCTAGTTTATCCTTACAGAGCCAGGAGAAGATGTCGAAGATCTGTCCCTCTCCCCCACTACTCTCAAGTTCTTTTCTCATTATGATCAGTCTTGCTAAATTGGACAGTTCAGTATCCTATTACTCATTTAGTTAGAAATTCTTTCCTACATCAAGTATGTGTACATTTAGAATATTTTACTTTTCAAAATGTAATGCCTAAAACAACTGTGATCTTATAATTTATAATATTCTGAGCACTCAATTTAGGAACTGTAATTCTAGCACATATTTATTATAGAAAAATCTAGCAGATATAAATAGTATATAAATGATACTTACTTCTCGTGAATCAACAGCTGCATACATAATATCCATCCATCCTTTAAACGTGGCCTATAAATAAAACATATTTAAATTCTACAAGAAAACCTGCTTCAAGAAAACAAATGGCACTCTCTCAGAGAATTACTTGATAGTCTTATTTTAAATAACTATCTTCATCCATTATTTTAAGGTGCTGTTATAACACAAGATTTGCAGATGTAGTCAGGTTTTTGCCTTCTTTTATTTATTCTTGGAAACATTTTCCATTTCTATTCTAAAAATTGGAAATTCAGTAATGATACATGCATTATGCTTAATGCATATAACCATCCAAAGGGTACAGATCATTAATACCAAATTGAATTAAGTGCTAAGATAGTTTCTTTGTCTATACTCATGACTAACTCTAGTTCATAAAGTTATTAGAGTAAATAAAAAACAGTAGATTCAACAACAAAAGTTAATAAGTGCTTTCCTGTGTGCAAGACAGTGTGCTTGGTGCTGAATGTACAAATAACAATACCTACCATGTATTCTTGTGGGAGACAAGGAGATGGATATAGGATGTGAACATAAAGTACCACTATATGTAAGCTGATACAAAGCAGCTTTAAGAGGGAAAGAAGACTAAGCAAGAATTGTGAAGATGGGGGAAGGCCATGTGGAGCAGGTGGTATCTGAATGGACACTTGAAGGGATCCAGGGGTGGAATGTTGTCAATGAGGAACAACAGCCAAGAGGTCAGTTTGGCAACAACATTGAATGCAACAGGGGGAAATAAAATGATATGAGTTTGGAAATGTAGGTTGGATTAATATTGTGAATAGCTTTACACATCAAACAGAGAAATTTACTTTTGATTCTAGAGGCATAAGGATTCACTGAAGCTTGTTGAGCAGCTGGACAGTAATTTAGGAATATCAGCCATTGGAGTGAGGAGAGGCTGATTGTAGGGAGATCAAACAGGAAATTATTATAATGAGACAGAAGAAATGTTGATGAGGGACTGAACTAGGGCGATTGTAGTATTTTGAGAGAAGGGGGGCACATCTGAAAGATATTGTGGATGTAGCATCAACAACACTTGAACAACTGATTGGATATGGAGTGTGAGGGGGTCAAGGATTACTCCAAGGTTGTGAACCTAGGTGACTGGAAGAATGGTGTTACTCTAGGCAGAAATAGGGATGTTTGAATGAGGAATTTGTTGGGGAGGAAAGAAAATGTATTCAGTTTGGGACCCATTGAGTTTGAGATGACTAGTTGGTGATGTAAGGATGGAAAGATAAAGGATGTACTTCTATATATGTATATGTATATATACATATATAATAAATAAATATAAATAGATAATAAATATATAAATATCTATTTAAATATATTTATGTATATATATATACACATATATGTATATATTTGAGAGGTAATTGCAGAGAGTTAATAATTAAACTCAGGGGAACAGATGAGATCACTGAAAGAAAAGAGGTCCCAAGAAAGCTCTGAATCATGATCATGGTTAGGGGCTGTGATTATAGATGCCAATTTAGCAAAGGGGATTGAGGAGTAGTAATATAGGCAGGAAGAGAACTAGAAAAGTACAGTGTCATGAATAGTCAAGGAGAGGAAAGTATCTTGGAAGAAGAGGTAGTCTACAATGTCAGATACCATAGACTGGCCCAAAAGATAAGGATTGAGAAAAGAATATACCATAGCAATTAGGAATTATTGAGATATGAGATAACTTTGGAGAAAGCAGTTTCAAGGAAGTGGTGGGGTTGGTAACCATATTTAAGGGTTTAAAAAGTAAGTGTGAGGTCAGAATGTGGAGGCAATGAGTATAGATGGCTTTTTCTAAGAATTGGGCTACAAAAGGGAAGAAAAATATAGAATAATAGTTTGAGGGGATGGCAGAGTCAAATTAATATATTTTAAGAATGGGGGAGTCCTGGGCATGTCTACAAACAGAAAAAGCCTGTGGAAAAAAAGAGACCAGAGATTAAAGAGAAAGAGAAATGGTTGGAGGAATATATTATTGGAGTTGAGAGAAGGAGAAAGAATCAATAATATAAATAGAAGGATTGGCAAAGAGAAGGGTCGGAGACCAAAATGAAGAGAATGGTGGGGAATAGGATTTAGGGGATTTAAGGTATGAAATTAGGGAGCAAAAGAAGGTCATGAGAGGTGGTCTTTTGGTAAAGTCTAAGCAAAAATCCTCTCCTAAGAGAGAAGGGAAAGGGATGGTATTTGAGGAGAGAAGAGAATGTTTTGAACAGATACTATGGGGAGTGTAGGTGAGAATAAATTAGGAAAAAGGATTAGTCTGCAGCAATGAGGGTCCAACTGATATCACATCACAAACATTTGTAGTGGACTAAGTCAGCATGGTCATGTGGTTTCCTACAGTGGTACTCACTAGCACACATACAGTAGTGGAGAATTACAAAGAAGAGGTTTGGCTAGATGTGAGAATGATGCAGCATTTGGACAGACTAGTCAAGGTAGATGATAGTGAAAAGTAGAATTGCTTAAGTATGGATGAAAGTTATGAAAGGAAGTAAATGTGGCCAGCGCAGAAGTAATGGACTAAGAAAACAGCAAGGGAGGTATGGAGTGAATGGAAATCATGATAAAGACAAAGAATAGGCTTAAGAAGTATAAAGCAAAAGAAGAGATGAAAGAAAAAAGGGTTGTAGCCTAAATGAGGAATTTCAGTGAAGAATCACTTTACTCAAAATGTCTAAACTATTTGTACACGTAGGCAAAACCTGTAATATTGTACCAGTTCTTTTTATACCTTCCAGCATACTCAGACTCTACAAATGTTTATTCTCCTTAGGAAACTGAGAATAATAAGTAGAACCTAGGAATGCTACAGGCCTATAAAATGATGCAATAAAGCTATAAAATAAACACTATAAAATTAAATTATCATCAGCAACAATGAATTGAAACACATAGAACATTTTAAAGTAACTACCTGAGCCATTTTCTTCTCACAGCTTAGTTTTCAAAAGGTTTTCTAAGTATGAGCAATACAAACTGAGTTAGCATTACATATTTCTTGAAGGCCATCACAATAGAGGAAGGATTATGCTTATTGGAAAATTATAAGCCATCATTCACTTTGGTACTGCTAATCATAACCAGGCAAGAAGACTAATAGGTACTTACCACTTGAAGCAGGGCAAGATATCCAGCTCCAACATTATCAAAGTTTACTTTCACATTTTTCCACCGAGCCTGATCTCCAAGAGCCTGACAGTCAGTAAAATTGTTGACTTCCTTAACTTCAAACATGGTACCAGTTGTGACATTAACACAGTGGTAGAATTTGCCAGCAAACAAATTCACTCCCATGATGCTGAAGATGAGCCAGAATATGAGACAAACCAACAGGACATTCATGATGGAGGGAATAGCTCCAACCAGAGCATTCACAACCACCTAGCTCAGAAAAAGGAAACCATGCATTAAAAAAACAAACAACTTTTTACTTAAGTTCTATTTTATTTCCTGCTAAAATAGCATTGTGCATATTTTTAGCAAAAACACATAAAATAATTTTATCTTCCATATTCAATGTTTAAAATAAATATTTGGTAGAGGTAAAAAAAAAAAGTGACAGAACTTAAGATCAATAGTATATTTAGAAAGCAAAAGTATGCCAAAGTATGAGAAAGAAATAAAGGAAAACCTGGTAGTAAGATGGAGTCATAAAATGTTTGTGTGCTAGAGGAAAAAAAAAGAGAAAGAGACATTAAAAGCCAACAAAAGAAAGTAAAATTAACAAGTAGTACAAATTAATATGCAAAAAGATAATGTATGAAGTTAATGAATACATGAGAATGGTTATGCAAAGAACTTTACAAATAAAACAGGTGTTTTATATGCCTTCAGTCTATATTTTCAGATTTTAAAATTTTCAGAATCTGAGCAACATTAATAAGAATGTTTCCTTTCTATTTAGTTGTTCATAGTTTCTAAAAAATATATTGAAACAAAAATTAATTTTCTTTTGAAGACATAACACTACTGCTCCACAGTTACCTAAATGTATACTAGAATTTGAGATGTTGTTCAAACATTTAGATTAAGGTACATTTTACTTCAGCTATCTTAAGACTGATCTAGTGAGGAAGGAAAATCTAGTTTTTATCTGATAAAAGCAGCATCAACCTAAGAATACGATATTTGGAATTTTAAAAAAGATTTATGTTGAGTACATAATTTTACATTTAATCAAACCACTTCCTCAATGACTAATAAACTTTTACTCTAAATTGAAGAGACTAAGTGACATAGTGAGTAGATCATAGGATTTGGAGTCAGAAAGACTGGACTTCAAATCCAGACTTCGATACTTACTAGCCGAGTGATCCTGGCAAGTTATGCAGTCTGTCTCCTTCAGTTTCTACTGTAAAATGAGCATGATAATAATAACAATCCTGTCTTCTAAGAGGGCAGGTTGATGGGGCAGTAGACAGAACATTGGGTATAGAGTCAAGAAGACTCATCTTCCTGAGTTCACATCTGGCCTCAGAAACTTATTAGTTTTGTGACCCTGAGCGAGTCACATAACCCTGTTTGTCTCAGTTTCCTCATCTGTAAAATGAGCTAGAGAAGAAAATGGCAAATTCTGCCAAGAAAACCCCCGATAGGCCATGAAAAGTTGTACATGATTAAAACAACTAAACAACAACAACAACCCTCCTAAGATAAATGTTGTAAAGGATAAATTGAAAAAATATTTGCAAATCACTTCACAAATCTTCAAGCAGTATGTAAATATTATATAAATGGGCAGGTAGGTGACACAGTGAATAGAGCACCAGGCCTAGAGTCAGGAAGACATGAGTTCAAATTTGAGCTCAGACACTTATTATCTGTATGTCCCTGGGCAAGTCACTTCACCCGATTTGCCTGAGTTTCCTATAAAATGAGCTGAAGGAAGGAGAAAATGTCAAAGCACTTCAGTATCTTTGCCAAGAAAACCCACATCACTCAACAAGTGTCACCATTATCATCATCATTAAAATCGTGGGTCAGTAAACTATGGCCCAAGAACCAAATCTGGCCCGATGCCTGTTTTTCTATGTCCAATAGCTTTTGAGCCATACAAAAAGAAACAGCAGGCTGGATTTGGCCTTCAGGCTGTAGTTTGCCCACCTTTGATTAAGAGTATATATAAAAAAAACAGTAGATTCAAGAACTTCAAAAACCTCAATTCAGGAAAGGTATGGGTTTGCATCATCTTACCCAGCACTTACTGGCTGTGTGACCATGGGCAAGTCTCTTAACCTGAATTTCCTATGTAAAATTGGAATTAATAATAAGTCACAAGACTATTGTGAGGGCCAAATGAGATACCATAGTGTAATAGTTCATTAAAAAGTTGAAGTAAAATGTAACTGTCATCTCTTTTTATTATTTTTTCAAACCAATTAGCAAAACATGCAAACTAAAACTTTTTACATTCTTTATCATTTTACTTATGTGGAAACTGAAAACTATAGTACAAGGAGGTCATTTTTCATTATCCAAAAAATTTGTGCCAAAATTACTTTCACATTATGTATGCTTAGTTTTGTACTAATCCAAATATAGACCAGAGGTGTTTTACCACAGGTGAGAATTAAAAGGATGTGTGTATACCCTTCAGATTAGAATATAAATAACCAGAAGAAAGCAAACTAGATTCATTGTTCAATCAAAGGTCAAGAATATACCCTGTAATTACCCAGGTAGTTAATGCAAAAACAGTTTCCCCAAAGCCATTTTTGCCTTTAGTGCCGGATTAATTATCCAAACTTCCTTTTTTTCTTTAATTTTAAAACTATTATCAAGGCTGAAATGTTAGGCTTTTTTCTTTTACATTTTAAGAATTACGTATGTTATTAGTAGATAGAAATTATTTATCTTTAACTACTAATAACTTTTTGAAAAATCTGGATAATATCTGTAAGAGAGTAAAAAAGCAACTTGCTAAGGCTTTACTATTTATTTACTGTGTGATCTTGGAAAAAGTTGTTAACCCTTTCTGTGCTTCAGTTTCCTAGTTCATAAAGGGAATGGGGTTAAATTAGATGATTTCTACCAACAAAATCCTAGGTTCTTATTATTAATTTGAGTAGGAAATATGTACCAAAATGAGTTAAGGTAATATGTGTGGTTGCATATAGCCTTTTATGTGCTCAACAGTGTGATTTTGGTGCAGTAGAAAGGCCAATGAACTGGGAGGCAAAAACCTGATTTCTAGTCTTAGTTCTTTCACTAATTAACTGTATGATCTTGTCTGGTCCATATAATCTCCTTCTGATTTAGGTGCTCCAAGATGAACTTGAGTTTAATTCTGTTATGATTCTTTGAAATATAAGAGGGTTGAATTCAGCACATCTGCTCATTTTTAGGCTTATTTATCATTTGAGGAATTATCATATATTTCTTACCCTCATTCCTTCAAACCTGGACAGTGCTCTCAGAGGTCTTAATGCTCTTAATGTTCGAAGGGATTTGATGGCACCAAGTTCTGAATAGCCCAGAGCATTGGCTACCAGGCTAACCAAGGATACCTAAGCATATCAAAGGAGAAGAATAGAAACTTCAATTAAGGAGTTCTACCATGAAATGGCCAACAATATAAATGACCAAATATGAACAAGGGAAATATGTCTACTTGAAATTTTTTTTTATCAGACCATAATCACTTAATTAATGCTTATTTTAATTCTGTAAAACCATGTGCAGTTAATTCATTTAATCTTTTTGAGCCTCAGTTTCCTTATCTGTAAAATTATGATAACATTTCTGATACTTACCACCCTCATAGGGTTTTTGTATAAATCAGATGCACATATTTATGTAAATTACTTTGTAAATGCCAGCTATTGTTATCAATATTATATCAAGTTACATTGCTTAACCAGTTGGCTGAAATGTAGACTAGACTCCACTTAACAAAGCCCTATATCTCTGTAATCTCTAGTTCCAAAAAAATTAATTGAATACTTCAGTATTTTGATGAATCTAATTTTGTTGATGAGTGTACTCTTTCCAATGTGCAGACCACATATTTTTTCATCTTGGTTTATTCTTTTCCATGTCCTCCCATAAATCCTCCCCAGAGAATTCACCTAATGTGTAAGGGCATAGGGCTTTTAACACAGGTGCCAGTGTAGCATATATTCTATGTATATGTTATTACTTTTTGTTACTACACAACTGTGGAACCTCATTTTTTCTGGCCACACATCTCTTTGATATTGTAATTTGTGCCATTTCTTTCATGAAATTTATTTTTGCAAATATACTGAAACCACATATTTCTTCACTATCTTTATGGTGAACCACAATTTTACTTCTTCAGGACAATGGTATTCCATTATTTGCATGCTCTTTCATTTTAATACAGTAAAAATTGATAAAGATATGCCCTTAAAATATTTACTTTCACTATATTTCAAGATGGTTTACTGAATTACAAGTCATAAATATCTGAAATACTTTGTAGTAGTATATCAAAATTAGCCAAAATCAGTCCCACAACCCACAAAAGTTATTTTGGAACAAGTAGGCAAACACAAAATGCTTAGTGATTGAGTTAAAACAGACTTACTTCACCCAGTCAGATAGTTCTTGTTAAGATAGCTTGAAATTAATTGTCTTTGTGTAGCTATGTTAAATCTTCTCAAACCATTTTAAATTCTCTGAATACTATAGTTCTCAAATAAATTTATAGCCTGAGAATTACAACCTAAAACCAGAAACCATTGCTCCAAGAAGAGGTAGCTAAAAGCGGGGCTCCATGGGACTTTAGCCTGAGCAACTTTAAATACTTGAGCCTCATAGTTCAAGCACCGGTAACTGAAAAAATGCGTGTGTGTGTGTGTGTGTGTGTGTGTGTGTGTGTGTGTGTGTGAGAGACTGTGTCTGTGTCTGTGTCTGTGTGTCTGTGTGTGTGTGTCTATGTGTCTGTGTGTGTGTCTGTGTATGGGTATGTGTACATATGGTGATTAGAAAGCATTCAGACATGAAAAGTGGCAAAATCCCCAGAGAGAGGAAGAGAGGGAGAGTAATTCCACAAGACACATCCTATTCAATTTAATAAATATTCATTGAAGACTAGTTCCAAGCAGGGTGATGGTGCAGGCTAGCATGCTGCATGTATTTATATTTAGGAAGACCTAGGTTCAAGTGCTGCTTCTAATACTTAGTAGTTGTCTTACTGTGGAAAAGTCACTTAATCTCCCTGAGTTTCACACAACTCTGAAACTATAAATAACATAGGAGTTGTTGATTTATAATATGTTTTAGTGGAGATATCTCCCACATCAGGGGAGATATCCCAGGTCCTTAGCATATTGAATTATGTGCAAAGCGCTAAGTACTAGGGGAAATTTCCCCCTCCTTCTGACTTCACCAGGGATTTCTTTGGTATCAGGAATTCCCCACAGGGAAACTTTGTGAATGCAGATCATCACTGACCCTGCAACTTACAGGCTGCAGGAGAAAGTCAGCTGGAGTATTCAGAAGTAAATAAGTGCAGGGTTGTGAAGCTGTCATGTCTTAGAAATAAGGACTGAACTCAGGTCTTCCTGACTCAATCGTTAGATCTTTAACTATTCTGTCATGCCACCCCTAATATAACACATAGTCCATTTCCTCATGGAGTTCCTGATTCTGTTTTTAAACTATGATTATAAACCTCAGAATTATTTCTGGGGCACCTTCCCACCATAACTGCTACCACTGTTTATGGGGTCAGAGTTGGCAAATGCCGTACCAGGGGAAAAGTCCAGAGTAGCTGTCTTCCAGTTAGGTATTAGGATGCCACAGAGTTTGGTGATTGTGACAATCACGAAATTTGGTAACCAAACTACTCTTTCTCCATTGCTCAGGTGCTCAGCTGATCATAACTGATAGACGTGCAAAAAAAGAAAAACATGAAGGCTTGAATCCCACCTCATAATTTGATTGAAAATTATATGTATAGAAATCCATAAATCAAATGCCTACCATCATTTATAGGTTGGTAATTCAGGACAGACTGTGAAATAGAAGACAGAAAAAGTAATTCTAAAATGATTACTTTTGCTATCCAAATTATTCTAAAAGCAATTTTATAATTTGTTCAATCACAGTGCCTTTATTTTGTAATTACTTATAAAAGACATATTTTTACTTAAGGCAGAAACTCAGCCCTAGAAGCTTTCCTGACCTCCAGAACCACATGACCAAGTTCTTTTTGGGACATTTTGAAATCTGCCATAGGCATCTCAAACTAAATATATCCCAAAATGAACTCTTTACTTCTAATCCCATACCTCTTCTGAACTTCCCTGGTACTTCCAAGGGCACCATCATCCTTTACGTCACCCAAGTTCACAACCTTGATATCATCTGTAATGCCATGCACAAGGAGCTTCCCAAAAGAATGCTACTGTGAACAGCTTTTAAGGTTCTGATTACACAGTATAGCAAACACTCCATTTATTCCATTGCAAATCAAGGCAAATATTCACAACAAATCACAATATAATATTCACAACATTACATCTTATCACAGAAAATCACAATATAGTGTTCACAACAACTTAACATTAGAATGGCCACATAGTTTTCACTAAAATGGTGAACAATATTTAAAAGAAGGAACAAAAGAATAATTATCTGGTTTCCCTAAGGAGGAAACCTTCATTACTTAATCATTCAATCATTTCACAATATAATAATCAATCTTCTACTCATGGGGCAATTATAGATTAACTTAATCAGTCACTTATCTAGCAATCAGTCACTAAGTATCACTAAATACAATCATTAGAAAATTACACAAACCTTCCACCCTTTGGTCTCTAATAAATTTCAATTTCATTAATATCCAAGGAGAGGCCTTTTCTTCATCTTGACTCAGGGTGGTCTCTCAGATTCCCTGGATCCCCTTCCGTGGTCCCAGCTCCTACCTGCATCCACCAAACAGTCACCTGGATTCAGAGGCAGACAGCTCCCAAGTTCTCATCCAGTCCTCCAGGCCTTTCTTGCTACACGCTGAAGTTCACAGGATCCAGCACATCTCAAAACTTTCACAACTTCTGTTGCCAGGAACTCAAGGATCAACCAAGCCACAAACAAACAAAGGCTTATCCCAGTCACGCTTCTTCAGTCCTCCAGCAGTTCAGCTGGCCCTAGGACCCAGAAGAAACCTCAGCCTTCCAGACAGCAGCAGACACTTTGGCCTTCCGGGAGGCAAGAGCCACTTCAGTCCTTCATCAGGAGCCACCAGGAGAAAAATTCTTGATTCTGTCTCTGTCTCTGGAACTCTTCTTATAAACACATAAACACATTGGCTTCCTGTCTCAGCCAACCCCTTCCTGTTATGTCAGCAACAGGAGACAGAGTTCACACCTTCTGTTTCTTTCACAGAGGTACTTAGCCCTTAGTTACTAGGGGCTAAGTATCTGCTAAATTAATTATAGTTACATCATCTTCAACTACTTATTCTCACCCACCTGACATATTCAAGCAGTTATCCAATCCTGTTGTTTCTATCTCCATGACATCTCTAGCATATATTTCTTTCTCTCACCTCAGGCAACCACTGCAACAATTGAGGCCCTTATCATGTCTCACCTGGTTTAAAGTTCCTAACTGGTCTCCCTGCCTCAAGCCTCTCTCCCTAGAACTCCATATCACTGGACATTCAGTAACCAGAGTGATTTTCCTAAAGCACAGATCTGACCACATCATCCTCCCCAGCCCAAAAAATACCAGGGGCTTCATGTTGCCTCTAGTATGAAATATAAACTTTTCTGATTGATATTTAAAGCTCTTCATAACCTGGTCGTTTCTTACCTCCCTGGCCTTCTTACACATAATTTCTACCCATATACACCGTGGTCTGGTCTTAGGGAGCTAATAGTTGTGTCTCAACAATTTTTCTCTCTTATCTCCATGACTTTACACTGGCTATCTGTCATGCCTGGAATGCTCTCCCTCTATACTCCTACCTCACAGAGTCCCTTGAGATAAGGTATGGCTCAAATGCCAGCTTCAGCAGAAGGCTTTTCCTGATTCTCTTAGCTCCTAGTGCCTTCCTTTCCAAGATTACCTCGGGTCTATTGACTTTGTATGTTTCCTGTATAACATACATACATACATATGGGTGTATGATATAACACACACATATCACATATATGTTACTCATGTCATATATGTATTTTATGCCATGTCTTATATCTATGTATGTTTCCTGTATATCATTGCATATGTATGTATTGTTTTCCTGGGTAGAATGTAAGATCCTGGGGTGGCTAGGTGGCACAGTGAATAGAGCAGAGGTCTTGGAGTCAGGAGGACCTGAGTTCAAATGAGGCCTCAGACACTTAAAAATTACTATCTGTGTGACGTTGGGTAAGTCACTTAACCCCAATTGCCCTGCCTTCCCCCCTCCAAAAAGAAAAAAAAAAGAATTTAAGACCCTTGAGTACAGGGACTTTTTCATTTTTGTCTTTTTGTCCCTAGCACCTAGCATAGTTCTTTGCAAATGGTAGATGTTTAATAATGTTTGTTGCCTTACCTTGCCTGTCCTTTTTTTATATTATTCTGTTATTTTAAACATAATGGCAAAAAAAGAAAGAAAAAAAGGAAAAAAAATATGATGGCATTATACACTTATAAAAACTTGTTTAGTTTCTCTTGAGATTTCTTTGAATTACAGCTGTCCCAGATTACTATATCTATTTATGTTTATATATATATGTGTATCCATAATTCTCTTTAAATAGTTTGTAATACTTATCAGTTGACTACATATGATTTATAGAGATGAACTCCCCATAGATTTAAATATATTAAAAACTTAACCACAATTATTTTTTTACAAAATGAAATTAATTTCATTTAAAAATGAAAAAACTATAGCATTTCAAAGAGTTTATAAAGTCTGTTGCTAATATGTCAAGGCAATGCTTTTCCTCCAATTTTCAGCTCCCTAGCAGTCAGCAGAATTGCTCCATAGCAATTATGATACAGTTTGTATATTTTCAAGGAAAACATAATTTATTAAGTACCTACTAAGTGCCAGGCACTGTGCTTAGCATTGGAGATATAAGAAAGGTAAAAATACTGTCTCCTCTCAAGGAACTCTTAATCTACTGTATTCAAATGATGTAAACAGGATAGATTGGAGATAACCTCAGAGGGAAGGCACTAGGAGGAGTGAGAAAGGCTTCTTGCAGAAGATGGGATTTCAGCTGAGACTTAAAGGAAATCAACTGGCAGAGACAAGGGAGCACATTTAAGGCATGGGTACACAACCAGTCAGAAAGCATGGAGTGAGGATTTGGAGCACTGTGTTACAAGAAGAGTAAAAAGAGGCCAGTGCCACTGGATGATAGAGTACATGGAAGAAGATAATGTAGAAGAAACCTGGAAAAATAGGAATGGATCAGAGGATTTTATATTTGATATAAGTAATCACGAGCTGCTGGAGTTTTATGGAATGGTGGTTACCTGTATGCTGTTTTCTAATGGCTTATATTGAAGTGATAGAGAGTCTCCTGAGATTTTTTTAAACCTCATGACCACTCCCTATTTTTGGTGATTAATAAATACTGCCAAAAGGTACTTGGAAAGAATCTCTAGGTAGAGAAACGAGTGGTATTTTTTTTTAATTACTGCTACTGTTGGAAAAGAAGGGATTTTTAAAAGGGAAGATATGAGAAATGAATTGCTGGTTTAAAAAGATGTGTTAGAAAAAACTTGATTTTGATTTCTGGACACAGGGATTCATCTAATGAGTGCCAAGGAGAATGAATATATTTCCCTAGTATACGCTACGCCATAAACATGTCCCTAGTAGAGTGCCTGAAGGATCTGTTCATGCCCTTGTTCTATTCAGCATTTATTATCAGTGACTTGGATTAAAGCAAAGATGGTATGCTTCTCAAATTTGTGTATGACACGAAGTAAGGAGGTATACTAGAAGGGGGAGCTATGGTTGTATCTGTTCCATCTGTTCATAACATAAGATCTGGAGTTCTAATGGATCATACATTCAAAATGAGTCAACAATTCCAACAAAGAAAAAAATCACACTGTCTCAGGCTGTATTAACAAAAGCACAGCGTCCAGCACCACCACTACCTTACTCCCTCTCCTCCTCCTCAAGTGCAGCTCCTGCTTGCAGCCTAGCTCTCACAGCTGTGACCTAAGAAAGCACCTACCGTGGAGAAGCGGCAGGCCATTCTAAGCAATTGCTACTCACAGCCAAGCTGAAAGCGCAGAACACCCTGAGGGAGAGAAAGGAAGCAGAACGTTGTAGCGAGTCGACCATTGCCGCCGTCCAAGTACCATCTCCTCGCAGAACCTGATGGAGACGGCCCCGCGGCTGGAGTCCCGGCATGATGGTCTTCACATAGGAGGCACCGAATAAATGTTTGTTACTTTGACTGATCTGAGTAACTAAGAGAAACGTGGTCTATGTATTGTGTGTGTAAACACGTTTCTCACGCTCAGCTCAGTTCTGTGCGGTGTGGATTGCAAACATTCTCACAGCACCTGCCCTTGTTTGTTTGTTTGTTATTCAGGAAATTTCTGAAATCATTTTACAAATAGGAAAAAAATTCTATGCTATTTGTTGTTATTGTTGTGGCTGGGTCATAAAATTGGAAAATTTTTTGGATGTGCTCTCTAATCCCGGATGCAATACAATACTTAAATGTATATTGTTACTGTAAAGGTGAGTTTTTTTCATGTTCACTAATTCTCTGTAAGAAAAAAAGACACCGTTTGTCATAAATTAAGGCTGCTTATTTACTACAGCCTGTATACAAATATGGAAATTTCAGCACTACCTTTCATTAGGAGACAGATGAAAATGTTTTTGGAATCTTGTTGCTGTTTCTGTTGTACATATAGTTTATTCTTATTGTTAATTCTTTTCTGATTGGATGAAGAAAGAAAAAAAAACACGGGACAGGGAGAAAAAAGACTTGTGTTCTTATTAGCTGTGTAATCTTGGGCAAAACATTTAATTTCTTTGGGCTTTTGTTTCCTCAGCTATAAAATAGGGGATTTAGATTAAGTAAATTATTTCTAATATTTTTCACCTCTAAATTTACTTTTTTAACTTTTTAAATAAAAAGTTACTTTTAATTAATTTTCTGATTCTAGGATTCTAAGAAAATCAACAGAAAATGACACTGAACTAAGTCAAAAGGAATACAGCTGATGATAACCTAAGTAATTCAACTTAAATCTATCATCTCTATTGGAAAATGTACCAAAAATATGGGGCAAGTAGGTGGCACAGTGGATAGAGCGTGCTGGGTCTGGAGTCAGGAGGCTCTGAGTTCAAATGTGACCTCAGACACTTATTAGCTATTTGTCACTGGGCAAGTCTCTTAAGCCTGTTTGCTTTAGTTTCCCCATCTATAAAATGAGATAGAGAAGGAAATGACAACCCACTCCAATATTTTTGCCAAAAACAAAAAACCTGAATGGGTTGGACACAATTGAAAAATGACTGAACAATGAAACTGTAATTATAAGTCCAATCACAGTAGCATCATCTTTGTATTCATAATAGCCTTTTGTAAAGCTACATGATCACATATACAGTTTTTCTGAAAGGCCTCCCTCCTGGTTTTTGTTTGTTTGTTTGTCTTTACTTAAAACAAAGAAACTCATTGGAGAGGGGCATCTGGCTTTAGAAGATGGTGATTTCAAGGCATACTCAAAGTACAAAATCCCAAACTGGAAAAAAGGAAGATAGTTGTTTTTTTTTTTAAATATCCTGTAGTAGAAACATTAAAGAATTCTCATCTCCTCTTCTCCATGGATATAGGATAGATGTAACAAAGGAATGTTGGGAAGACTATTTTTCTAATACTTATTCAATCTTAATTTTTTGTCAGGAAACGATGCATTTGATGACCATGCTTATTCTTATATAGTGAGAAGGGAATTGATCAAAAGAACCTTTGATGAATTGATTCTCCACCTGTTTGATTTAATTACAGAATATAAGGGGGTAGGTGGGTACAGAGACAGTGGTGTTAAGGTCTTATACAAAATGCAAAGGTATATATGCACTCATATGAGATATGAAGAATTAAACTTGATGGAATTAGAGAGCTAGCTATTGATTATCCAGAAGATCAGCAATGCTCCTAGTAATCCTTTAGAAAGTAAGAGGCACTCTTTAAGGGTCAGTCAAGGCAGAAAGTATTTTTAAGGGATGTGAGACTAAACAATTGAGAAGAGAATTATCTCTGGAAGAAGATCCCAGCCCTTCAGAAGGAATTATTTATTGCTTTTCAGGGGAACTGCCTTGCAGCAGACCTTTTGATCTAATAGGATCATTAGATTATAGGCCTTAAAGACTAGCTAGTCAAACCTCATTATTTTACAGATGAGGAAGCTGAGGGCCAAAGAAGTGAAATGAACTTTTGAAGTTCATACTGGTAATAAGAGTCATAGATCGGATTTGAACCTAGGTTCTCTGAATCCAGATCCTTTGCACTTTCCATTGTACTAGCAGACACCACACTTTGTAGGGAGTAGACCCACTCAGTTGAGGCAAGGAGCATTTCTTGGGAGTGTGAATGTGAGATTGTGAGATGAGAAAGGTCCAAGCCGTGTCTATCAGCAGTTGAATTGCAAAGATGAACTGATATAAGGACCCCAGCTTAGAAAACTTCCCCACAGGTATGGTGTATTCAGGGTGAGCAGCTTGGAGATACCATTAGAAGAGAAAGGACACTGGGGCCCTTTAATACAAGAGGTATGACTTGCCTGGGCCATGTGTGTTCCCTACATGTTGCCTCTCTATTAGTATACTCTCTGTGTATGTTCGTTCTTCTTCTTGATGTTGTGTATAAATACACAAATGTATAAATATTCTCAAATATGGGAAATTGTGATCCAGGCTTATAAAGGGAATGTTTTGCAGCTATTGTTCATATAATGCCATCTGAGTAAATGCCTTTGTTTTAGAGCTCTAATAATGTTGATAGTTCATTAGTTATAGTTTTAGGAATGTAGATCCATGGAGCTTAAAATTTGGGTAATTGTCTCCAAACTACAAGTACAGATTGGGGGTAACCCACAGTAGATGCTACACTTAAAATTTCCAGACATTAAAAAGCTTAAGGAAAAATTTAAGCTCCACGTCTGATACTCCCTGCAGAAATACTTTCCTGAAGTAATTTCCAGGTGGATCTTGATACGAAAATATGAGATGACTTCCTTGTAAAAGACCGTTTTTACTTAGAAATTTTGGAGCAATTCATATTATTGGCAATGACTACCAGACAAAATTGTAATAAATTATTATTCAAATTTAGTGTTTCCTCATAAGGTCTTACTTCTAATATTGCAGACCTATAAACTATAATACTAGAGTTAGCTTAGTCTTCAATACTCTTCTCTCTTGGGACCTGAGTTCCTTGGAGCTTACTTTAATTTTAGCACCAATGTTAATACCTAATTCATTTCACCCAAATTCCAAACACCTGAAGAATTTTGGCTTGATTGGGAGGAGGAAACAGACAGAGAAAGATGAGCCAATATAATAAAAATGACAATTCTCTCAAATTTGTTTTTTCAGTGTAATGCCAAACTAAAAGATTCTGTAGAACTAGAAAAAGTAATAAACAATAACAGCTGGCAATTACATAGCATTTCAGTCTGTGAAGGGCTTTGCAAATATCTCATTTTATCCTCACGCCAGGAGGTAGGGACTATTATTATCCCCATTTTTACAGATAAGGAAATTGAGGCAATAAAGATTATTGAAGTCCCAGGACCACAGAGCTGGTAAGTGTCTAAGGCAAGATTGGAACTCAGATCTTCCTGACTCCAGGTCTGGTGCTCAATCCACTGCATGATGTAGTTGCTTCCAGACACTTCCAGTTGCTTCCAATCAAGGAAGGAACAATTCAATATGTACCTTTTAGCATTTGGTATGCTCATCTTATTTTGCATCTTTTTAGGTTAGTAATTATATTATGGAAGTCACTAGCTTGTTTTATGTAAAATAGTGTCAGGCAGACATAAGTATTAACATTATAAAGAAGTGCTAAAAATCTCACATACATTTACTAGAATCTTTTGATTATCAGGATTACTTGTAGATAGGTTATTATAAATTAACACATAGAGACTCAAAATGCAAAAGGTAATAAATTTCAGCCTATCCTTTTATATTTGATGGAGAATTTTGTAGCAAATTGATGCTCAAAAATATTAATTAATCATGGGTAGGATGAACCAATGTAATAAAATGACAATATTTCCTCATTTATTTATTAAATGCAATACCTATCAAATCATCAAAGGATTGCCTTATAGAACTAGAAAAATAGTAAAATTCATATGGAGGGGTGGAAAGGTTAAGAATCTTAAGAGAAATAATGAAGAGACTGGAAATAAAGGGAGCCCAGTGGTGTCAGATCTCAGGCTATACTTCAAAGTAGTAATTATCAAAACAATTTTATACTGGTTAAAAAATAGGCCAACCAGTGGAACAGATTAAATATGCAATATGCAGAAGCAAAAGTGTCAAATAACCTAGTATTTGATAAACACAAAGAGACCAACTCCTACATTAAAGACTCTCTCTTTGACAAAAACTACGGGGAATACTGGACAACAATATGGAAGAAATTAGAGTCAGATCTACATCTCACACCTTTATACAAAGGAAACCTCCAAATGACTGTGTGGCCTAGATGTTAAAGGTCACATTATGAACAAATTAGAGAAATGGGGAAAAAATTACTTATCAAATCTATAGATAGGAGAAAAGTTCATGACCAAATAAGGAATAAAGAGGATCACAGAATACAAAATGTATAATTTTCATTACCTAATATTTAAAATGTAAAGCTAAGCTTAAAGGGAAAACAATTAAATGGGAAAAAATCTTTGCAGCAAATTCCTTTGTTAAAAGTATCATTTCTAAGACATATAAAGAATTTATTCAAGTAATTGATAAGTAGTTTAAGGATATAAATAGGCACTTCTCAAGGGAAGAAATTCTAGCTATTTATAGCCATATGAAAAAAATGCTCAAAATCACTACTAATTAGAAAAATGCAGATTAAAGCAATTCCGAGTTTCTACCTCATGTCCATGAGAGTGGTAAAGGTGACAAAAAACTGTAATTACAAGTGTTGAAGGAACTTCGGGAAAACAGGCACATTGTTACTGTTGGTGGACCTGTGAATGGGAATAACCATTCTGGAGATCAGTTTGGAACTAGAGATTAAAAATTACTGAACAGTGTATGCCCTTTAACCTAGCTTTGCTGTTGATAGGCTTAGACCCAAAAAAGACCAAAGAAAGAGGAAAAGTCCTTTATGTACAAAAATATTTATAGTGGCTCTTTTTGGGTTGAGGCTGGCGAAAAAAAACTGGAAAGTGAGTGATTTCCCATCAATTGAGGGCTAGTACTGATTAAGTTGTGGTGTATGAATATGATGGAGTACTTGTGCTTTAAGAAATGAAAAAATAGGTGATTTCAAAAAGAAATGGACATATGAACTGAGGAGAGCAAAGTTAGAACCAGAAGAACACTTTATACTATAATATCAATATTATAAAAATGAACATTTTTGAGGAATTTTATAAACTGATGAAGAATGAAATGAATAGCACCTGGAGAATGATTCATATAATAACAACATTATAAAATGAAACAACTTTGAAAGCTGCAAAAACAAATGACTGTTCATGATTCCAGAGAACAGATGACAGTTTACATACTATTCATTACATTGATTACATTGATGGATTTAGGGTACAGAATGAGACACACATACATATGCACATACATATATATGTGTGTGTGTACACACACACACACACACACACACACACACACACACACATATTTATACTGGTGAAAAAATAGGCCAACCAGTGGAACAGATTAAATATGCAATATGCGGAAGCAAATATTGAATCCTTTTTCCACCCGTAAAGGTAGTACATGGTAAAATGTATCAGCTTGATGTAGTAGAAGGAGCATTGGACTTAGGGTCAGGAGAACTGGGTTCAAATACTGAGGCTGACACTTAATAGATGTGTGATCTGGGTAAATCACTTAATCTCCCATAAAATAGGCACAGTTATACTTTTGACCTCACAGGTGTGTTGTGAGTAAAGCACTTTGTAAAATTTAGAGTGCTGTGTTAATTGGCTACCCCACTGTGACCATCACCATTCATTGTGCATCATATTTTTTGGTTGTCTCTCAGGGAAAGCTGGTGAGGTTTTTAGGGAGTGGGTTGAATAGCAAGAGAAGACATCGACTAAGACCTATCAGCGCTTACAGACTTCAAAGAATCTGAATTAGAAAGGACCTCAGAAGCCATCCAGTTAAATGCACACCTGAGTAAGACTCTCATCTTCAACATTGACCTTTCTGTAATGACTTCACAACCTCTTAAGACATCACAGTCCATTTTAGTTAGCTATTCTTTACATCAGGATAGCTGCCTCTCTTAAAATGCTGTAGTAAGTTGTTGCCTTGCTCCTTCTCCAGGTAAATTCTTTGAGGGCAAGACTCTTTCATTCTTGGAATTTTTATTCCCAGTGCCTAGCATAGTACCAGGAATGTAGCAGTCATTTAATGTTGTTGTGTTTTTTTGTGGTTGTATATACATCTGTGTATATGTGCGTATGTATGTATGTATTTATAAATCAATCAGTGAGACAGATAAGGTATACAACATTCAGATGCATAGTAGCAAAATCCTCAAGGACAGCTGCTCATTTCCTCAGCCACAAAAGAAAGGCTTAAAACTCCCTAACAACAACATGCATTAATACACACTTAAAATGTAAACTATAACTCATTGTTTCTAGTATACTAGAGGGACTCCTGAGAAGTTGGGGCAGGAAACACTCCTTGGTATTTTGAGGACTACTACTAGATTTTGTTTCACATTAGTTCCTGCCGGTCCAAGGGACAGCTGAAGGTCTAGATTTTCTGTCCCACCAGACATGGCTTTGGATTAAGATTGTGAGCTTACAAATCCTCTTAATGATGAGACTCTTCTTGAGGAAGCATTGTAAATTTAGGAATCACTTTCTTCTGGGTACTGGGCACCAATGGAAGAATCCAGAAAACCCTGAACTTGGAGTTCTTGTAGTACTCTTCTGTCTGGAAAAGTCTTATCTCTTAGAATCACTGTTAAGTCACCCAAGGAGATATGGTTCTTATAGTTCTCCAATTTCAAATTCCTGTACAGTTTCTCTGTGAGCATAATCCAGTTGTTTCTACTCTTCCTCAAAATCCACAGTGACATCTTTTATGATAATTGATTGCTAGCAGGCCAGGGCTGGCGGGGTCCCCTGACACACTCTTTACGGCTCTGCAGGACTACCTCAGCCTGGGCCTGAAGAACCAGCCTTGTGCCACTCAGGCTATCTGACCCCACTCCCTCCTTCTCACTCTTCTCCTTTCCCACTTCCTTCCCCCATCCCACTACAACCACCAAACATTCCCTCCAGGTTCTGGGGAAGGTGGGCCTAGCACTGTGCTGCCCAAGGGAGCAGAAGGGCAGACAGCTGGCAAGTGGCCAAACAGGGCTGTGAGACCAGGCTGGAGCTACCCAGGAGTGGAAGAGAATGCTAGGTGGGGCGTGACTGAAGACAGATACTTCTTTATTGATTGGTAACATTTTCTTTAAAGTAAGTAAACATTTATTGATCTGTGGCCAAACAGAACCAATTTAATTTTTCTCCCATATGAGTGGTCTCAAATACTTTAATGTAGTTATTATGTTCTCTCTCAATCTTCTTTTCTTCAGGGTCAGCAACCCTAGTCCTCTTAACTAATCCCTACATAGCAACATCCTGTGAAGTCCCTCACCATCATGGATTCTTATCCAGATGTTTTTTAATTAGGGGAATGCTGCTGAATCCAGTCCTTATGAGCATGTGCAAAGTGCCATGATAACACTTCCCCACAGGGAAGGGAAATCCAAGTCATGATGAGATTTAATGGAAGTGCCTTGGAGAGATTTGGAGCAGGCACAGATATTCTGTAGCTGAGTCTGGCCTGTTAACCAGGGGGTTGGCAGGATCCTCTCTGATTCACTGCAGCTGGGGAGCCAGAAATGGAAGGGTATTCAAAAGGCTCTCCTTAGCTTCTTCTCCCTGTTTGGTTTGACTTCTCTTCTTTGACTGACTTCTTCCTATTGTTAGTGTTCAAGTGAGAGAAGAAAGACAATACTATTCACTGGTAGATGAAAGCAGGAGGAACCACTCCCAAAGGTGGGCTATAGTATTAATAAAGAGATTCCCCCAACTTCTCAGGAGTCCCTCTAGATAGAACCTCAAGAGAGAGTGAGGTCAGGTCCATACTCATTCCATTTTCTAGCATTTCAATGTTCTTTCTGCAAAGTGCCATTCTGAACTGCACACCATATTCTAGGTGTAGTCAGATCCAGGTAGAGTGCACACTACTCTTTCTTTAATGCAAATATCAAGTTTCCATGATAGAAGACCAGAAAATTTGATAAGATGAGACCAACAAAAATCCTTAATGACCACAAGAAGCCATGCAATTCAGTATCATCTCACATCATTTTACTAAATTACCAGTTGCATAATGTACAGTTCCTAAAATTATAAAGGCACCTCTCATCTGATAATGTTTTCTCATTTGTCAAACGAGGGATTTGGACTAAATGGCTTCTGAGGTTCTTTCCAACTCATACTATAATCAGGATTAATTTACTGACCTCAAAATAAGAGGGAAAGATTGTCATACTGAGTCAAAGCCATAGTCCATCTAGTTCAGTATCCTGTCTAGCAACTATCATCATAGAATGTTGAAATGACATAGCTATTTTCCATTATTCAAGTCTTAAAATGTTAGTTTTAATCCCCAAACACCCTGGTTTCCCTTAATAATCTATTTTTGCTGTCTTGTCTATGCATTTGTTTAAATCTCCTTTGAGCTACTTTTGTTTGTGACTGATATAAAGCTATATGTAATGAATTAGATAAAGTTTCTTCTACTGCATAAAATAGTCTTTCCTTTCAATTTTTCTAAATTTATTTTTTTTTTCAAACTTGAAGAGATAACTTGCAGTCTTAGTTTATTTCAGGGTTTGAGGAACAAGACTGGTTTTGTAAACTTTAATCTTATTCCTCGTAAGGCTTTTGTCTTCCAGATTTAAACAGTCCTACCATTCATTGTGTATTTTCAAATAAGAGCCAGTGAAGTATAGTGGATAAAGAGCTGGCCTTGGAGTTAAGAAGACCCAGCCTAGCTAGCCCCAACTCTGGCACATCTTAACTGTGTAACCTTGCAGTCCTGTGGTGTATTGGCAACCACACTGGCATACCCAGGATGGCTATTAGCATAAGTTCTAAAATCTGCTTTACTAGGAAAGATAGCTGTTTAAGGGGTCAACAGTATTTTTTAATTACATTCACTTAGTTCAGGGGAAAAGTCAGCACCCTGAACTTCAGAGAAAATACAAACAGAGAACATACAAGCGGAGAAATAAAGACCAACAGATAGGACTCTAACTGCCTGAATCAAAGCAGTACTGCTATATACCTTACATACATCCCTGGATTGAGAGAGCTTTTACACTTGAGCAGTTGGGGAGCTCTGAATATATGACTACTCAGAATCTCAACCAGGGAATCACAAGATTCTTCTCATAAGCAAGCCCCCAAAGCAAAATGCCAACTCAGAGTATATATACACTTCTCAGAGCTAGAAGGCATTATAACCCTTGTGATTCCTAATTAGAAATTAGCAAAAGGCTACAAGCAAGCCTCCCCTAAACAAGCTTCCCTTAATGGGCAGGGAAGATCTTATACCCCATTAACATTACATGTGGGCAATTCTCCAACACAGTAAGTTGTAGAGAAGGTGCTGGCCTTCACTGGTAGAGTTTCCTCATCCTGAAGTTCCCAATATGAATGAAATTACAGGTCTAATACCTGTCCCAAAGGATAGCGCTCATGCACATCCCATCATTTTATTTGTACTCCTCTGTGGAGCGGACCTTTACCAGCACTGATATGCCCATTTTAGACATATGGCAACTGGATGAACATAGTATTTTAGGAGCAGATTTAGACTTGGTTGTTTAGAAAAGTAATAAAAGACTTTTTTATTTTATACTCAATCCCTTGTGTGGTAATGTACAACATTCTGTTGAACTTTTAAGACACCGTAGCACAATAGCCTTACACAGAGTATGTTTTTAACAAATCTTTTTAAAATTTAATTGAATGACCCAGTGTCTTCTGGGAGCAGTCTATATTGAATCCTATGTCCTTTTCCTTGGGTATTTACTAATAACTTGAAGGCCATTAATATAGTGCTATGCAAGAACAGTAACTAGCTGGTACCTGACACAAGACCATCTAAACAACAGGCTAGCACAAGCACCCAGAAAGGTGCTTTTAAATCAACTTTTAAAGACAAACTGAGTTGGGGAAATGGAATCTGAGGAAGAATCTCAGACCCCAGGAAGCAGGCCCAGTGAAGCAAGACATCCTGAGATCAGGAGATAGAGATCATGATTACATTACTATGGAGGCCACCTTTGGAGGAAAGACCAGGATAAGGACAGGGTGGGTAGTTCTGTTACTGTGCAGCCACTGGTGAAGGAATCCTGCCACCTAGTAGCTTATTTTAATCAACAGTTCTTGTTACTGGGTGCTAAGCTTAGTGGTTTCTACTGCTGAAGCAGAACCAGTACTCATTGTCCTTTAAATTTCAGTTCCAATGTGCAAAACCCAGTCACCTGACTCTAGTTTTAGCCCCACCTTTGCATACAACAGGCACTTAATAATGTTTGTTAAGTTGAATTATCCTATAAATATACTTTGGATTATTTTCCCTAAGACATCCTTGCCTGTGTTAAAAGACATTGGCTATGTTGCTGTAATTCACAGAGCTTCACTAAATCTTCCCACAGTTCATTGTCATTAGGTTGGCATTCCATGAAAGAGCATAGTGTTTTCTATACGTTTGGAGATCTAGATTATTTATAAAAATGTGAAATAAAAGAGTCAGCACTGATAGTTTGGGGATCATCACACTGTTTATTTTTTTCCATACAGAAAAATAGCCATATATCCTATTCGGATTTTTAAATTAGTTTTCTATCCATAAAAAAATATATTCTCATGGGTGCCTGCAACTTATTTTAAAAATGGAATTTATGTTCAGTTCACCAAAAGCTTTTAAAAAGTATAAACAATATGATTTAGACATTCATTCAGAGACATAGCATGTCATAATCGAGGGGAATGCTGGACTTGGAGTCAGAAAATACTGATTTCAAATTTGACCTCTGACACTTAACAGCTCTGTTACCATGTCATTTTCACTTCACTGAACTTCAGTTAATTCATTGGTAAAATGGTGATAATAATGCAGACAGCATCTACCTCACAGAGGTGTGGTGAAGTTTAGATGAGATAATGTATGTAAAATGTTAAACAGATTTTAAAGTGCTATAAAAATGGTAATTACTATTACTCTTGGTGAGATAGTAATTCATTATTTTATTACCCAATACAGGTCTTCCCCTTTAATATGTCAACTCAGTATATGGAATTGATTTAACATAGCTAATAAAATTAAACCTGTCCACTATGTGTTACCTTAGAGTCAAATTAGTAGAATTTTGTATTTTTTAATTTCTTGAGTGCTAGTGACCAGTTGCTGTGTTTTCTCTTAGTGTTGCCAGTAACTATGTCTCCTGGACTCTTGGTGGTGACAGTATGTGTCTTTTATTGTCTTTCACTACTGGGCTCTTGTGTATGGTTGCTGGGTTATAACATTCATGCTTTCTAATGGCTCTTGGATCTTTTTAAAATTTCCCATAGTTCTTTGTTGTTGCTTCTCCCACATATGTTTAGAAACAAAAAAAAATCTTCCCATTCCCCAAACTGTAGTTGGCATGAACAAAATTATGCAATGAGAACATCCCTTTAGTTTCAGTTTAACTATTATGCTAATATTATATGTTGTTTGATTATGTCTTGGCATCAATATTCACCTTGAGAATACTTTCCCTATTATAGAAGAAAAGGACCAAAAAGAGCACAAGTCTGGGAATTAGATTTAGGTTGTAGTCAGGTCACCAGATAACTATGTAAGCTTCTAAGAATTGATTAACTTTTCTGGGCCTCATTTTCCTGTATCTGTAAAGTAATGGGTTTGGACTAAACTCTAAAGTTTCTTCCATCTCTGAATAGTCTATAATTTTGTGATATAAACTTTCCTATTATAGAAAATTTATTAGGAATGTCTCAGTTTTAGATATTGAGGTTGCCATGTTGATATTTAATCAGATTACATAGTATGCCAGACCTGAAAATGGAAAGCAGTTACTTGCTTAGGTGAGAGCTTAGTGTGCAGCAGATTTGTTTTAAAAAATTAAGTAAAATACTATGATTATAGGGGTGAGAGATGCATATATTAAGGAATGTTCAGTTGAAACAGAGGACAGGAGATGGCATATGATGACAAAGGGAATAGATATTAATATATAACAATCTTTGATTTATGTTGGTGTATGTTAAGGTAGATGATAAAGTGACCATGAGTAATTAATTGTTAACCCTTGAAGACAATGATATGTCTTGTTTAGTTGGGTTACTTCAAAGTGTCACACAATGAAACATGGAAGATTGTACAGAACTAGATGCCCATGATAGTTATTGGTATCCTCTGTTCCTCAAGAGGAAAGCAGAAAAGAGTCTATTAGCCCTGAAGCTTACGTAATTGGCAACATTATCAGTGACCACACTGTAGAGTAACCAGAGGCATCTGCAAAGGACAGCTTTGTACCTGCCTTTCCACAAAATGTATGTCTTAGCAACGTACAATGATATAAGAACAGAAATAAGTTGTACACCTTCAGAGGGTATGTGTATGTGTATGAATGAATGTTTCAATAAATGAATGATGTAAAATTTTGACTCTACTGTGTTTATGCTTTAGTTAGACTGTAATAAAATTTTAAAGTGAAGTTTACATCATTGCTGATATGCAATCATTTCTGATTTCACCATCTTAAAATCTTTCTCCTCAAATGCAGACACCTCTGTTTGGCAATTAAAGCTCTTCACAGCATGAATCCAACCAATCTTTCTCTAGTTACTGTATATTATTCCCTTTCATGCAGTCTTTGGTCTAGAGTGTCTGGCCTTGCTGTTTCTTTAAAAAAAAAATCTTCTATTTCTCATTGCAATCCCCATGACTAGAATGTTTTACCTCTTATCATCCCCCCCCATCTCTTAGAATCCATTGTTTCCCTTAAAATTAATGTTTAATTCCAATTCTCTCATGGAGAATGTAATTAGATGGTAAATGCTTATTGCTTGGCTGGATGGAGTCATCGGTATTTTCACTAAAAACCCATGACACCAAACCTATATCACTGTCCCTTCATAATAGATGAATAGTAGTTGTTTCATTGTAGAATTACCTGTCTTATCTACTCCGTTATTCTCTCCATGTTCCCAGTACTCCTTTACTAATTGCTGTAACTTATTTTTTTTAATAATTGAACGAATGTGTTGACACAAATGGCTTGAGGCAGTCACACCCCATTTTCACCTGAATAGTATAGCATAAATTGATTTAATATCAACCATGACTTTTTTTAAACAGAATTAAAAAAAAAATTCAGATTACTTACATCAACAATCAAAAAATCCAGCCAGCACCAGGCATTAGTGAAGTATGTTTGAAAACCATAAGCCACCCATTTTAGAAGCATTTCCAAAATGAAGATATAAGTGAAGACTTTGTCAGCATATTCCAACATTGTCTTAATGGTTTTTCTCTGTTCAATGTAAATGTCTTCAAAAGCCTGTGAATCATAAGATTTTTTTGACTATTTATATTCTCTAAGTATGATGCAAGACTTTTCAGTATACTGCTATCTCCAAAATGGGAGCTTGATAGACATCAGGTAATGATGAAAATGAATCTTATAATTTGAAAGGACATAATACATAAACCAGGGGGAAAATGAATAGAGGGATTTCACTCTCTCCACCGGTTGCTCTGAATATATTTCCTTTTGTTTACTTGGTTCTAATATACCTCTTATTGTATTTCATATTATCCTTACACAATGTGAATGAAGAGAATTGAGCTTATAGTTTGATCAGGAAATTTACTTATTAGGAATAAGTATTATAGATGGTCTTTCATGTCATTTTTATCCCTAGCATTCTATAATTATATGAATAGCTAGTTTGGGACTTTTTTTCTACAAAGAATAAATTGATTAGACATTTAAAAAAAACTGACCAGAATTTATGATACTGTAAGCATGATTATTTGGAGAAGATGGAATGATAGTTTATGTTGAATGTAACATTCTATTGGGCTATCTCTTTTTTTAAAAATGAGAAAAAGTAGTCTGTTTAAACATCTGTTAGATAAACACAAGATGAGAAATTCCATCTGGCCCTCCAATTTGTTTGATTTGTTCTATAGTAAATTCTCCATTATTTCATCCCTTAAATGGCAAACTCTGCAGGGTATGGTAGTTTCCTGTACTTTGATTTTGAAATGCATCATAGACACAGCATTTTAGCAGAAAAATAAATTTAATCGAAACCTTTTTGTTCACAGTGACATGTGTTTCACTTACCAGAGCACCACTGCTAAGTAGGATCATGAAGACAATAAATGTCTCAAACCAGTTGTGTTCAACAATGCTGTAGCAGGTTTTCCTAAGATTCCACCAGATTTTTCCTTTGCCTTCTTCTGTACTTACTTGACAAAATGGGAACTTCTTGATGCAGCCTGAAAACATGTTATTTGAGTATGACAAATTAGAAAATTATAACATCATATTCTTACTAGTTTTTCTTATGGAGTTAAAAACACATCTGAATATGCACATACCCATTTTTACACAGAAATGAATGTGAGAGGAGGGACTTGAACCCATGTTTTCAGCCAGGTGCCTTAATACTACCATGCTGTGATACATGATTTGTGTACATAATATGTATATGTGCTATAATACTATATACAGAAGCAGATAATCTATAGGTACACACTGTAGTCACAAAGTCCAACTTTGCCCAGGTATAAAAATGTTACCTCTATGGCCAGTTAAACTCTTTATCTTAGATCCCAGGCCCTTGATGTATTAGACTGTAAGACCTTTAGAACATGGACTGTTTTTTACAGTTCTGTGTATCCCCTGCACTTATCTTACCTGCAAACTAGTATGTGCTTAATAAATTCTCAATGTATATATTTTTAATTTATATTGAATGATGAATAAAGGTGTTCTCTCTGGCAGATACCTTGGTACAACTTATATGTCCATGTCAAAGATGCTCTTCCAAATTGCTTGTTCTGTTTTTCCTGATATTTGTGCCCAGAAATCTTTACTGGTTCTTCTTACAAAGTGTAAGCTTATTATTGGCTTCCCTAAGCATCTTCCTTTTCAGGTCGTCCTTTTGATTTAATCACACTGATGAGTAAATTATGATAATCAACTTCCTGTGTTCATGCAAATATTCTCCCCAAATATTTATCTTGTACATTCCTGTGCCACTACCTATTTGTGATGCTACTTGTTTAATCAAATTAAGAAATATGTTTTAAACACCTACTGAGTACACTGTGAAAAATATTACTAGCAGTATGATTAGTCTTCTTCTTGTCAGACTTCTGGCCCATTACAAATTATTTGTTATAAGTCATTTGCAAGGAATAGTGGATGAACTTGGCCTTGAAGCCGGGAAGACCTGGGTTCAAATTCCGCTATTGACTCATACTGGCTGTGTGAATCTAGACAAGTCATTTAATCTCTCAGTGCTCACAGGCAACTCTCTTAAAATATAGGTTTTTGAGGAGCCAATGTGCAATCCTAGAGAAAGTTTTCTGGGAGTTCCCTGTACCAAGGAAATCACAGGTTCTCTCTGTATACATAAAGCAAAATAGGTGTTTGTCCATATCAATGAAAAAGAATGCCTAAAATACTCCTTACTTGCAGCAAAAAATGACTTGCTATATCACCTGTAAAGCAAGTTGCATTATTCAAGTCTTAAAAGTAGAACCAGATATATAATACATATTGTTTTCTGCTTATCACAAAGGAAAATCAATTAGGTGATAGAAAAAAAGACAATGACCCTTCCTCTAGTTTTGAATTCCAGTGTGTTCCTATTATATTCTATTTCATATTTTAGTTATTCTATTTTCATTGTTCATATATTGGACATGTATTGATTTCAGTCCACTATTATATATGTAGATGTGCACATATACACATATATGTATGTGTATGTGCCTATGTGCATATATATGTATGTATATGTAAAAACATCCATGTGAAGGAAAGAATCATGTCTTCATTATTTTTGTATCCCTCTTAAGGCCTAGACCAGTGTTATGCACATACAAAGTACTTCATAAATTAATCAGTCCTGAATAACTTAATACTTCCTTCATGACCACTGCTAGGATTCTAGGGCACTCTTTTATACTATTCACGTAGCCTATCTAGATAGACTTCTTGGAAAAGGACACATGAACTGTTCTAATTAAAAGGCATTTGCAATGAAAGTGCGTTCTTCATCTCCTCTAAGTATTTCTTGTAAGTGTGGCTCTCTCTAGAACAGTTGGCATCTTGAAGAAAATTGTAATTGATTGTATTAAATAAAACACCTCACCTTCAGTGAAACAAGCTTCTGGTTCAAGGTCTTCTTCTGGTTCAATTTCTGCTTGTTCACCTTCTCTTGGGGGGGCAACATCAACTGTGCTGCCTTCAGATGAACTGGATGCATTTAATTTCTGCAAACAAACCCCATAAGCAAAGGTTTTTCTCTTTGCTTAGTGTATCTGTAATATTCTTACCATATCATTAGACAGATTACAGTGGTGGTCTACAAGTCCACTAAGGACTAATAAATATGTACTGTGAACTTTAGGATAACTAAGGTCATAATAATGTGGCTACTGACCTGATCCATGTATGACGTGACAAATTAAAGATGATCTCTGTTAGATGTGGGCAATGAAAAAGAAGTACCCATTATTTTCCAAAACTTTACTTGTATTAGGCTCCATTGTGAATTTACATCAAAATGGCCTATTAGAAAGACTAAATCAAGTGCGTCTGATAAAAATTTGGCATGCTACTACCATTACTGATAGCATTTATTAAATATGTATTATATCAAGCCAATTTTTACCTTAGAAATTGCAAATAGTTGGGGGAAAAGAATATGACCAGTTGCTACTAAGCACTGTTCATATGTCTACAATTCTAGAAAGGATGAGTAGCCTATTCATATTAGTCATCATCATTATATTTCAACTTTGAGCTATTCCTTTCACTGGCTCGCTTATTTTTCCTTTTACTTTAAGATGGCTCATAAATTTTGTTTTGAAGAGCTAAAAAATTACCAAAGAATTTTGAATGAAATTGACATTTCATCACATGAGGAAGTTTCAAAATATTACATTGAATCCAATCAGGAGAACATTCTGAGTTCAGCATGTAACCAGATTAGGAACACCTACTTTAAATTATTGTGATGTGCTATGTGGCTAGAAAAAAACATATTTAATGTTACAGGAGTTTATCTTTATATGTGCATTTGAGATCACTCTCTTGAACATATTACAAAGTGCAACATAGTATATAAATTGATGTGAACATATGAAGCGGAATAGGTAGTTGGAAGTGCAAAGCTTTTATCAATGAATATATATATATATATACATATATATATATATATATATATATATATACACACACACACATATATATATTGTCTGGAAATATTATTCATGCTAAATTCTCCTACAACTTCAGTAGGATTAAAAAGGTCTAAGAGGGTTAATATAGCTTACAAAAGTGCCCAACTTATTTCCCAGATGTAGCCTAAGTAATGGGAACATTGGGTGCCACGTGCATAACTCATTAGAATTATAAAGCACATGTACTTTTGTACTTCACAGTATATATAAGTTAAACGTAGTGGGCAGGTTGGAAGTAAGGTAATATAGGGAATCTTTAGCATGGCACTGAAGTCAGGAAGGGGTTCAGGACTGCCTCTGGTACATACTAACTGTGGGATCATGGGCAGGCAAGTTGTGTGACCTCTTAATGCCAAAGCCAACAGTTCTATGACTTTAAGTTATAGTCTCTGATCTTTGTTGGTAGAGGAAGTATCCACATTGAAAAATTCTACCTACTAAGAAAAATCATAGAATTGGAACACGTATGTAGGTTATTCTTTTTGTGGTATTTCTGGCTAGGTAACAGCAGCCATAGCTAAATAAATATATTCTGATTGTTAACTTAGGGCAGAATAATAAGATCTTGGTTTCCTTGGATCATTATTATGAAATGCATACTAACTGAAGCACCATGACATGTGATGAGGTATCATTATTGCTGATAGGCATGGAAATGAGCTTCAGTCGATGACTACGGTAAAGGAATTTCTTACGATGGTTTTGGTTCTGACCTACTAACCAATGTGTTTTTGCCCAGCCTGGAGGAGAAAAACCTCCCATTTTCCTAGAACTCTTTCACAAATCTCCTATATCTCCTTTTAAGAGATAAAATACTTTATAGAAAGTACAGCAGCAGTTATGGTGCAACTGGGAAAACTGTTTTTGCCCATAGCAAATGGTGTCTTCCTTCACAGGCCTTATGCAGCCTTGTTTTGATGGCTGGGAATTAGGGTTGTTAACCTTTGGAATGTATAGAAAAACTTTCCTAGATACCCCCACTTTCCCTCTAGGAACCCTATGGCATTTATAGTCTGTAGTTCATATTTTTGCATTCATTGCTATTATAAGTTAAGGATGTTTTATGTCATTCCATAGCTTTTAATTATCTAATGTGATTAATCTTTTGGAGGGTAAAAACCATGTTTCCTACTTATTTTGCATCTCCTAGTGTTTACAACAGATAGGAGAACAGAGCAGACTGCTAAGTACCTATTGACCATAATAATAACACAATGGCTTTAACTCCCCTTTTCATACAGGAAAATCAAATTCTCAATATAAAATTCCATGTAAAGATACATTTTCATTATACAGTATAGTGGAAGTTAGTTAATGTATGTTTTATATATAAAAAGAACTTAGAAGGTTTTGCTAAGATTAAAATTTTTTCTTCTACAAAATATTGACGGATTTCAAATTTTAAAATGGGGATATATTAATAAGGTTATATCTATCTCTATCTCTATCTCTATCTATCTATCTATCTATCTATCTATCCACGTTTAAAGGCCTTCAGCAAAGCACTGCAGTATCGTGGGAAAAGATTTGAACACAGAGCCACAGGGACTGAATTGCAAACCTGAATGTGCTACTTATTATCTTTGCGACCTTGGGCAAGTCACTTAATTTCTCTCAGCTCATCTATAAAATGAGAGGGCTTCTAAGGTCCATTTATCCTTTGCTCTCTCATATATCATTTATTTCAATTAAGTTACATGGTGATCATCTTTTTTACTCTACAGTTACCTGCCATATAATTCATTGATACCTTAGCATTAAGTGCAAGCATTTGATTTTCTGAGAGTCTGAAAAAAGATTAATTCAAACTTCACAAAAGGATGGCATTCACTTTGCTCAGTTCTGTCTTACTGTTTCCAAAGTGACACACCTTATTTTTATGAATTAAAGGGGGAAAAATCCTCCATTCCCACCTCACCCCATGATTCTCTGCCCCAAATGAGTACAAATCCATTTAAAGTAAGGACTTGTAATTAATTATCTTGTAGCCTATGAGATTTAAAACTTCTACAGCTTCTTAAGCTCCTCCAAGCAGCTTAAGGAATGGAATGGGCATAGAGCTGCTGTTGAATTACAGGATGAAAGTATTTACGACTCTAGAGCACCAAACCAAGACTACATGTTGGGACTTATGTTCCTGCATTATTCTGGGTAAAATAATATCCATTTCTCTTTCATGAATTTGTAACAGAGATCCCTTAAATGTTATAATCTGCAGTCTCTAACTTCTGTATTAGAAATTTAGATGCATTTGCATTTTTATATCATTATCCATAAATATCATTGTAATAATGATTTTTTAGTCCCCATAGCCTATAACAGTGCCTTCAGGAATACAGAGTGGGGTGGAATGATTACTCCTAATATAATTTTCAAAACTGTTGATTTATGTGACTTTGTTGTTTTAAAGTTTTGCTTTTATTATGAAGACACATCAGTTTCTAGACTCTAGTAATTAGATTATGCCACAAAAACCTTCAAGTCACTTGAAATGTGGACCATTCTGTTTCTACTTTGAAAAGTAGCAGTAAATTAAAGTCTAAACAATCTTTAAAATAAGTTAAATTTGGTTGGATGATATTCATTGAACCATGATCAAACTCTCACTCTCATGAAGGATAGTTCCTCTTTATGGCACATGCTGTAATAATACTATTAACATAACTGGTCATCTAATTTAAAAGCAAAATACAGTACAGTGATAGATAAACATGACAAATAACTCATTCCTGAATGAAGAAACTGAAATAAGCCCAAGTACTGAGAAACTCAGATTCCTCTGATGAAATGACTTTACCAAGTAACTGAAATAAATATAATTTCTGAAGTACTTGGAAAAGAGAAACAGGTAATAGCAAAACTAAGTATAACATAACAAAGTGCAAGTTTGAACTTGTTTCCGTACACTCTTTTTTTTAATCTTATGATTGAATTTAGATTTTCATCCCTTGTAGACTTTAGTCTGGTCCTACAGAGAGATGATGACTTATATACTCTATAGATACATTTTTGAAAGCATGTTATTTTTAATTTTTAATTTTTTTAGGATGCAACATTCTCAAGGCCTGATTCAGCCATGGAAAACATGCCCAGCTCGAGCAGAAGCCCAGTGCAATGCTGTGGAAGCTGCGTACTGAACAAAGAACCATGTTCTCAACATCAAGATTCTAGTATGTGGAATAATCCAGAAAGTTAAATGTAAGTACTACCTGGAGGAATAGACTAATTCAAGATATACAGTGACATAATTCGCAATAAAATGGGCCACAAATACATAAAAAAACAAACCAATTTCTATAATATATTGTCATATATAGGAATTCCCCTTTATGATAAAATAACTCTTACTTTTTAACCAATTAAATGATGAAATTTAATAATATGTAAGAGAGAGAGCAGTGGCCTACTTCCACTGAAATGCCTCACAGTTCATTTATTTTCAATTAGGTACTAAATGTTTGAGTTTCATGAACTATCTTATGGTTCAAGAGACAAAATTAAAAGAAAAAGATTCAGCCATTACAGATGTCTTGAGATAAATAATGACATTACTCTTAAACCTTATGTGCTTTGTCTTGCAAATAGAAAAAAAAAACCAAACAACTTTTACACATATACTTCCAGTAGGGCCTTAGTCTGATCTTTTGGATTTGTTTATGCATATCTTGACTTTAAATATTGTCACATGCGGTATAGCCAGTGTTGGGTGGAGAGCTGCTTCCCTTTTGGCCCCAGGCAGTTAGACCAGAGATAAGCAAATGGCTATCTTCACCACCTGTGGTCATTCTGACACCATTAAACACAGGAAGAAAACTACTGAAGCCAGGTCTCACCATCAGAGGTTTCAAATGTGCCTTCCCTCAGTGATCTTCTTTGAACTTATTTTCAGGTTAGGAAGCGATGGAGGTGATAGGCAAATAAAGCTTTTAAGGTTTTTTTTAGCTGGCATTGCTGAGACCTGAAAACAGTGTGCACAGCACACTCCCTCAGCATTTTGAAGAGCAGGAGATATGAGCACAAAAAAAGCCGAGACGAAACATATGCTTGTGATACTCATCTTGTACACAGATACACACACTTTCATCCACACTGGTCTTTTTTTAGGCACAATAAATTGAAGATACTTGACAATTCCCTAGAGTGTTAGGTCATAAACATTTGTCATTCCAACTGTCACCTTTGCCCATGGATATGTTGTCTCCATATGAGTTTCTAGAAATGTAACTGGAAGAAATTGGGGCCACGTAAGGAGAGGGAGAAAACCGGAGCTGGATGTGATTTTCATAAATGACAAAACAAATAACTAGAGAATTCACGTGAAAAAGAGCAAAGGGTTTCAGCGGACTAAAGAAGAGTAAACCGCTCAATCTGAGTCAACGGGATGGTGTGGCAGTCACAAAAACTAATGGTATTTTAGGATGCATTAACACAGGCGTCGGGCAGCTAAGGGATTCCATCATGCCTGGAGTGCCAAGCCTGAATTCAGACAGAGCCCAGCTGTGTGACCTTGGGAAAGTCACTCTAACGCCTCTCTTTACCTCCGTTTCCTCATCTGTGAAATGGGGATAATAGCACTTACCTCCCAGGACTGTTGAGGATCAAATGAGATCACTGTAAAGTGCTTAGCAAAGATCTGGCACGTGGTAAGCTCTATATAACTATCATCATCATCTCAAATAGGGAAGACTACACTCTCGCTGTGGTTGGCCAGACCTCATCTGGGCCATGATATTCAGCTCTGAGTACCCCATTTTTAGGAAAGATATTTATAAGCCAGAGTTAACCTAGAGTCATGTGATATGGGTATCTGTAGCAGGAAAATACTACTGATGTAGAAAACAGAGCCTAAAGGGGACTCACTGGAGCTGTATATAAGAAGAATGAGTTATGTTTTGTTTCCCAAAGGGAGAAACCAGGACCAAGGAATGGAAATTACACAGAGGTACATTACAGCTTGACCCAAGGACAAACTTTCTAATTATGAGCTTTGTCCAAAGTAGAATAGATGGCCTTTGAAAGAGGGGGGTGCCCTATCACTGGAATTGTCTTCAGGTTGATGCCAGATGATTCTATTTCAAGGACAGTGTAGAAGGGATTCATATTTAGATTTGTGTTAGCGGTTAAGATGACCTCTGAGATCCCTTCTAACTCGGAGGTTTTGTCATCCTATGGTTCCTTATACTCTAAAAGGACTATAGGAAGCCCAAAACTCTGCACAGTACAAGCATAAGTCTTCAGATTTAGGCAGGCATTTCAGGGCTTCTAGAAATTTTTTTGATTCTGAAATTCAGAAGAAAAGGCCTTCTTGTTATAAGCATGTTATTTACATTCTGAAATGTCAAATTATTATCTCTTCTGCTATTGAAAGGAATTTTCATATATTCTATAGTGTGATTTTTCAAAATAAATATTCATCTCAAAAAAGTCAGCACTTAGTAAAAAAAAAAAAACATTGAATAAATCAACAGGCATTCTGTGTCCTTGGTCCCACACTACTCCATTATTTTTGGATTTGTACCACAACATAGCAAACTCAATTATTACTGATTATAAGGAGAATAGAAATAGATTAATTCCACAGACAATCCTAATCTCTATTTTAGCAATTAACTTATATTTCCTTCTCTGAAAAGATTTTGCAATAGCCAGGATAGCATTCCATTGACATATGATTCAGAATCTCCCTCCCACTGCCTTCACTCTAGTGGAGATTCAAAAAAATTAAAAAAAAAAGCAGTTAAATGAATGAAAGGTGAGCAACAGGCAGAGGAACATTAGTCAAGAAAATAATCCAAGCATCTGAAAAATCCACAAGTATATAATTGACTTGGGAGTTGACTTTATTTACCAAATAATTAAAAATAATAAAGACCATAAAGTCCCCAAGCTCCATTTTGCCTCCTGAATTCTAGAATACAGAATTTAGGAAGAAAATGTAGTGAAATTAATGTGAATCATGGAGGGGCTAAAACAAAAGGTGAGTGTAAAGCGCCAATTACACAAAGGCTGATGATATTCTCCCAACCTCTTTTAAGGATTCTAGGATGATCACCATTTCCTGTATATCCAAAATGATACTTAAATCGCTTTTCTGATACAACCATGTAACATGCCATTTACTACATAAAATTTCATGAAAGCCCAAGATATGTGATGCCCAAATGAATACAGACTATGGCCCTTCAAATCTCAAAAACTCAGATTACCTCTCATTTCATAAAGTCTTTCCCAATATAAATGAAAACAAACTTGTTAATATTTGGAACATGTGGTTTGAGTGGATTGTAATTATATGACTAAGATATACTGAATATGGCTGCTTAGTAACACCTGCTAGTTTGTTACTGGTTCTGTTTTAGACATATTCCACTTAAAAGGGCTGAATCGAAAAAAAGGTAGTGGTTTAATTTTTGTAAAATAAAAGCAAGAAAAGGGAAGTACGTGCTCTGTTTATCCCCTTACCTGTGTTACACTTAATATCCCTGTCTAGCTTAAATCTGTACTTTAAAGCCTACTTAGCATGCAGCCATTATTCTTAAGGATCACATAGAATGTAGCTTAATAACCTCAGTAGCAAAATTGTGTATAATATTGGGACTGCCCATCTTGCCTGACCACGCTATGATGTGAGTCACATGTTTCAGCAGAGAGCAGCTGTGCATGTATCTACTGTTTTGCGATGAAGAAGGGAGGGACATAGCTGAGAAGCATGCAGGCCAGTCAATATTCATTTTAAAAGTTATTATATATGTAGAACTTGCTTAGGTAACCTGGGTGCATGTGGTGGCACGTGCCTCTGTCTGGTTAATAAGCACCAGAGCTGCATTCTTGATTGCTCCAGCTCGATTTTACCCCTGTGAGAAGTAAGAATGGTAAGTAGTGAAGTTCATGATAGGATATTGCTAGATTTTCCTCTGGAAACTCTAATTCAAGTAAAATTTTAAAGAAAAGAAACATTTCACCTTTTTCACCCCCCCTTTTATAGTCAGGGCAGTAAATGAAACCAACAAATTTTAAAGACCTAATGAGAAAATTCAGATTGGAACTTAGCCATAAGACTTATACTGAGCTAAATACAAAGAAGACTAACAACTGCTACTTTTAAATTTAACTTTTGATATCACTTTCATTTCATTTTTTACAAAACCATACTTATTCATATACCAACCAATTTAATTGAGAAAATTATAGCAAGGATTCATATTTTTCTTTTAAGATTTCAGGACTTATCTTTGCCTAGCTGCTCTATTAATTAGTTAAATTTTATTATTAATAATACAAATAAGTGAATGTTAAACTTTTAAAATGCCTTCTAAACTTGTCATTATTTACTGCCTCATCCAATATGTTCCAAAGTTTCATTAGATGTATCAGCATTGGTATATGAATTGTTTACTTAACTTCAAGCCAAAAAGAATGATTTACTTTCTAAATCAGATCCAAGCATTCTTTGACTGTCTCAAAATCTTTTTTTAAAAAAAAGAATAGAACTTTTGTCCTTTACATGCACATGACAGGTATGAATTAAAAAGTAAACATTTAAAGGTTTGCCCTTTCTCTCTGGATAGAATTGAATTCATGAATTAGCAATTTCTGAGTATTTCAGGTCAGATGTGCATTTCATAGGGAAATAAATAAATCACAGCAATCTAAGAACATCATACTTTTTACTTTTGTGAATGCAAACATTGGCTTTCCTTGAGCATGTTATCCTTACCACAAAAAAAGTTTCCTTTCCAAAATACATCATTTCTATCAGTGACACCATCAATCTTTCAGTCTCCCAAGCTAGACGTTTTGAATTAATATCTGAATCTTCCTTCTTCATTCCCTAGCTACCACCACATCTTGTCATTTCTTCTTTCAAGATGGTTTTTTTTTTTCAGTTTTAAACTTTTCTTCTTAATTCCTAATGATACTTGATAAAGAATGCCAGTATGAGAACTTTTTTCCCCTTCATTTCATATGATTACTACAGTGAATATCTGATTGTTATTTCAAGGTATACTGATGTTCAACACTAAATTAATTTTAAAATATTTTAATTGAGTCACTAATATCATTTGTTTTCCCATTAATTTCTCCACATACATTGATGACCAATTAAACCATATTCTACAGGTAGACTGAATTTATTCAATGTCGTTTTGAAAAAGTATAGAGTGGTGTAAGAAAATCACAAAGTGTATGACATTATATAAATGAGAATGAATAGTGGACAAGGGTTTGATGACAAGAGAATTACTGAATCCTACCATTGATATTCTACATAAACTATGGAAAGGTTTTCTCTAAAGTGGGATAGAATTCTCTTGAGTAAACACATAAAAATATCTGTGTACTTTAAGCAGGCTTAGTTATAGTCTAAGACTACACACACTTTCCCCCCCAGAAAATTACTAAGGTATTTGCTCCACTTTCTAAGGTACTAATATGGCAAAAGCTTTGACTAAAAACTGTTGCTACCTGTTTGGTTTTTAATTTGTCTATTTATTTTTATAAGTTCTTCTTTTGCCTTCTATTTCTAAATTTGGATGTTCTCTAAGACTTTGTCTTTAGTCTTCTCTTCACCAACTATAGTTATTTCTTTGGTGTGCTAGTTATTCATATGTTTCATAGTTTGCATTATCAACTTTATGTTGATGATTCATCAATATATATTTGCTGCCTTGATCTCTTATCCAGGTAATCCCACAATCCTACTTGACTGTGCCATAGATGTCACTTTAAACCCAACATATCTAAAATTGAAATTTATCTTTCCCCCAAAATTTGGGTCCTTAGCTTAAAGACACAATTTCCAGTGGTACTACCAAACTTTCAGTCTCCCAGGCCAGACATCTTGCACTCATCTTTCTTCTCCTTCATCTCCTTTCTACTACAAAATCAGAGCTGTCTGTGAAATTTAACACTTTCTTTCAATTCCTATTGATAAGTACTCTGGCTCAGGTCCTCATCGTGTCATTACTGGATTATTATAATAATTTCTTAGCTGGTCTCTGTGCTCCCAGTTTTTCTCTACTTTAACTCAACTTACATATTTCTGTCAAGCTAACTTCCTAGTGTACCATTTCCATTATATTCCTACTCTCAAGCACATATGAAGGTTCTATGTTGTGTACGATATCAGATTCAAAGTCTTCTGCCTGCATTTCAAGGCCATCCATGATCTGATTTCACCACTCTTTTATACTAAGCTCCCTCTACTTCAGCGAGGTTAGTCTCATCACTGTCTTTCATACATATTATACTTTGTTTTGTCTGTGTTTTTGCTTATGTTGCTCCTTCTTCTTGAAATGAATTTCCTTTCCTTCCTCATGTTATCTATGTCTTACCCATTCTTCAAGTCCCACCTTGCCGATGAAGCATGTCCATCCTAATACAGTTTGCACTGAACTTTTTTCTTGAAATTTCTCTTGCCCTTAGAGTCACTACCTGCATATTTAACACATTTTTCTCTAATCATTTCACATGCATGGGATGGGTTTTTTTTTTCTCTTGAGAGCAGTGGAAACATAATATTCCTCTGTATCACCTGAGCCTAGGACTGTTCTTGTCTATGCTAAATAAATGATTTTGGACTGATGTTTCTCTTTTTTTTTCTTTACTTTTTCAAGAAATCTAAGGAGAAAATTAGTCTTTAGGTATGAGCAACTACACTTAATTTCATTAAGTAGACTTTAGAATGAGTTCTATAAGGATAGGAATAATCAAATACTTTTGTATAATGCTTTAAGGTTTACAAAACACTTTTACTTTAGCTATGATGTGTTGGCAACTGTGAGATTACTACAAAATGACTAGGATAGTATGAGTTGTAAATTGGTTTTTCGTTGTGGTAGGGATTCAGATATTATGTAATTTGGGATAAAAATCCTATATTTACACTAAAAAAAGTCTGGCCCCAAAATAGAATTAGACAGCATCCTGGATCTGATTACTATGCTGGCAATACTAAGCCTACATAGCGAATCTTCTAGTGTTATGACATTTTCCGTTGGCATGCTAGTGTGTCTTGAAGAAGGATCTGAAGAATTTATAATAACCTCTAATCCTTGTCCACACAACAAACATTGAGGTGCAGCATTGGCAGAATTAATAGTACTATCAGTTGGCCCTACCACGGAATATTTTGTGTATTCTGAATATCCATGTTTGAAATTTGCAGTAAAAAGGCAAGAACATACTTATATATGTATGAAATAAAGAATTAAGATTGGTTTGAATTATCAGGTCCCAGACTAGCACTTTCAAATTTCAGAGTTCTGATTTCTTCTTCTAATTGGTAAAAAGACAAATAACATAATAATTTCTATTTTTCTTAATAATTAAAGCATTACTATATATATACACATACATATACTTGTCATATCTAAAGACAAAACACCAAGTTCCTACATATAAAATGCTGTGTCTCATGAATGCCTCAACAGTTTTTTATAGAACTAGTAGCAAGAAGGGAAGAAGACAAATTCCTTCCAATATTCTTTTCCACTTGATTTAAAACATCAGCTTATTTATCCTGTAAACATAGTACTCACTCAATATCCCATCCATTTCTAAATATGTGCAGACAGTAAAATTTTAGGTAGTTATGTAATTATCATTAATTATATTCATGATTTATTTATGTAGGCTCAGATGAATATGTATAACAATATTAAAATAATCATTTCCACCAAATATATACAATAAATGACATATTGTACATCATTAAGTATATACTTGGAGTTACCAAAATATAATACATAGACTTTGCCAAAGAAGAAATGTTGCAGTGCCATGACTGTATTGGGGGACAGCCATCTTTGGAAAGCCAAATGGAGTTGCTTAAAAAGACCTTTTTTAAACATGAAATTTAGAGAAAAAACTTTTTTTTTTTTGAGAAAATTACTTTGTAGGTCTTTCAGAGACATCACTTCACTCTGGAAGATTGTGTGGTTTCCTAAAATTGGGTTCAATGCTATGTGGTTTATACACTTATCAAAATTATAACATCTAATACCTTATTCATATATAATTAAGGAACATTAAATAAGTATATCACTATCAGAAGTCGTATAAATTACAACTTAAAAAAAATTCATACCTCTTTGCTTTCTTCCAGTTCTGACTCACTGCTGAAATCTTCAGTATTTAAGTTTTCAAAATCAGATTCACCAACTGCAATTGGTACTGTTACAGTAAGGCTGGGGTTGTTTATGAATGACATGTAATCATTTTCATCAATTATATATTTTTCCACACTGCTTCCTGTACCTACACCACTGGTAGTTCCATTACCATCTTTCAGATAATTAAGGTCTTTGCTTATTTCAACTGGAGTATTATTGGAAATGCAGCTTTCTATTTTATTGCCTTCAAGGACTTTGATTTCTATAGCTTTTGGCTTTCCAACAAAGGTTTTTTGGAAACATTCCCGAATTTCTTTTTTCACATAATCTATCCCCTTCTGCATTCTCCCCACAGCAATCTGGAGATTGTTCATTTCATTATCATCATCAGTAGCAGCAAGATTGTCTGAACTAAATGAGCTCAGTAGCAAGGCCAGAAACAGATTCAGTACCTAAAGGAAAATAGGAGATAAATGTAATTTCATTAATTTTTACACATGTTTGAAATCTTCAGACAGTAGAGTCTCCAAATAATTAAAATCGAGTATAAAGTATGGGATAATGGAGAGGTACATGGTTATTATGAATAGGCTACAGCACATAACAAATTAGGAATTATGAAAATCTGTACTAAGGGATATTATTAAAGAAATATGTGACTAAAAGGAAAGATGGACAAGGCATGTTGTGAGAACAAGATACAAGCAGTAAAATAAAGGATTAAAAATGGGTGAGCTCTTAGATACTACACCTAATACTAAAACAAAGCAAAACAAAACAAAAATGAATCTCTTCTGTTTGTCACTGAAAGGATAATGAAACATTACAAATTTTCCACTCATCCTTTTCTCCTCCCCACCCCCAACCAATTAAAGCATTACTAGTTATCTAGATTAAACACTAGATAACACTCATGGTAAGAACTTATAGTTCTGTTGAGCCTTTATTCTTATATTCAAACTATGGTAAATGTTGGTATTACCTAGTACTGCCATGACATATAAAAGCCTCTGTTCTGTCCCTCTCTTTCCCCCAAGCCAGAAGAAGGAGTTTTTCCACTTTACTGGTTTTAGCTTCCCCCTTTCATTGACTTTCACAAGGATGCTCCTAGCTTAATTGTTAAACAATGTGTAACAACCAGAGTTTGGCCATTATTAGTGACTTCAAATGTAGGTTGCCTCAAATAAAAACTGCTTCAGATAAAGGGATGTTAGAATAGAGCAGAATATTTTAAACAAAAATTTTCAAAGAGCAAATTGTACATTTGCATAAGTCTTTAACTGGTTTCATCATAAAAAATACTTTGCAATTTGTGTGTGCATGTAATTTAAAAGAGAAGTGTGTGCAAATACTTTGAACCATAATCGTGTATACAAATTGCTTTTGTCTCTTATCTTTTCCACCAATAGAATATGATATGAGATCAGAATCTAACTGAAATTCTAGCAACAGCAGCAGGAAATGTGGAAGCAATTAAATGATAAACTAATAAACTATGATTGATACAGGTTGTAGTCTACTGTTGCTGACGTAAAGGGACATTTCTTTAGAGATTTTTCTGTGGCATAAGGTATCTCCATAAATTCATTATCTATGTGGTAAGCAGACACATGTGGGAGATTAAGTCCCTAGTTTGCCTCCTAGCTTCTGCTAGATTCTCTTCTTAACCTAAAGCCCCTCAATTTTGCAATCTGAAAATAATAATTTTATACATACATACATATGCCGATATGTGTAGATATATAGATCTATCATATCGCTGCCATAGTACCTTCAAGAATGCAACTGCTTCAGTTTCTTCTAAGAGGACAATCTAAACCAATACCACCAAGAACTGCTTTTTGATTCATTCAAAGACAACTGAGACATTTTAACATTAAGCAATATAAAACCACAGTTCATATACTTGTACTCAATTATCTCCTGTCAGGACACAGCTCAAAACGAGCTGAGGCTTAGAAACTGCCTATAAATTCGGGAAATCTAGACAATTTCTATAATTTAGATTCAAGTCTTTAGTTTCCTTTTTCCCCCTGAGAACATGAGGGAAAGCACTATACCCTATTCCTGTTTATGTCTTTGCACTCATAAGACTTAAAATAATGTTTTTTGATTAATAGGGATTCAATAAATATTTGTTTAAGGAATGAATCATTCAGCAAAAGAATTCAGTAAACTCAGGAATTACTCTGCAATTTTTTTTTATCTGAAGTATATCAATAATTAGACCTGATTTTTATCTGAAGTATATCAATAATTAGACCTGATTTTAATATAATAAAATAAAATAGAATCAGAGTTCCAATTCTCTCAATAGTTTGAGAGTCATGTCTCCTCATTTTTGAAGAATATTATTGGGGTATAAAGATGGAATAAATTGTAGAAATACTTCTGTCAGAACTGGATATATCTTACATATCTCTCTATCTCTCTATCTATATATATATAAACACACATGTATATGTATACATGTATATAATTTATATCTTTATATCTTTGAATCATTTGGAATGAAAACATACCACTAGGTTCCCAATCACCATGACCAACATGAAAACAATAAGGCACATGGTTTGGCCCGCCACCTCCATACAGTCCCACATGGTCTCTATCCATTCTCCACACAGCACCCGGAACACAATGAGGAAGGAATGGAAGAAGTCATGCATATGCCAGCGTGGCAGTGTGCAGTCAGTGTTGATCTTGCAGACACATTCTTTGTAGCTCTTGCCAAAGAGCTGCATGCCAACCACAGCAAAAATGAAGACAATGATGGCCAACACCAAGGTCAGGTTTCCCAGAGCCCCTACTGAGTTGCCAATGATCTTTATCAGCATGTTCAGTGTTGGCCAAGATTTTGCCAACTTGAAAACCCGAAGCTGGAAACAAGGGGAAAGATGCTTTCAGTATTAATCATAATGAATGTTTGGAAGTTTTTTTATTTTGTCTGAAATGTTGTAGGTACACCTCTAAAAGATGGTGAAAGTCAGTATGCTAGGCCAATTTTGTATTGATAACTAAATAGAAAATTCATTATATTGATACCCCAAACTAAGAAATTATATTATAAAAGTATTCATTTTACATAATTTCATATTATATGAAATTCCTATAAAAGAGTAAAGAAAGAATAAATATTTAGCTAGTGATAATGAAACTAAAATTGTTGAAGCACTTGGCTTGCCAGAGTAGTGAATCAAATAGGAAGCTGGCCTAAAAACCAAGAATGATGTGTGACCCTTGCCAAGTAACTTCACTTTTCCGTGTGCTAGGCCAAACTTTGGATTCAGTCAAAAGGCTGCACTTAAGTATCTAGAAGGCCATGTATGGCCTCAAGGCCACAGTTTCCCCACCCCTACTCTAGGCAATTTTTCTAAGACTATAAACTAAAGAGAAAGTACTAACTTTCATGAGTAGAGGGTGTTTCCTCACATGAGAGTTCTCTGTACTGATGAAAATCAAAGATCAAGTCCCTATGCTAACCTTACAAAAGAGAATAGTTAAAACCTTGTTAAAGGATTACTAATGAATATAGATAACTAAAACTCCCTATAGCTTAGGGAAGAAAAATGAACTTAATTTCTAAAAAGTGATTTTCAAACTATTTTTAAATTAAATAAGGAAAAAAGAAGGTTGATTTTTTAAATTTTTTTTTATGCTAGTCTCTCATTTATCTTCATTCTCCCGTCTGCTGACTACTTTTCTTTTTCATATATATATATTTTTTTATTTTTTTTTGAATTAAAACTTTTATTTATTTTACTTTACATCATTCATTTCCACGAAATTTTGAGTTACAAATTTTCTCCCCATCTTTCCCCTACCCACCACCCCAAAACAGCCATCCCATTGTATAACCCCTCCCCCAATCTATTCTCTCCTATGTCCTCCCCTCTCACCCCTCTGATTTTCCTGTAGAGCAGGATGGATCTCCCTACCACAGTGCCTATGTATCTCAAATTCCAGTTGGATGTAGTTAATAATAATAATAATAATAATAATAATAACAATAATCATATATATATATACATATATATATATTTTTAACATTTGATTATAGAACTTTAAATTCTAAATTCTTTCTCTCCCTCCCTCATCACCCACCGCCACTGGAAGGACAAGCAATCAAATACAGGCTGAACATGTGTCATTACGCAGAACCTCTCCACAGTGGGCATATTGTGAGAGACTGATTACATGTCCCTTCATCCTATCCATCCTCCCCGCCCTGATCCACTCTCTATCCTGTCCCTGTCCCTATCCCTCTATAGAAGTGTGCACTTTCATAAGGTTGATATCTTTAAAAACAAAATATCTTTTCCCTCAAATTTTCCAATCATAATACCGATACAGATTTTGCTAAATATTTATTGAAAAGACTCACACTAAAATTTTTTATAAAATTTTAGTTCGTGGTAGTTAATTGTTTAGATTAATGAATGAACTGTAAGTTTAATTATATGAAACATAAAACAATAAGAAAAATGAACCGTTTGCTAAATGTTTTTTTTTTCAAGTTTCAAAAGCACATTTACTAGTCCTTTAAAAATATCTCTGGAATGTTATCAGAATGTAAATGCCAATAAACTTTTGGTTCTTGGAGCACAGGCATTCACATCTCAGCCTTTATTGGGCATTTCATCACCTCACATACTAGTACTTCTTGAAAGTTCCTGATCATAGAAACATATGATGAATACAGTTTAAAATAAACTTCAGAATAATAAAGACAGAATATAAAGACAGGGATTCTGCAGCTACCAGTCTAAATGATCGGAGGACTGACAATCCTTCCACGTTGGCCAGGCCGAGCTCCATTAAACTAAGGCTGACAATAATGCCATCGAAGATATTCCAACCTTCTTGAAAATAATAATACGGATCCATGGCAATTATCTTGAGAACCATTTCAGCTGTGAAGATTCCAGTAAATACCTAACATAAAATATAAATGATTACTCTCATAACATTAACAAATTCATTTGCAATTATTTACAATCCAAAGATTTAAAAAAGTAATATTATGGTAGCTCTTAATATTACTCTAGATTACAAAGTAATTTAGTGGTGGAACATGTCTATGAAAGTTTAGGAAATTTTTAAAAATGTATCTTAAATCATTGAACTCTTTCTCCAGTTATAAAACAATTTATATTTTAGATTATACCAGCAAGTGCCAGTTTTGTTTTTTATGTCGTCATATCCAGTTTCTAATCTGTGCCTGAATGATTTCTGAAATACTGGAATGATGAAATCCTTTCCCCCTCATCAGCTCTTTCATTGCCAAATCAATTTATTTTAGTTTCACTTTTTTGAAAGGAATAATAGTATATCATTTATTTGGAAAAAAAATTAATCACTTTTATTAATGTTGATAACTCAAAAAAATTATCATCAAATGATAGAATGATAATTCCTCATGCTTTTTTTTGGCTTAAGGCACATAGCATTCTGATTGTAATATTATAAGCATTCCCTAAACAATAAGAACATGTTTTCACAAATGTTGTAAATTAGTGTCCTCTGGGTGCATGCATGCCTTTAGATTAATGTTAATAGATTCATAGAGCAAGAAACCAAAGATTTAATTAAAATTAATGAAAAACATTCTTAGCATTCAAACACCCATAATTAAGATTAATGAGTTATCTGAGTAAGTAGCTAAAATACTTATTGGAACAAGAAAAGAAAACAATGAAACAAATTCAGAGTTTGTGTTAGCTGAAAAAGAGGTTAAAATGACCAAGAAGATGGAAAGATGGAAAATTATACTTCCAGAAAATTGTGAAATAAATCACATTAACTTGGAGTAGTTGAAGACTGTATTTTAAAGAGGTACAGTCAAGCTTACCATCTGTTTAGTTGTCTACTGTGCTTTAAAGGAACATTGTAAAAGTGAATAAGCTCCAAAACATGTCGTCTCCTAAAGTACAACTTTAGTACAAAGAAAACAATCAGCCTTTCTAAATGTGTCAATGTTGATAAAAACCCTAAATTTCCCAGACTACAGAGAGAGTGCTAGACATAGGTGAATTCAATGATCAGCACGTGAAATGATGTAACCCATTCGCTGAAACAGAGGAACATTTTACTTTCTGAAAGCTTACATACAAATATATGCACACACACATATACGAATATAAATCTAGTTTATTTAATGCATATGTGAGGAAGGTAGTCTTTATTTTCAACAGAATTCTTTACTTTTGAAGTAAAGCTGTTCATCATAGGAACCCTTAAATATGTGATTGTCTCTAATGTTTGTACAATATTATTTTATTTAAGTAAACTTCTTATATGGTAATAATAATAATGAAATAATAATAGCTAGCATTTATGTAGTGCTTACTATGTGTAAGGCTAAGTGCAATCATGCTAAGCATTTTATAAATACTTAGTAATATTTTAGAAATATTATCTCATTTTATCCTCAAAACAACCACAGGAGATAGATACTTCTCTTATCCCTATTTTATAGTTGAGAAAACCAAGGGAAACATTATATGACTTGCCCAAGGTCACATAGCTAGAAGGTATCTGGGACGAGAATAAACTCAGGTCTTCCTACTTCAGGTCCAGTATTCTATCCACTGGACCACCTAATTACCTCAGTACTAACTGGGTACTTTTCAAGAATAAAGCAATTATACAAGATACCAATGATAGATAATAAATAAATGATAGATGGATGAATGAATGGCTGGATGGAAAAAAGGCATCTATGATAGAAATATACTTCAGATAAAATGACCAAGAAAACTATGATGAATCCTCTTTGCTAGTCTACAAACCTCTGCTTATGACTAAAATAAGGAATAATATAAGGTAATATTTTTCAAATTTTTTGATGATTACCAATTCAAGCACTATAGCAGTTATATAAATGTTTTAAAAACGTACTTTTTTCATCTGAAGTGCTCTGTAAGTATTATAGTAGCATTTACAAAAACAGCTTATTGCTGTGAAATTGTTCAGTTTAAAATCACAACTATTTCTATCACATTGGTCTTGGGAATAAGATTTATTATAGAGAGCAGAAAAATATTCTTCTAATATATAGTTTAAAATTCTTCTCACTTGAAGAGCTGAAAAAGAGTGAGTTTCTTTTTTACTCATTTTCCTGTAAGTTTAGCTATCTCTGTCAGACAAGAATTCCCAAGAAGTAACTTCTGTTGCAGAGGAGTGTATTCTGGCATGGTGATAATGGCTGCTGAGACTGCTGGTCTTGAACATCTGCTAGCTCAGACACTTATTAAGTGTGACCTGGATGAGTGTTGGGGATGGGAGGGTACTTTGATTGGGAGGGTACTGTTCAGTTTGCTGAGCATCCCCTTTTCCATTAACTTGATGGGATTGTAAGACCTTCCTAAGAAGAGAGTACATCCTACAGCAACAGTTCTCAACCTGTGGGTCGCGACCCCTTTGGGGGTCGAATGACCCTTTCACAGGGGTCACAGGGGTCATCTAAGACCATCAGAAAACACATATTTCCGATGGTCTTAGGAACCGAGACACCTCTCCTCTATCCATCTCCAGGAGGGTCCGCTTACATGCAGATACACCCACATACAAATATTAAAGGGTCGCAGCATTAGGAAGGTTGAGAACCACTGTCCTACAGAGTAAGACAGGTACCTTAGTTCTTTACTGAGAGACATATGCCCCTAGATCTTGCTAAAAGTACACAGGGAACTCCCCTAATTGATCCACAATGATTTATTTAGCTGATTCAAGATGAGTGTCAGTTGGGGTGGGGGGGCTCTTAACTCTTGTCAGAGCAACCTCCCTTCTCTACCAGTATTGAGATGTGAAAAGTTTTGCTCTTCTAAAACCCCTTTTCCCTTGGACTTCCAGTCCAGAGTGCCATAGGGAAAGGATTTCTCCTATCTCCTTTCTCCTTCTCTCTTACCTCCCCCCGCCCAATAGTAATGCCAACTGCTTTGGGAAACATTCCTTTTTCATGAACAAAAATGACCTCCGCAGCATTGGGAAACATGTGCTTGCCCAGACAAACCTGGGATTGAGTTCTCACCCTTCTAATTCCTGGCTGCCTTTTTCTGTCCATTTCTTTTTCCTTTGTATAAGTCAGTTCCTAGTGATCTGAAAATGGAAGTTTCCAAGCTCAAGGCTTAACTGATGGAGAATCCTGATTGGAAGAGTTCTTGAGTGTGATATTTATGGACCAGCTATCCAGAGGTCAAAGGTTTTTTTACAACATAATGTTTTTTAGAAGAAAAAAGGACCACTGATAAGAGAATCCTGCAGATGAATGACTAAATAAAGCCTAGCCGAGGAGATCTGGATCATGCCAATCCTCCATGATAACAGCTGTCATTAGCATGGACAGTACAGAATTGAGGTGAATGGGAAATAACTAAGCAGCATTATCACAAAGGATATTTACCTTCCAGGATGTTGTAATAAATATAATGGGTTAAGTAGTTCTTGTTTCTTCTTTTCGCATTTTCAATGTACTTGTTCAGGAAGACCTTTTAGTCCGTTGCATCATATGTATTTTATGTGGTGGAAGAAATAAAAAGTTCTTCTATATCAGATGACCATATTCTGTATAGAGTACTTTTGAGGAAGTAGAGCCTGTTACCTACTTCTGGCGAAATACTAAATGGGAGCCATACCTAACCTTCATTTTAGAGCAGTGGGTTCTCAACCTTCCTAATGCCATGGCCCTTTAATACTGGTATGTGGTGGCCAGACCCGCCTGGAGAGGGATAGAGGAGTGGAGTCTCTGTTCCTAAGACCATCGGAAATATGTGTTTTCCAGTGGTCTTGGGCGACCCCATTCAACCCCCAAAGGGGTCGCAACCCACAGGTTGAGAACCTCCATTTTAGAGATTTCCTTGGAGTTTTATGAGCTTGGTTTATATGGGGCCAGAGTCTCTTGTAGTAAAACCCCTGGGCCACAAGGTATACATACTAGTCCATAAATATACAGCCATAATTTCAATGTTTGATTTCCCAGAAAAATTAGAAAACCTTTTCCAAATACCTTCTACATTAGAGAAATATTTTTCTACACCACTTAATCTATCAATCAGTTAATCACCAAACATTTATTAAGCCTTTATTGTATGCCAGACACTATGCTAAGTACTGGCAATACAAAGAGGTAAACAATAGCGTCAGTCTTCAAAGATCTAACATTCTTTATTGTAAATAATCTGAAAGAATTTATAGTTTTATTTACATGTTGTAAAATTGAATTTTGAATCTACATGGTGTAAAACATTAATATGGAGACTTGTGTGACTAAATTCTTTCTAGGGGAAAGAAACAAAAAGAAGTAGGCAGAAGCACGAGCATTTCTTTATAGGCAGAACTCAGTTTAGAGAGGTCTTTGAAGCTATATGACAATAGCCAGTGTGGACTTGATTTTCATATTGCAGTAGAAAGGAAATTAGAACTCTAATAGAAACTTCTCATTAAATGTTATCCCACTTTCTGAAAGCAAAAATTACTGCTTTAAGATATGGTCCTGACAATACAATGCTATTTAAAATTCGAACAGAATTGCTTAGCAAGCAGGTTCCAGTTGAAAGGGCAAGATTTATAATTATTGTATTTGTACAAAGGTGTTGGAGAGGTTTAAGCATTAACATAAACATCAAAGTTGACTTAAGAAGAAAATAATAGGTTCCACAATAGTATATGAAATATTTATAATTATTCTACTTCATTTTTTAACATTGGCCTGAGAATCAGGGAATCTGCGCTCTGCCATTAACCAGATTGTGTAACCTTAGGCAAGCCACCTAACTTCCCTGATTCCCCAGTTCCTTCATTTGTAAAAAGGAGATGAACAACATAATCTCCGAGTTTCCTCTCAGGTCTTCAATTCTGTAGTTTATAAGAGAGATATCTTTGAAGTTTTAAGGGATACATTGAATAGTAGAATCCAAATAACAACAGCCTGGAAATTGACCCAAATCTAATGGAATAGGGATAATGGTAGAGTCCTGTGCATAGGTTGAAAAAATCAACTGCCCATGTACAAGATGGATGTGAGGTGACTAGACCAAAGCTCATGTGAAAAAGACCTTAGGGTTTTCGTTAATTATAAACTCAATATTAGTCAGTATAATATCTCTATAAAAGTCTGGTATGCTTTTGGACTACATTAGGAAAAGCCTGGGGTCTGAATAAGAGAAGAAATTATCCCACTGCATTTTGTCCCCAGTCAAAACACATTGGAAGAATTGTTTTTAGTTATCGGCACAAATTTTAGGAAGGACATTGACAGTCTTTTATATTTGGAGGAGGTTAACCAATTCTGTTTAAGGCCTCCAAACCATGGAGGACAGTGGGGAATAGGGCTGGAAAGGTAGATTGTGGTAGTCTTAAAAACCAATCAAAAGAATCTGGACTTGTTACAATAGGAAATCATTTTTTGTTTTAAATAGAGAAGTGATAGGGTAGAAGTGGATAGGGTAGGGATATTGCTGTAGAAGTGACATGTAAATTGAAATGGATGGGGGGGAGTTTGAATCTGAGAGAAATTTTGAAAAAAAAAGAAAATGACAAATTTGGTGCCAAAATGGATATGAGAAATGAAATAAAGGGAAGAGTTAAAAATGACTCCAAAGTTTCTGGTACCTCTGAATAAAATGGGCTTGTTAGGAAGGCATGTTTGAGGGGGAGAATAATGAGTTCAATTTTTGACCTATTAGATTTGATATTATGATAAGCAATTGATCTGGAGATGCATGCTGTTAAAAATTTGGGACTAGAAAGCCGCTAATATAGATAAGCTCACAGATGAGTTGAGTGTAGAAAAAGAAAATCACTTAATCAGGGATAGAGCTCTAGGGGAGTTCTTACATTTTAGGATGGGAGGAAGAAGAGAAGGCAGCAAAACAAATAAAAGAGTAAGGATCATAAAAGAAGGAAGAGATTCAGCAAATTCTAATGTCTTCGAAGCCTAAGAAGAGTTAATTAACCTTGTTACTGTTCAGGGCAAGTTTTGATATTTTAAAACTCCACAAATTTTATATGTCTCCTTTACTACTCACAGCATCACCACCCTAGTGTAGACTCTTATAATTTCGTGCTTGGACTATTGCAGTGACCTTCTGCTTGGTCTCTGTGCTATAAATCTTTCCCCATTCTACTCTATCTTGCAATCAGCTGAAATCCAAGGTCTTCCTTTTATCTCCAGTATCAAATATAGAATCCTGAGTCTGGTTTTTAAAACCCATTGAAATCTGGCCCCTTTTTATCTTTTCAGTCTTCTTAAACTTTACTCCCCTCTAGGTATCCTACAGCAACACTGGCTTTCTTGCTGTTCCTTGCAAATGACACATGCCTAGAATATTCTACCTGTACATTCTGTGTCTCCTGGCTTTTCTGGCTTCTTTCAAGACTCAGGTCAAATCCTACCTCCCTTTTCCTGGTGCCCCTCACTGCTAGTGTCTTCCTTCTGATGTACCTGTGTGTGTATGTGTTTGTATATGTGTGTATAAACATATATGTGTATACAGATATATGTAAACAAGAAGGAAAACAATTTACGCAGCTGATTTACTCCTCTAATATTACACTGTTAGTCAACGAATATTTATAAAGTACTAAGCACTAGCGATACAAAGGAAAAAACATGGTTCCTTCCTTCAAGGGTTGACCTTCTAATTAGAAAGACAGCTATTATGTAAAGATAGTTATAGATAGACATATTTGTATGTATATGTACATTTACATTCTATCTATATATACATGCATATTGCCATGTCTGTATACATATCTCTATATGTACATGCATAAATGTATATATACACTTGTATGTATATAGATATGTGTGTATACATGCTCATATATCTATGTCTATCTTACATCCAATTAGAATATGAACATCTTTGGGGCAGGAGCCTTGTTTTTTCATTTCTTTGTATCCCTAGTGCTTCATATAAAACTTGCCACATAGTAAGCATCTAGTGACTATGTGTTGTCTGGCTGACAGTAAATTACTAGAAGAGTAAGTCATCAGTGTAGGTTATCTTCTTCCTTTCTCATTTTCTTGGGCAGATAAAGTGAAATCACCTGCACATAATTATTTTGGTAAACAATACAGTACAGTTATATTTGATTGTAGTCATCACATTCTGTCTGTGGACATGGAGCCTTTTTTATGTGGTATTTCAAGTTTGGAACCCCTGTGTCATCTCTAAACAGAAATGAATCCCTGAGTCCACCCCTGAAGAGACCTGGGCCATTCCTTGTAACTTTCCTACTTTTATTGATCATCATGCTTCCAGTCACCTAGCTTCAAAATGTCAGAATAAATCTTTGACTTTTCCATCACTCTGACTTTCAATAAGTTGCCATATCCTCTAGCTCATGTCCTGCACCCTATCCTCCCTCCAAAGCATCTCTTCATCTAGTATGTCTCCATTCATACATACTTCTACTACCCTAATGTAGGCCCTTATCACAAGATATTATAATAGCCTCCCTCACTTTTTGTCTTTCCCCTCTCTAATCCAGATTTCTCAAAGCTGCCAAATCATTCTTTCTATTGCACAGGTCAGACCTGTGCTAAAAACCACCACAACAAAAATAAATTAAAAAAAAAACTTTAGTGAAGCTGTATTGCAGATAGAATGAAATATAAAATGCAAATATTTTAAGCTCTCCACAGTCTGGCCAAAATTAACATTCTGGCTTTATTTCTATAAACTTTGGTCTAACATACCATTCTTGCAGGGCTACTTAGTCCAATCCTGGGGGCTGCCCATCAAACCTCACTCTTTTTTGAATCATTATGCCTCTAGCAAGAGTTTACTTTGGGAAAATTTGTGGATATGCCCCTTATCTAAGTTTTCACATGTGTGAATCAAAATGTGTCCTGATTCCATACAAATTATCAGAGTAAAAATGCATCAGTTTAGGACTATTTTTACTCCACATCCTAGAAAATATAAAGGATTCATAAGATTACATAAACAACGCACAAAACACATAATGGACTTATTATGGTCCATAAACAGTAAATACAATTCTCCTCCCACTCATGACTCCCCCTTTCCAGAGTAACATATTCAGTCTCCTGGACTTACTGAACCATCCTGTGATCTGTACTTCCCTTCTCAGGGAAACAGACTTGGGGCTGATAAAGAGGCAGTTCCCTTCCCACTGAACTTGCACTATTCAAATAACACTTTGGAAAAGCAAGTACACAATCCAGATCTCTTATTACCTAATATGTTAAGTTTATTCCCTTATTGTTCATCTTGCATATGCATAATTTTCTCCCCAAGAGGTAGGTGCTACTCATAAACTTGTAAAGCACCCTTTCTTTGATATAAGACAATCCTTTGGAAAAGCAATCCCCAAAGCTGACCTGCACTGTCTTTACTAAAATGCTAGATTGCAGAAAATACCCTTCATCTTTTTCTCTAAGGCTCTGTTTTAGAAATCACATTCTTGGGGATTTTAGGGACTGATACCACAGAGGAGTCTCACTTTTTTAAAGGAAGATGGGAATCAGAACTCCCACCCCTCAGACTAGGTGATTTCCTTCCCCAAAGCCAGTCTGTGTTTAGGAGATTATACCAGTGCCTCTACAAGGCTGTTGTAATCAGCTTTAAAGGGCCACAAAGTATACACTGCATAACTGCATTACATATGGAAGTTTTCACTTCCGATGCATTTGTAAGGAAACTTCTTCACTCCCTTAGAGACATTAGGGCATCATTTTGGCCTAGTATGCTGTGGCTTTGCACAAATGATCCCCTTTGTCTGGGTTTCCCCTCATTTCTCCCGCATAGAGAATCCCTAGCTTACTTTAAACCCGTCTCAGGTGCCACCAGAGTCTGTCCAAATATTGTTATTAACATTATCCCCCTATTGTAAGTACTACATATAGCTTCTATATTTTGTGCATGTTGCATTTCCCCAGTAGATTATCAATTTGAGAGTAGTAATGATTTCATTTATGCCACTGTATTCCACACTGCCTAGCCTAGTGCAGTAGACACTTAATAAATGCTGAATGGAAACAGACTGAATTATATTCTGACTATTATACATGGATTTTCCTAATGAAATATATTTGCACATCACTTTGTGTATTCAGATGGACTTACCAGGTTTCCTACAGACAGCACACTGTTGAATTGCTGAGTCATAGGATAGTGTTCCATGGCCATAAATAGAGTGTTTAAGACAATGCAGATGGTGATGGCAAGATCAACAAATGGATCCATCACAATCAGATTAACAATGCGTTTCACTTTTAACCATGGATCCCAGCAGTCCCAGATGAGGAAAGTATTAGCAAATCTATACCAACATGGTGGACATTTCTGCCTGGATTCTTCAAGTTCTAGGGGGAAAGAGGAGGAATTGTAAAGGACTATAAACATAGTTCCTTCTTATTATTGCTAATAGATCAAGATTATATTTTTAAGCTAAGATTTATTCAGAAATTTAAAGAACAAATATTCATCACACTAAATTTAACTTACTTTAGAAAACAAATCCATTAGCTAGTTTCATGGATGCTTATTAATAGGGATTTCATTTATAAAAAATATACTGTTCTTGGCTTTAATCCAATTCAGGAATATTTGTACACTAATGTAATAATTTAATTCTGATTAAGTGACTGAGCTTATTTAGGCTAAAGAGCTACATGTGCTATTTATCAAAGCAGAACTGTTTGTCTAGCTTCGTAAACCTATATCTTCTAAGTTACAGCCACATTCTGATTTCACTTGATAATATCTTGCTTTTGACATTTTCTAGTGCTCCTTTCTTTGTTCATACAAGTGTGCACCTATCTTTCTTGTCTCTAGAGAGCAGAATCTTTGGGGTACTTCCCTTAACACATCATAAGAATGTGTACATATAGACTTTGGTTTTAGATCTAGGAACACATTTGTCATTTTCTACTTCACCTAGGCTATTTCTGAGAATTTTTTTTAATTATAAGAAGTCAGTGTTCAAGAAATCTATTCAAAAGAAATTCAAAAAGAAAATATTTTCTGGTTTATATTTATAAACAAAATATAAAAAGACCAAAGGTTTATAAATTACTTGCTAATTTCATACCTGTATATCATGAATACTTTATTCAAGAAGAGAGACCAAAATTGATGGGATATGAGAAATAGCACCAAAAATATTTGAAACCAGTCATATCTTAACACATTAGAACCAACAGGTTGCTTATAAAGAAATCACTTCAGGGCAGTTTTCTCTTCATAACCAAATCATTAACTAGTTAGCCCAAAGGTCAAAATTAATAACAAAATAGAAGGATAAAGATGAGAAGATACTTCATGATTACAAGAGTTCTGATCTCACCTATTTGAGTATGTTGTTTATTCTTCTTTTTTAAAAAAAAAAAGAGAAAGGGATAAAACTAAAGATATTGCCTTTAGTGAAAATCAACTTCTTAAAAAAGTTTAAACATTTAAAACAGTAACTCCTGGGGCAAAAATAACTCAGAAACCACCTTTAGCAACAAACATGCTCACTTTACGGAGACAAGAGACTTGGCATCCAAGGGCAACATTATTTTTTAATACTAGATTATGCTAAAACACTATGCAAGAGGATGATATAACATTAGGACTAGTATCATCTCACATCATTGGAAAATCCAGTAGAGGAAGAAACAAGCTATTTTTAAAAGCTTGATGTGAGATCCAACTAAGATCATTCCAAGAGTGTCTATAGACTAAAGTGATAGAAAGACAACAAATAGAAGCAAAATGGAACAGATTTGTCAGCATTTCAATAGAGATCCATTTTTTATCATCATTGACAGTGGAACTACCACAATTAGAGTCTAATGTTACTTAATGTACTTTGAGAGAAAAGAGATATTTCACTTATGAAAAATAAATAGCCAAGAGTAGCTAACCTCACAAGATAAGAAATCTGTATTAGTACTGATTTTAATTTTCAAGGCACTTATGGATTAATTTAAAAATTTTTTTGAGTGGGGCAAGTTTAAAAGAATAGAAATAACCCAGGATGGCATTACTACCAGGAAAAGTGACTCAGAAGGACTTAGTAGTTTTCAATCCATATGTGTCTAATTCTTATCTGTATTGAAGGTATGCTTGATGAAAATATAAGGGAATAGGCAGGTTTTCATAGATGATTTTCTACAACATAATATATTTTCACAATTGACTGAACAATGAAGAATACAAGATCCCACTATGTTTATGCTTTATGAATTATAAAACATTTTTAAATAAAGCAAAATGCAGCTTTCAAGGCTTTTCTCCAATATGTTTTTGATGTTTTTTAAAAATCATATGAGATTTCCTGATAGATGCAATAACAGACAACTTTCTTCAACAATCCTTTGATTATCAATATTAAATGAGGCTTAAACCAGGGAGACATGCTCACCAAAGGAGTTCATCAGTATCACAGAAGATGTTCCATGTTGAAGTCCATATTGAAGAGGAATTCCCTGTTTGTGGTTAATAATGTACACATTGCAGCAAGCCATAGGATACTAGAGGGCTTACTAAATTTGACCAATGGTTATTCTAAACAGATTTGCCTAGCAATCCACACTTCAATATCAAGTAGATGAAGAATGCTTATTGGCTAGATTATGACATGCAATTGGATAGGCCTCCTATTGGGTCAATTAATAGTACTTAAAGCTTTTATTTTCTCTCTCTCTCTCTCTCCCTCTCCCTCTCCCCTTCCCCCCCTAACCCCCCTCTCCAGATGAATAGTCAGTTAGGCCCAGAATTGGAATAGGAGGAGAACATATGGGTTGGATTACATTTGGAAATTTATATAATCCTTTCAAACATCCCATGCTGCTACCTGTGCACAAATGCCTATCTATTCAACGACAGTATTTTCCCAGAGACACGAAATGATGACAATTCATAGAATACTGTGATATCCAAAGAATTAAAATGTCAATTGTCACAGAAGACAATAAGGAGATGCATCATAAGTATAAATAGATTAGAGAGCATTACCTATAATGAGTTTAGTGCAAAGAGTGCTGTAAAAGATTTCATCAAAGAAAGCTATAGATAGAAAGGGAAGTAGACTGATGGAGTAACCAGGGCAATGAGTAATAAATGAGTAACCAAATGTTGAATTGGTATCCACAAAATATTTTTTGAAACCTAGAAAATGGTGTCCAGAATGTTGGACATATCTTCTACGGAGGACAAATGGAAGAGGACTGACAAGTATTACATGTGCTGAGAAGGCAGTGGTAGGTTGTAATATGCACCAGTTGAGGCATTCCCCTGCCTGTTAAATCATAGATCCCTGGAAGTATCTAAGAATCTGTAGAAGCCTCAAGTATAACTATAAAAATAATGTACCTCATTGGCTATGAAAAGTATGCGTTTTGGATTGTTACATTTATTCTGACCTTTGGTTTAAGAAACTGGAGTCCTTAGAAACTTATACTAGGAGGGTATGTTATTAAACTACATCATGCACACACACAAATACGCTTTTAAAAGGTCAAGATGATTAATATAATTAGTATTTTCTAGAGACTGTGGTATTTAACATATAGTATGACACCAATCACATGACATCTTACTTTCCTCGGGAGGTGGAGAGAAAATAAACTATGATAAATGCTACAGTGTACACGCACACACACACATACACACACACACAATTTCTGACAAATTCAGATGGGGGATGGGAAATGGTTTCACAGCACATGCTTTCTTGACCAACTTGAAAGACATGAATAGAGATTTCTCTGGTCACATGATAGTAGCCAGTATGAACACTAATTTTTTTAATGTGTCTGCTGCATGAGGGGAAGGAACCTTTAATCAATCACCATGACTAAGTATGATGGGAATTTCTGAAATGTCCAACTAAGTTACACTTTCCTCTATTACTATAGAATATTGGTTCCTTGGGATGGAGAAGAAAATCAAACTGATTTTTTTTCTTGAAGCCTATTTTGTATTATGTCTCTAATCTGTAACAGGATTACAAAGAGTTGTTTTTAGCAAATTCTTATGATTTGTTGTATTTGTTAATTAATAAGAAAATGTCTTAAGAAGAAACCTATAATAATGTAGCACTTTGGCATTATGAAATACAGCCACTGTAGATCAGAGACAAAGACACAGAGAGGAAAAGTTTAGGAACTGTCTTTGTTATCAATAAGATGGCCCTGTATTTAGTATGAACCATATGAGGTCCCATCAGTCAGATTGTTCTGATCTCATGTGTTAAAAAATGAATCTCAGTATTCTAACTTTTCTACAAATCAGATGAATTTCTAAGATCAAATTCAGATATGTATGTACAAGCATATGACAGATACTCATTGTAAGAAAGCAACTAGTGAACTCCAGCCTATGCCATGACAAATTCTGAGTTTTGTGCCATCCATTACATACCTTCCATGGTGTTGGTTAATATGCTGGCTATACTCATAGCTCTTTGCCTCCCAGAAGAATCTTCTAGCATCTCCATAGAAATCTGGTAAGAACTTAACCGCCTTTTTCTCACTTCAGTTTCTGTAGTGGTGCCCTGCAAATAAAATACTGATGGCTCAAACCAGTATCTTAAATTGGACTCTAAAGCATAACAAAGCAACTCAGAGGACTTTTAGAAAGTCATGCGTCATGCAGATTTGTGTATAATGTAGTATAGGTTGTGTAATTTGTCATTAATTTGTAAAGGAGATTTCTTTATCTAAATTTGATAACTTTTATATCTGTTTGGTGAGTAATTGGTATTGGAATATCCTAATAACATAGTTATGTTATTATCCATCTCCAAATTTTCAATGATAAAGGTATCATTGTGATTTTCAATGATAAAGTTTTTTTCTTTAAAAGTACTAAAAGCCATATATTCTCAGTCCTATATGAAACGTTCCTATTTTCATTAAAACAAAAATATTTTGCTTAGTCAAAGTAGTAATATCCAGTTTCATATGAACATTATTTTTCTCCCAAAAGAAAAATAGATATTTGAATTAAACATTCTTTAGATTGATTCATTTTTTTTAATGCTACATTACAACACTGACATTCATGGGCCAAATTTTTTCTCTCCATGCATGAACACAAATGTGCACTGAAATGAGTGTGCTTTCCTATGCCATTGTTAATTACTTTGAATTTGGGTTTCTACCTGAAGAGTCATATTAGAGGTCTGTAAGCCAAGACAAAAAAGAAATAATTTTCAACTTCTAACCCTTTGAACATAGCCCTGTTAGCAATGATAGATTCTCTGATTAAAGGTAGTTCTACAAAAAAAAAAAATTCTCAAGTTAATATCCATGAACCAAAATTCAGAACTGATATTTAATGAGATATTCATATATTGGTTTTATAATTACTTGAAATATTATAGAACATAGCACTATGCGGCTATACACTTTTAGAATCAATGAATATACTGTAAAGATTCAGTATCAAAATTATTAATTGTTGGTAAGTCTATGTGCAAAATGAGTTTCCTATAGTTTGATGTTTTGGAGAATGAAAAGAACACTTAAGGAATTCCTTAGATACTGTGGTTCACCACTTAATTAGCCAGGCAGTACTTTTAAGTTTCTTGCTGTGTAGAAAACACAAGCTGGCATAGAAGAAAAAAAAGAGAGAGAGAGGAAAAAATACTACCCAGGCTTGACAACTATGTCAGATTTGTGTATCATGTCAATCGTAGTGGGTTTATCTATTACCACCTCTGGTGGAAGATGTCCAGTAGGTGACGTAAGTGTTGAAGGTCCACCCACCAAGGAAACCACACCATTGCAATCCACAGTGCTGTGCATCTTCCCATTGGCTGGAAGCACTGGCACCACCATCCTGGATGACATACTGGCCTGACTAACGTTACTGTGGCGTCGTTCTCCATGTCTGTGCGGCACAAAGAGTGAATCTCTCCTGCTCTCATTGTCTTCAAATGTGCTGTGCTCGTCATCAGCAAAATCATTTTCAGAGCCGACATCCTTTGCTCGACCTCTGAAGCTGAAAATGCTCGTTTTGCTATTACGCCTTGGGGAAAACAGGGAGCCACGGATGCTCAGCAGAGACTGAACACAGCAAAAAAAAAAAAAAAAAGCAAAAATAAATTGAATGCATAGTCTCTGGATGCAGAGGGTACCTCAGAAACCATTTCATTCATGCCCCTCATTTTATACACCGAGGCTTAATAAGGTTAAGTGACATGTCCACAGTCACACAGATAGTTAAGTCACAGAGCTGGGTTCTCTTTGCTCTGTATCATGCTATCTGTGTTAAATTCCTAAAATTATTCAATTATGTTTCTTTTAGATCATGGTGGCCATGTTATAGAGCAGAGTAATCAGTTTTATTTAAAACACAAGCCACCTTTTGGGGAAAATTCTATTGAGGAATATACCTAAAGGTGGACGTAAAATGTTCTTTCTGAATATGCAGGTATTATGACTAGGAATGAATGAGATTTGGAAAATAATTCTTTCTGCCCCCTGACCCCCAAACAACATGAAAAAGTTGTTTTGAATTAGAAATTATCAAAAGTTTCTCTCCTCCCTTCATAGGTCCTGGTAAGGAAGTATTCTCTCTTTTCCTTTCTCCTTTTATGAATATAGAAGGAAATTAATTTTACTCTCATATATCTGGGAAAGCAAATGAGGAAGGTTAGTCATATCTGACTGACCATCTATGAATTTAGAACAACATTAGCTTTTTTCCAGAGTTACCTACAGCTTTTCTGATAGCTGCTAATGGTCAACTCCATTCAGTATTTTTAACTGCATGACAAAAGTTAGTAGTTGGAGTCAGTTAAATTTGAGTTCAAATTCTGTCTCAGATACTTACTGTGTGACCCTGGGCAGATCACATAGTGTCACTCCATCTAAATGATAATAATAATAGCACCTACCTTACAGATGTTGCGAGGATCAAATGAAATAAAAAATGCAAAACTATTTCCAAACTATAAAGTGCTATGTAAATTCTATCATCATCATCACCGTTTATTATTTATTCGTCACTTGATTAACCAGGTAGTATTCCTGTGTTGCTTGTTCTGTAGAAACATTGGCTGGTATAGCAGAGAAAAGACTACCCAGGCTTTGCCTTTGTCAGATTTATGACAAATTCTAAGACTGATGAGAAAAAGTAAAGGAGATGGAGATGTAACTAACAAAGACTACAAAGATGGATTCTAGCAAAGAGAGGAAAAAAGGTAACCAATCTCTTCTGTTATCTCTTTAATGATATTACAAGAAACCGTGTTTCAAGGAATGTCATAAATCACCTGTGTTCACAAGTAAATAGCAAATACTAGCTGTGAAGGTAGCGGTTGCAGTCTACCATCGAGTCTGTCCTTTTATGAACATTCTTTTTTTTTACAGCCGTCATTTTAGAGCTCATGAGCAACACCAAATAATATGGTGTTTAGTGCATTTCAAAAATAATTCAAGGCAAACTCTTCATTTACTCGATTTCCACAAACGACGATACCCCTCCCCCACCTAATCACTCAATAATTTCTGTTATGAACAACACATAACATATTGCTGTATGGGCAATAACTAACTTCTGCACTGGATAGGAATCCCTGTCCCTACTAGAACTCCCCACTGCTGTAAGGAATTTCCTTTCCCTTCTGCCTCCCATCCCCACCCCCTCAAGAGCTCTCTGCCATTTTATCTCCTTTCCCAGTTGCATTTTTCATCTTTGCCTCAGGGCTTCTTGCTCTCTGGTCCTTGTCCCTTTCTCTGCCCTTCACTATTCTGGTAGCATTGGCTTTAACATTGGGGGGAGGGAGAAATGGAGGGAGTAGAAAAATTCCATCTCACTGCTGTTTTTCATAACCCTTTTCTCATTCACTTCTCTCCTTTCATTGAACCAAGAGTTGAATGACTACTAGAACAAACACTGAAAATTAGCATTGTAGGTGAGAGAGAGAGAGAGAGAGAGGGAGAGAGAGAGAGAGAGGGAGAAGGAAGGAAGGAAGGAAGTAAAAGAAAGAAAGAAAGAAAGAAAGAAGAAAGTATTGCTGCACTCTCCCCTTGTCAGAACACAGTCTGGAATATTGTGTTCAGTTCTAAGACTCAAAGAGGTGGTCATGAAGTGGTAAAACTATCATACAGCTTTTCCTTATTTAATTGCATCAGTCATTTGCTGCTAAGAACTAGCAAGTTTTAAAATCTTAATCATTGAGACAAAACAATAAAGTAAATATGATTTATATAAAACTCTAGCTTGCAATTGATGCTAACCACAAAAAATAATTCAATAGAAGATATTTTAAAATTAGACTGAGAAATGTAGATTGTTATAATTCTTTGCCTTAGCTCAGTTCCTGCTATTTTTCTTGAGACTGTTTAGATATCTAATAATAACCGCCATTATATAGTGTTTTAATCGTTTCCAAAGTACTTTAACACATTTTTTTCACAACAACATTGCTGAGCAAATACTACAAGCATTACTATCTGTTTTACAGATGAGGAAATCGAGGCTCAGAGAGGTTAAGTAATTTGTCAATGACTAATAATTTGTCATATAACTAGTCAGTGTCAGAGCCAGGATTTGAACCTATTTGTCTTCAAACTCCAAACTCTTTCCAATACTCTATACTGCTTCCTGATCCAACTTAAATACCAGGGATAATAGAAGAATAGTATTATGTGGAAAGAGGACTTGTCCTGTAATCAAATAATCTGAGTTATTGTCTTCACTCTTAATAACAGTGTGACTTTTGGACAAGTCACTTCACCTTTGGAGCATATAAGTTTCCTTATTAAATAAAACTGTCGGACTAGATTATTTCTAAGAGCTACTATAACACGAGCATTTTTTTTCAGTACTTTGAATAGTCATTACTTAGAAGCTCTCAATCTGTATTGGTAATGGAATTTGGAGATGCCCCTGTATTGGCTTGGTTTTTGGGTTGAGTGTTAAAACCCAGAGCTTGTGAATCCCACTTGTGGGATGGATTTGTTGACGTGAAGAGAGGGGGCTGAACTGGGAGGAGCTGTGAATTGGGAGAGAGGCCCAAGCCTAGAGAAGGCCAGACAGACTTTGGGAGAGCAGTATCCAGTATCGTGGAACCTGAGTTGCTGAGAGAAAGACTGCTAAGAGGCCATTGGAACTGC
>CM053582.1:306893060-306922914 GCA_028627135.1 Pseudochirops cupreus
GGTCTGGGACTGTTCTACAGGCAGAGAATGACTTGATGAGGACACTAGCTATGGCTCTGTTGAGCCTTGTCTCCCCAGGAACTGAGATTGCTGAGGGCTTGCCTCTAGTGAAGATGAAAGAAGGCCCTTTCCTTGGGTGTTCAATGCTGAGTTTAAACCTGTTGTAACTTAAGGGTGGATGGCCTTTTGTGCTCTCCTGCCCCTTTTGAGATTCAGGGGTGGGAAGCCTTTGAGTTGTTTTGTGCTCTGTGATTGACCAAATGAATGTACTTTGTTTATGGTTGGAGACTAATCTCCATTTGAGAAGAGACTTTTGACTGAATAAATGAATGTACTGTCTAGGGGTGGAGTAGTACCTGGATTGAATTGAGAATTTACTCGCTAAAGGAACAAGTTACACTGCATTTTGACTTTCTCTGTTCTGTGAATGTTTGCTGAATAAATGGGATTTACTATGCTGGTAATCCGAACCTTGGAAGTTGCCTTTGCTTGGCATTACACAAGCCTAGTAGTTTGTTTTTTTTCCTGGTGGGTAAAAACATGCTAGGAAATTAAATTTGAGGGAGCAAAACACCTATTTGATGTTTAAGTTTATCATCCTAGACACCATAGACCATCAAGTCTCACCCTCTCATTGTATAGATGTGGAACTGAAGGCTAAAGAAACTTTAAATGCTTTACCTAACACCATACAAGTAGCTGGTAGCAGAATCAATATCTGTATTAAAATTCTGATTATCAAATAGTAATGGAAATCATTTACTCTATAAAACACTAGGTTGTTTTGACATAGCAAAACATTAGAAAGAAATCATTATGTGATTTCAGGATAATGTTGTGGAAATTTCAGAATTTTAAAAAGGGGGAAAAAGTACATATAAGATAATGCTATGACCAGTAATTTCTCAAGGATAGTTAAATATAGGAATACAATCTTTAAGTTAAGATCCCATCATAGAAATAGAGAAATGAATGATAACAAGTAATGGGAAAGTTTAAAAAAATTTAATCAGCTATTATTTCCTGACTAAATTACTGTTTTCAAACAATCTGGATATCCAGTCTCACTCCTTTCTATTTCACTCTCACTTCTCTATTACTCTTTTCAACACAGGCATTCTTTTTTTTTACTATTGAGGGTTTTTAATTCACTGATTGAAAGCTTGCTGTAGGCACATACCTGCTAATGAACTGTTCTATGTCAGAAACATCCAGACTTATTTGAGCCCCATTTCCTCTGAGTCTTATAAATAACTAGTAGGGTAGACTATCTGAAGTTGATGTGATGTCTTTCAATAATAAAATTCATTATCAAATAACTGATGTAACTGGATGAAAGGTTTCTACTCCTAGAGTTCCCATTACTAACTTAATCATAGATCCTATTAAGGGTAAAAATAATCAATTAACTACTTGCCTAATAATGAGGCAAATGTGAAAATAATTGTTTCCTTAAATATGAGGTGTATGTGTGAATATACACAAACATGCATATGGGTAAACATTCAACCATATGGGCATATATGTACACATATATGGAAATGTTTAAAAGGTTTTAAACTCTATTTATGCTTGATTTATTCATCTCTTTGAATTATTAAACTCAATATGAGGCTTTTCCAAATATTCTCATCCCTAATATTCTCAAACCAATAAAACCTTCAGAAACTCATACCAAGAAAACCTAGTCCATGAATATGACTTGCTGGAGAGAAAAAAGACAATTTTAGTTCAGTTGCTACAAAATATTTGATTTTCTTTGGCGCTATCTATATGTATTCTCAATCTCTTTGCACTTAGGGAGAAGAATTTTTTGGTACTATGTTTGTGTAGACAGAGCAGGATCATGTGTTGTGTTTTTTTTTTTAATTTAGCCCTATAATTGGTGCTTTTATGATGCAGATGAATGTTATTCAAGAATGTTATTTCATAACAATGTGAAGTGTAGTCCCGCTTCAGCATCACAGATAGTTCAAAGCCCAAATAGTACTTATTATTCTAGTTTCACAAACATACATTTACTCTGTTTTACTTTGCCTCTAAGAGTGTTCTTATATCCTACAGCAGTAGTTGCATTGGTAGATAGCAATTAAATCAGAGGGAAAATGGAAACATCTTCCATTTTCATTTTCTCCTCTAGGGCTTCCTAAGCATAGGCACATTGCAGTGTATTATATCTTGATGTGATAATGGTATAATGGAAATTCACAGTAGTACAGCTTTCATTTATCCTTTTGTCTGAAGACACAGAGTAGATCCATAGAAACATTTTTCTTTCAGCTCCATACCCATCTCGCAATCACAACTTTTGACAAATGTAGAATTTTTATGGCAACTTGGACATCTTGATTACAATTTCATTACTTTTTCAAATTGAAAATAGTAGAAAAATCAAGAGAGATGAAATTGTCTTACAAAGTACATATTTCGGACAAATTGCTTCATACCTATGAACTGAATTTTCTCAAAATATGGTTAAAATCATAGCTGAACAAATGGGAAAAATTAAATGGCTGTTTTAAGAAGTAGAAACACTAATGAGTAAATAAATACATTAAAATGTGAGTTCACCAATTCTTTCACTTTTCCCCACAGTGCAATCACAATTATGTATTGCCATAGCTTTCCATACAGTGGAATTAATAAAAGTAAATACCTGATGAGGAGAAGAGAATCTCTTTTCATAATTCAGTCGGCTTCCATCCACAGATATGTGGAAACTTCTTCTGACGCTATCTTCAGATTCAGATTTGGGAAATTTATCACTTTCTCCTTGACCTCCTCCAGGCTGCTCCTTCTGTTTTCTTTTCTTCCTTCTATTTCTTCTTTCTTTAGCACTTTTTGAGCTCAATTTTGATGCTTCTGAAGAACTTTCCAAGAGCTCCCCTAGCCCACCTATTCCACTGAAATCTCTTGATGCAGCTGATGCTGCTGCTACTGCCTATTGTACCACAAAATCATACACTTTAGCATGCAGAACTTTAAAACATCACAAAATTAACTTACAAACTCTATGATATATCAAAACAAATATTTGTAATAGTTCATGAGTTATATTTGAAAAATATTTCTATATATTTAATTTTTAAAAATATAAATTGACATTATCCAATAGTGAACCTTATTCTTCCTTTTTGAGTTTGGTAAGCTACCAGGTAATATGATTTTGGGGGTCTCATATAGGATGACCTTCTATATTTCCTGGATCAGTCATTTTTTTTACTGACTAGCTCATGGGAAAAATACTCCCTTATTACATCCATTGCCACTGATAGTATGAATTTCCTAAGATATTTCACAAGAATCTCTGGGAATTTGGGTGGAGTCATGATGGCAGCCCAGTACAAATAAGAGATTTCCATGGTCATAAACACTGAGAGATGGAACTCATCATTATATCCCTTCCTATAACTGTGTTTTTTGAGTGTTGTGAATAGCAGAATGGCATATTGCCCTTAAGTATAGGAAAGGATACACTTTGCTCAGTTTGTTGAGATATCCTCAGTTCTTTATTTGGACTAAATTTTATCTTGAAGTTCATAATCTTGGGTAAAATTTGGATTTAGGTCATGTTTATTGTATTTCAGATGTTTCCAATTAATATTCCAGTTCCAAAACATATACCAATTAATAAAAGGATAACATAGAGCAATGTCTTAAAATAAATTCCTTCTGTTATAAGAAACCATAATATATCCCTCTCTTAAGCTTTCAGTTTCAAGCACCCCAAAACAATTTGGCAGATTCTTTTCACCAAGAATAGCTCACCGACCTCTGAAATTCAGGCAGGTCTTAGGGAAAAAATGGCAACCATTCTATGATTTTGCTTCAGGGAGAAATATTTTTAGCATGGAAATTTAAGTGTGGTTTATTTAACCATGACTGTAGGAAAGAGTAAAATGAACAGAAGGTGAATTGTCGAGCATCAGTCTCCCAAAAGTAAAAAAGCATTATTAGCTTGTATTGTATTATTAATGGAAAGGTCCTAGGACATGGTTATTTGTAGCCTGGTATTAGGGCTATATTTTAAATGAATAAAAATATCTTGTCACAAAAGGAAGGAACACAATCTTATTTCGCACCACATGAAAGGCAGAGAATATGGAAGAGAGTAGAGTTAGATGGCAACAAGTAAGCAATTTAGGCAGTAATCAGCTCTTGCTTACAGATATGGAAACTAATTGAAACCTGCAAAACACACTGGCTAAACTTTTTTTCAGTTTTATTTCTGTATTAGTATTTGGCTGCATTGCCTTCCTGGCAGCACTAATGAGGTGCCTTCCAACATAATACTTTTTTCCCTCTATTTCTCTCTCTTACTCAGAACTGCCATTGTTCTAGTGATTTGTGATTAGTACCGAATTGAAATTTTTTATTAACTCTTATCTGTATATCTGTTCTTGGCTAACATTGCAATACTGCCAATGTACTATCTTGCTTAGAATATTATTACCTTCATATCTGACTTGCTAAATTCTAGATCTTAAAAAATATAGCAACTATATATATTTAATAATCATGAAAGAAACATTATTTTATTCTCATAGTTTCTCCATGTTCTAAGAATTCTGACATTATTGTAGTATAACTCCATTAATTCTCCTCAGAGTAAAATCTAGCTATTAAAATTTCCCCCACATATTTAAAAATATAGCATCTGACCCTTTTCTTCTTATTTACATATTTATTATATTTAGGTCTCATAGGCTACCTTTGCCCATTTTAAAAATTGTCTTCTTTTGAGATAATTTTTCCTCTCAAACCAATATAAACTGCTGAACATGTGAGATAATGGGTTGCATTATGCTAAGTATTCAGAGGCTATGTATTGCAATGGCTAAATATAATTGTTCAGGACATAACTACCGGTTCTCCTTTTGTAGTTTTGCGTTTCCTAATCTATTTAAGTTTCTCTTAGGATGTGAACCCATTTGATTGATATTAGGTCTTCCTTCATGTCTAAACAATGATGAATATATGGATATCCATTAGCAGATGTTAAAGAGAAACTGAGATACGTTAAAACATTGGTTGGATGGTACCTTGTGAAGTATTGTATGTGGTGAGATATGATAATTCAGCAAGATAGATTGGGATCTCAAATGACCTCAAATTCATACACCTCTGATTTTTTCACCTGCTACTTCTCTTTGGTTGGATTGCATATAATGGCAGAACTATGCTTCTTACTTGAAAAGTAAGAAACTCTTAAAAATTGAAAACAAAGTGTGTGTAGTGATATGGTCATAACTTCAACTGCTAAGAATTTTCTGGTTGTTTAAACTTTTGCACTTAGAAAGTGAAAGTCCATCCATTTTTTATTAATTAAGCACTGGAATCCAATGGCATTCTTTTGTTAATTGTTAAAAAGCAAACTCTAATTTTGCTGGGCAAATTATAATTTGACTATTTACATTCTACTTGTCTAAATTCCATATCAACTTCAACTAGATGTAGCAGGTTCCAATTTCTAAAAATTATACACGTTTGAATGGTGCCACATTTTACCCTCAAAATGACTGCATTTCAGAAGCAAAATGTAAACTGATACAGTTTGTCAGCATTGTAAATCTCACCATATTTTATTGCTTATTTTGTAATAGTGTCACTCAGTAATTTAAGACTATACATCATATGCAAAGTGTTGATATTATTTCTTACAGTTTTAGATGCATATATAAATACCATAGGGCAACCACAGAGAGTTTGAATAAAATGACCTCTATCCTGTGTCAGTGTCATTGAGTGCATATTATTTTGTTCTCATTTAATGAGCTAAAGTAAAATGTATAAATAATTAAATATATTCAATTCTACCCCTACCACCACCCCTAGAGGTTAAATGATTTGCCAAAGACACACCTGACAAGAAGCAGATCCAGTATTTGAATTCTGCTCTTCTAAGTCCAAATCTAAGGAAACTGGCACTTTCCATTCCACTATGATGTTTCCAAGTAATATTTCCCATTACACAAATATGCTTATTTTTGTCTAAGAATCTCAAAGAAGCAATGTGGGGGGGTGGGGAGCAGGACTGTCCTTATTCATTTTCAGAAAAGGAAGATGAAATTATTCATTTGAAGGCCCAATTCAAAATTCTGTCTATACAAGGTTAGCACCATTAAAGGAATAGACAAATGCATATTGTCCTGTACAGTACTTTGGTGATATAATAACTGAATTTCCTTTGAAACATTTTTTAGGAAAAATTATTTGAATTGAAGTATTCATTCACTGGGATGTAAGCATTATGCATGATCTGTTTGAACACTGCTAAGTAGATAATGAAAGAATAATTAGATTTTGAGCACCTTGAGGTCAGGGACAGTCTTTTGCCTTTCTTTATATCCCCCAAACAGCACAGTGCTTGGCACATAATAAGTCCTTAATTCATGCTTATTGACTGACGATAGGTCATGGAGCTGAAATATATTTGTGGCATATATCTTAACTTTTTTCCTAGAATCATACTCTCCTCACTATTTCCCCTATAACCTAGCCTGCTTAATTTTCATTTTAATAAACTGAGCTAGGGCTGGAAATTGGTTATAGAACTTTATAAGATACACTCCAACATCCTTTCACAAACTATATGTTTTACTCTCTACTTTGGCTTAATATGGGCCCTAGGCAAATGTTTTAACCTTTTTATGTCATAGATCCCTTTGGCAGTGTGGTAAAGACTACAAACCCCTTCTAAAGTTAATGTCTTGAAGTTGTTAAAGGAAATGCTAAATTTCAGTTAAAGGTTAATGAAAAGAAAAAATATGATTTTTTCCCCTCTCCTGTCCTTGAAATCAATCAATGAACCAGGTGTGTGCTGGAGTCAGCTTTTATGAACTTTTTAAGGACCAGATTAAATTTATTTACCAGCATACTCCTTGATGAAGAAGGGGTTGTCTGTGGATCCCTGGTTAAAAAAACCCCTGCCCTAGAATCAGTGGGAAGTAATAGCATGGTTATCTTTTTATATTTGCTGTATTTCTTTTTCAGTTAAAAATCAGATAGTGATATTGATTTCATGAAAGAACATTTGGCATCACATAATAAACCTTAACTGAATTTACCTATTATTACTTTCAGCCAGTTTCCTTAGATATGTAAATATTTTCTTTGAAATTAACTTAATCTAATTTAATTCAGAAGCTATTTATGTTTTGAAGAAGATTCTGTCACTTTCTAATGAAAATTCTTGGATATTAGAGGATGTCATGTTCTAGTTTTACCTGTTTAGTATGGCAAAAATCACATTTAGGAAAATAAGATCTAGAATAAAGCATTTTAAAACTCTAACTATACCTGAGCTTCTTCTTGTTGCTTCTTAAGTTGTTCCAGCATTTGCTGAAATTCAGCCTCCTTTTGCTCTGCCTCTTCCAGAGTGGCCTGATTCTGCTCCTCATAAGCCATGGCAACCACAGCCAGGATTAAGTTCACCAAATAGAAAGAGCCCAAGAAAATCACCAGAACAAAAAATATCATGTATGTTTTTCCTGCAGCACGTAGTGTCTAGTGGAGGGGAAAAAAAGCGTCAGTTTCATGTCTTAATGTCATGATACAAGATAGGAGACTTCTTTTCACAAGTTACAAGGTCAGCAGCCAATTTATTTGATAAAACTTTATTCTGGAACAAATGAGGCTATTGGGCTTAATCTAATAAAAAGAAATGTGATGGTGATCATTGTAATCTTTCTTTAATTTGAATTTCACTTCCTGATGGACTTAAAAAGGCAGAATGAGACATACATTTTTGGACATATTCAACATGAAAATTAGTTTTGCTTGATTGCATATTTATGTGGATTTATTTTTTATTTTTAATCAGGGAGAAGAATGAAATAATTGCATGTTAATTGAAAAATAAGATAAAATGGGGGGGTGGAAAGTGAGTTCAAAAGATCAACTTACCAGTTTGAAATAAGGGACATATGGTTGGATAGCAATTAATATTTTTAAAAAGGATCTAGGGATTTTAGTTGCCTAAAAGTTCTATATGAGTCATTCTCATGATTTAACTCTCAAAAAAGTTAATATGATCTTAGACTAAATAATGAGAAGCATAATATTCAAATGGAGGTCATAGCCCCATTGAACTCTGACCTGGCCAAACCATATCTGAAATATTATGTTCAGTTTTTGCCATGACATTTTAGGGAGGGTATTGATATAACTGCTCTTTGGAAAGATTCCAAAGGAGGGCAACAAGGAAGGTAAATGGCTTTGAGAAGATGCCATATGAAGATCAGTTGACTAGAATACAAATATTTAGTTGACTTAAGAACATAATATCTGTGTTCAAGTAATTTGTAGGCTTGTCATATGAAAGAAGGACTAGACTTTTGCTCATTTCTAGAAGGTAGGAGTAGGAGCAGCCAGTAGAGGTTTCAAAGAGACAAATTTAGGCTTGATGTTGGGAAAAACTTGGTAATAGCTAGAGTTGCCCAAAAGTTGAATGGGCTACCTGGGACAGTGGGAGGTTTCTCCTCCTTGGAGGTCTTCAGACAGAGGTTAGATGACCACTTGTCACGGTATAGTAGAGGATATTCATGTTTCTGTGAGTAGGAATATTTGGTCCCAGAGGTTCTTTTCAACTCTCTGATTCTATGATTCTATATATAATAACATTCCAGCATTTTGACTAAAACTTGTTTGTAGCATATTCCAAAAGTTCACTATAAAAAGTTCACTCCTATAAAACTTTATTTTCAAATACGCATGAATTTTTATGTCTAAAGATTTTTACTGCCTTTGAGGTAGTAATATCTCACCTTCTTATAATGAATGTCTTCTGGAAAAGATAGTACTTCCTCTCCCTATCTGAACTCTGTACTTACTTGCTATATCATTCATTTGGCATTTTCTTTGGTAGAGAATTGTGATTTCATTATTGTGAGAAGCTGCCCCATAGGGATTGGCCAGCATGGAAACAACCTGCATTAGTAAAGATTGACAACTCTCTATAATTTATTGTTTTAGGAGTTGCCTGAGGCAAGTGAGAGGTCAAGTGATTTGCCAGTAATCATATAGCCAGTAAGTGTCAGAAGCAAGACTTGAACCTAGGCCTTCCTGACTCCAGACCAACACTCCATCCACTATGTTGTGCCACCTTATGTTTTTTAGTTATCCTATCATGTAATTATGCTTTTTCCATTTAACTTTAATGTAAAGCTTCTTGAAGTCAAGGAATTGTATCATTGTCATCATCATCATCATCCCTAATATTTATGTAGCATTTTAAAATTTACAAAGAGCTTTGCTTATTTAACAATTTTAATCTCATGTAATAATAATGTAATAAAGATCTTAAAGTCCTTTGTATCTCCTATGTTACCTAGCAAAACCTCATCTGTGAAAGGTGCTCCGTGTATATTTGCTGATTGATGAAGATACAAGACAAACTCACCTTATACCAAATTTTACTCTGTGGCAAATAATGTTACATTAAAGTTTCAGTTACATATCATCTTTTATGTGATCACAGATTTAAAAAAAATCTATCACTCAAGCCTTACCAGCTGGTAAAGGTTTTCCCAGTAATCTTGAGTCATTAGTCGGAACAAAGACAAGAAGGCCCAGCTGAAGGTGTCAAAACTAGTGTAACCATAATTGGGATTTATACCAGCTTTCACACATATATATCCTTCTGGACAGTGACTGCAGATGATAGAAAGGAATAAAGATCTGGTTAGTAGGATAACCTCAGTTGCTTTGGGATTATGTAAACAATTCAATAATCTCAGTACCCTTTCATAATGGATTTGCTCCCCTTTACTCTCATAAAACATTTTCAACCATTGTTATAGTGAAATGTCCATCACATTTCCTAATTTTCAGTTCAGTTCAGTACACATTTATTAAGTATTTGTTGTTGTGTTTGTCCTTCATTTTTTAAGAGGACTATGGCATCAGGGAAATGATGACATGGCTTTGCAATTGACTTTGATTTGAGTGAGAGAGGGCTGTGCAAGGCCACCGTCCTCACTTTCTCCTCCAGAGTCATCTGGATTCAGTGACCAGATATTCATCAGGATGACTAGAGATGACCCAAGATGCAAAGGGAGACCTTGGCCCATTTAGGCTAAGATCTTTTCACCTATTCACTTAGAGTGATACAATGCCCATTTAGGGAACAGACCTCTTTAAGAAGTGAGTCAAGGGATGGCCCCTTTAATTAGAAAAAAATGAAAAAAAAATCAAGCTCAGAGGGGAAGACCCCCAGAGTTGCTGTTCCAAAGAGAGATAGTTACATTAACATTCACTCTAAGCCAGGAGGGCCCAAAATACAGCCATTAAGTGGAGCTTGGGCCAGGACCTACTGTGGTCCAATCCATGAGCTTCAGAGCGAACTAGGTTTAAGGGTTTAGGAAGGAAGGGAGGGAGGAGGGAGGGAAGGAAGGAAGGAGGTAGGGAAGGAAGGAGGTAGGGAGGGAAGAAATCTAATAATCTAGCCAGTAAACCCCATGTTAGGCAGCTTCTGGACATCAAAATTTACTTTCCTTCAGAGAGGAGGAGAGGGAGAGGGAGAGGACAAGCTGATGACATGGTCCTCTTCAAAATTGAAGGACAAACACAACCTGTTAGTAGACCAAGCTGCCTGAATGGGGACCCAGATAGTTGGGTAACTCAGCTTGTCCATTAAGTACTTAGTATGTGACTGACAATGAGCTAAGTGCTGGGGATACAAAGAGAAGCAAGACAGCACATATCCTCAAGGAGCTTACTGTATGTATATGTACACATACACATATATGTATGTATATGTATACAGCTTGCTCTGTGTGTGTATATATGTATGTGTATACATATGTATATACATATACACAAACACAGAGCAAGCTGTATACAACATAAATAGGATGTAATTAAAAGAGAGAAAGCCCTGGAATTAAGAGGGGTTAGGGAAGGCTTCTTGTAGAAGGTAGGATTTTAGTAAGGACTTAAAGTAATCCAGGGAGGTCAGAATCAGAGTGGAGGAAGGAGAGCATTCCAGGGATGGGGGACAGCCAGAAAGAAGGCTTGTAGATGGAACGTCTTGTATGTGGAACAGCCAGGAGGCCAGTGTCACTGGATCAAAGAACACATATTGAGGAGTAAGGAGTAAGAAAACTGGAAAGATAGGAAGGGGCTAGGACTCAGCGGTTCTCAACCTGTGTGTCATGCCCCCTTTGGGGGTCAAACGACCCTTTCACAGGGGTCACAGGGGTCGTCTAAGACCATTGCAAAACACATATTTCCGATGGTCTTAGGAACCGAGACACAGCTCCTCTCTCTGTCTCCAGGAAGGTCTGCTGACATGCAGATATGCCCACATACGAGTATTAAAGGGTCACGGCATTAGGAAGGTTGAGAACCACTGGGATAGGTGATGAAGGGCTTTGACAACTGCCAGCTTCCACCACCTGCCCCCTCCTGCCACATATAAACACATACAGATCTCTCTAAAACCCTACTATCCCATATCCTTGTATTCATTTAGGGCCTTAATCTCTGCTTTCCAAGTTAGAAAGTAATGAATCCAAAGATGTTCTAATATATTATAAGGTTTTAATGTATTAATGAGAGTAGAGACTCTTATTCCACTCCACAGATGCAGTTTATTGTAATGTTCTGGAGACACTGTTTAACCCAAATGAATGACTTTCTGGTGTTAATTTTAGGAGTTTTGACAAAAAAAAATAAAGAAAATATTTGGAATCCCTTTGGCAATCCTGTTCTTTCTATGTGTAGAGCTAGCCTTATATTTATTTTTCTCTTCTGGTTTCTATTATATAATAACATCTTCTTAGTAATGTTCCTTACCCAGCATCTGAACTATTTCCACAAAGTAAAGCATCACTTTGTCCATCCAAATAATAAAAATGACCTGTTAATGAAAAGAATGAGATATCTTATAGATTAATTCCATTAATATTAAGTCACCTTTATACTATCTAATTACAACAATATGCATTTACACTCATTTCATAGTTCTAGAGTACTCCTTATTTTCCATAAGAATAGGCACTGAATTTCTCAATAGTTACTGGCATCAGATTTTAGAAAACCCTCATTTCTTCATCTGTTGACATTTGTAAAAGTTTTGGCAGTAAACAGGTTAATATATAGCAGCACTTCTTACTTTTATCTTCAATGTATTCCTTCCAGTTAAATGTGGTCATTGTTGTATTAACAGATGTCCCATTTATATTTATTGTACTGTTAAAGTAGGAAGTAATGTTTGTTTCAAAAGTAGAATTGCCTGGGGGCCATTGCAAACATTTATTCCTCAGGTTGCCCATGAACAGCTGCAGCCCAATGAGAGCAAATACACTCAGACAAAACACAGTCAGGATCATGACATCAGAAAGCTTCTTCACTGACTGGATCAGGGCCCCCACAATCGTCTTTAAACCTGCAAAGGGAGAATGATAGAACAAGGTATTAACACTGCAACAAATCACAATTTCTTATTGATCATGCATAAGCATCCCTTCCCTTTCATTCCCCAAAGGATTGTTTGGCTTGTGAGACAATAAAGCCCAGCAAACAACCTGTGCACTTGGGAAATGAATGAGGAAAAACTTCCTATCTATAAGCAGTGCACTTTCTGGCTCCCCATTATGATTTTTTATTTGAAAACAAGAAATTTTGTTTATTTTGGCTTACGTGCCCACAAAACCATGTAAAGAAAATCTTTCTATTCTTTCCTATATTTCAGCTCTTCTTTTTTATTGTTTTCTTTCCTTTAAACACTATCATATACTATTATTTATCTGGCAGTGGTTTAGAGGAAAAAATCCAAATTAACATTTTAAAAATCCAGTGTTATGTTGATTCGATTTTTAAAAATTATCTCTTCTACTTTTAAGATAACTTTTTAAAAAGACAGATTTCTATTATAAATCCTAAACATTTTCAATAAATGGTAAAATTTAAATAAACAATTAAGTCGTACAGCACTGAAGCTTTTTCTAAATGTTTTAAGAGAAAGCTTCATACCATAAATGAAAAGTGTTTAAAGATAGCTGTCTCATGCAATACTTTGTTAAACTCAGGGGCTGACTTTGTAAATAAAAATATAAAAATATAAAGATTCATTATAATTAAAACCCTGCCTTGCATTTATTGCATTTTGTTAATGCAAATTTCTTTTTTTAAAAAAGGCTTATTGCTGCACAGTTGTGCTTTCAACTTAGATATATTTAAAATCAGCCTCAGTGTTTAACCTCACTCTCACCTGGAATAACCGAAATAGTTTTCAATGCTCGGAGAACTCTGAATGTTCTCAACGCTGAGACATTGCCCAGGTCCACAAACTCTGTCACATATCTGTATAAGGGAGTTCACACACAAACACAATGACACACAAGGAATAAATGGATATATAAGGGACCTAGTCCCTTATACCAGTTAACTTCTTACCTGGGATTACAGAAATAGTTTTCAAAGCTCTCAATACTCTGAAAGTTCGAAGAGCTGAAACATTGCCTAGGTTTACAAATTCTGTTACATACCTGTAGAATTAAATCAGAGTTATTGAGGGTTTATGCAGAGTTTATACTAAGTAATTAATGCTGCATTTGGCTCACAGACCACTTTGCCAAAGGAATCTAATGAAATTGCTAGCATTTGAAGTTACCTTTCATTTCAATCTGTACTTTAAGAATATAATTTGGAGGCTATTAATTTAACTTAAATGGCAACAGATTGAACCAAGCTAGTGTACCAAATTTATTTCCCTAAATTTAGCTGGTGGCACTTGGGACAGGGTAAAGTCAACAAATAACTTTAATGTGGTTGAGTAGAAAGAATTTGTGATAATAGTTAATGTCCTTTTCTTATAGTTTACTTTTGGAACTGATACATAATGCCAACTTCTGTAGCAGATTTTGTTTTGAAATACGGAATGTATTCCAAAAATGCATGCAACAGATACAAAGTCACATCAACTGAAAAGAAATCCCTATGATGATAAAGCTATGCTCAGCATGTTTTATACAGAAATTAATTTCATGCCTCTTTTTATGTGCACATTTCAAAACTTACGCCATCAAAATGACACTGAAATCCAGCCAGTTCCATGGATCACGGAGAAAAGTAAAGCCTTCTAAGCAGAAACCTCTTGCCAAAATTTTTATAAGTGATTCGAAGGTATAAATTCCTGTGAAAGTGTACCTAGGAGAAGCATCAAAGCAAAATTTAATGCTATATAATGGTATTTCAATATAAGATTTTTTTAAAGAAAATCAAAATCACATGGATACTTTTAACAAAAATACAGGCCTCTTTTTGGCTCCATTCAAGGGAATTTAGTTACTGTCACTATAAACATTGTAGCATAAGGCAATTTCCCTGAGCACTAGAGGACACTTAAGTCAGTCAGTAATTAAACAGGGTGTTGTTGTTGTTTTAAGTTCCCAAAGAACTTTATAAGGACTTGATAAGAAGAATTCTGGACAGTTATCATTAGAATAGATTTTTCAAACTAGGAGACAGAATTTTAAATGCCAAGTTGAATTTGAAAAGATGTACTTCTTACCCATAATTTTATCTGTTCATTCTTCTATTCCAGTCCAAATAGTCAACATGTTTCTCTTCAGTCAGCTGATGTGAACAGATCAATTGACTTTCTGATGCACCATCTTTCTCTTATGAAAGATCTTTTGAACCTACACCTTAATCTCTAAGAGGGAGGGAACAAGTCTAGACTGGAATATAAAAACCCAAGAAACAATTACAGGGCTCTACTCTTTCTTGTGGGTCCTTTAGGTTACAGTCAGAAAATTATCAATTATTCTCCCCTAAATCTCTAAAGACTTTTTATGCCTGAATTGAGAAAAGAAAGCTAAGGCTGTCACAGCAACCTATGTAGAACCTTTAATTACACAGCAGCTATGAAGTGTGAATAGTCACGAATAATGGGAAATGAACATAATTTTTGTCCAGGTGGGAGCCACCCATGGCGTACTTGAGGAAAAGGTTACATGTCATAGTTATTTTGTTGACATCTGCAGGCTGCTCCCAGTATACCATAAGCATTACCTCTTTTCCAAGAAAATTCTATAAAGGATTGTTAAAGTTGATTTGTGGACATTTAGAAAAGAATGTGGAAATCCGTAAGTGTAAAAAAGGGGTCACTAAGCCTATGTCTTGACAAAGTAACAGTTTCCTTTTCAAAGTATGCTTACTAGATTAATAGATCAGAGAAATGCCATATCCATACTATATCCTGATTTCATCAAAGCATCTGACAGTCTCTAATGATATCCATATGGATAAAATAATGAAATGTGGGCCAGATGATAGCAGTGTTGACCTTTGTGGATAACTGAACAACCTTATTCAAAAAAGAGTTGACTGATAGGTTGACATTCATCTAAAGGAATGTCTCTTAGTGGAGTCTCCCAGGGCTCTCTCTGATCTTAGCCTTGTCTTGTTCAGTATTTTTGGATGAAGACATGAAAGGCATGTTTATCACAGCTATGGATAATATAAATCTTGGTGGGAAAATGCCTGACATTATATAGATCAACTCTGTGGTTCTGTCCAACTCTTAAAATTCTATGATTCATTATTTTTTAAAAAAATATTTTATTATTTATAGTTATGTAATTACCAAAGTCAATGAAGAGGGCTTTGCATGGTAGGAAATTGACAAATATTTGATGAATGAATAAAATCTTTATGGTAGATGACAAGATCAGGACTCAAAATTACCTTAACAGGTTAGAACAGTAGACTTTCATCAAGATGAAATTTAACAAGAATAAATATTAAATCTTTCACTGAGTGAAATATTTTGTTGTATGAGTACAGCATGGAAAATTATAAAATTCATGAAAAAAAGATCTAGGAGTTTTACTTGATCAGTAAGGTCCACATTAATATAGTAGTGCTAAAAAGCTAATTAAATTTTGTTCCATTAATAAAATTGACTCTTCATGACCCCATTTTGTGGTTTTCCTGGCAATGATACTGGAAGAGTTTACTATTTCCTTCTCCAGCTCATTTTACAAATGGGGAAACTGAGGTAAACAGGGTTAAGTGACTTGCCTAGAGTGACATAACAAGTTAAATATTGATTCAAAATTAGTTAAAGAATGGCTTAAAAGCCAGATTTGAATTCAGAAAGATGAGTCTTCCTGACTCCAGGCTAGACACTCGAACCACTGCGCCACCTGGCTGCCCTAATATAATTATAGTGTTTCAGTAATAGAGAATATTAGCTTCACTTTATTCTGTAATACTCAGGCTATATCTGGAACACTGTCTTTAATTTTGAGCTCATATTTCAAGAGCAACAATTACAAACTAGAGTGCCATCTGAGAAAGGAAACCTAGATTATAAGGGAGCTTTCCATTCAAGTCACATAGAGCTCACTGGTAGAACTGAAGGTGATTAGTAGATAGGGCACTGGACCTGGAATCAGGACAACCTGAGTTCAAATCCAGTCTCACACACTTAGTAGGTGTGTAATCCTGGGCAAGTGACTTAACCAAACCACCCAGCCTCAGTTTCCTCATCTGTACAGTGGGAATAATAATCCCAGGGTTGTTGTGAGGATAAAATGAGATAAAATGTGTAAAAATCTTCTCATGGGGGTATTTGAGAAAGTCAGTCAGTGAGTCAACAAACATTTATTAAGTACTCATTATTTGCTAAGCACTGTGCTGACCTCTGAGAATATAAAGGAAAAACAAAAATAGTCCCTTCCCTCTGAAGATCATGTTCTAATGGGAGAGATAGTATGTAAATAATGTATGCACAGAGTAGGTGAGAGGTTATCTGAGTCAAGGTAGTAGCTGCTGGGATTTGGGAGTGGGATAAGACCTCTTGTAGAAGATAGGATGTGAGCAGAATCTTGAAGGAAGGCAAGGGAATTAAAGGCCACTGGTAAAGGGCAGGTATGTTGATCGTATGAATGAAAGTCAGTGTAAAGGCACAAGGTAGAGCAAAAAGGACATGGAGTGTTGTATTGGAGAAACAGCAAGTATGCTAAACCTCCTGTTGTTAAGTATGATATTCTTTAAAAACAAAACAAACAAATAGAAAAACAACAAAATTTCTCTTCCCCAGTCTGTCCATGCCCCCAAATCATAACGGTTTGATTTCCTAAAAATCGATTGTGTTTTTTTATTGGTATAATAAACTCTTAGGAAGATATATCGCCTACCAATAGTTTGATTGATCATTTTTAAATATACACCACCTTCGCTTATATTTCTACTTGACGTGTAGAAAAACTATGGTAGTTGAGATAGTATTCTCAAAAATACTTCCTGTCTACATTTTTTCTCTCTTACAAAAGCTTAGAAAAATGTGTGAAGGAATTGAGAAATCATTCCAACTGTTTAAACTTCTATTTTTTTCCATGTGAATAGAAGGTATATACATGAATATGTGTCTTCTTCTCATTAGACTGTCATTTTCATGGAGAATATTTCTAACAGCTGTAATTTTATGCAATTCAAGAGAAAAGATCTAGAAAGGCTGAGATTTATCTTTTATTTTGTAAAATGTATTTCCTTTCTGACTTTGCTGAGTGAGACATTATTTCTATGATCTGTTATTAAAGAAGTTTGTAGCTACCATGACATTCTGGAAGGAGGTGGTACTTAATCTACAAAATCTTCCCTGATTCCTTTCCTCCCCCCTTCTCTTTCCAATTGCTAGTGTTTTCTCTAACCTCAATTTGTTTTAGATCTTGATTGGTGTGACTAAGAATTGCATCCCTGAAGGGGTAGCATTATTTAACTTTCCATTACATTTCAATTGGGCTACAATAAATTACCATATTTTATATAATTATAACTTTGAATATTGCAAATTTAAATAAATGCTACCATTTCAGGAGATCTATTATTTTTCATTAATTGAGACATAGCTGCTTATTTGTAATAAGCACCTATTTGTAATATAATTTAGATATAAATTTGGCCCCATTTTAATGTAAGTAACTTGAAGGAAGAGTCAGTTTTGTTTTTGTGTGCATTACCTGGTACAGAGCTTTGTATATAACAAATTTTTAATAATTGTCCAATGAATGGAATTGAATAAACTTAAACTAAACCTTTAAGCTGTGCTTACCACATCACTAGTCTTTTGCCCTAGTAGTAAAGATCAATACTATATTAAATTTCTTACATGACTGAATGTATGAATGAAGATGCCATGCTTTTCCTGTTACTTGGTAAATAAATAATTAAGAACATCTTTAGGACAGTCCCTAGGGCACATTGAGTTTCTTGTGAACAAACCCAATGATACAAACTACCTGATACAACTTGATACGTTTCCTGACACATACAGAGCAAGCGCTCAAACAGCGCTTGTTGAAGTAATGGAATGGAACACTTGGGTGGGAAGCAAAACACTCAGGCTTTTTTCCCCTGGTTTAAATCCTAACTATAGGACCCAAAGCACATCACTTAGACTTCCTGTGCTGCATTTTCTTTAGAACTGAAATGGAAACAAAAGTGATTTATATCAATGATAGGTTTGGAAAATAACTTACACATTGTCTTCCTATAAGCTGATTTAAAAAAAAAATGAATCATTTTATAATTTTCTTGGATGATCATTTCAGAGGTCATTTATCTTCTTTACTGATTAAACTTCAACTAACAGATGCTGTTAACACTTGACTTTGGCATCGTTTCTGTCCCTAGACCCTCTCGTATTAAGTAGTTGGCAGTGATCTGTAAACAACTACTTACTCTTACTTCAAGTAAACTTGTAGGATTTTGATGGCTTCCCATTCAATATCAGATCAAGTCATACACTGTAAAATCATAGGACCTTAGAACTAGAAGGAACATAGGAGCTCATCTAGTCCAACCTCCTCATTTTACAAATAAAGGACAGAAAAGTTAAATGAATTGTCCAACGTCACACAGAAAGTAAATAGCAGTGGTGAAATTTGAACCTGGGTCTTCTGAATCCAAATCCATTTATCTTTCCATCAGACCATCCATTATTTAAATTCATCTGCAGTCTAGTTCTAGTTTATCTTTTCAGCCTGATCTCATACACTTCTATTCATATACTTCTATACTTTTAACCAAACTGGATTCCCCCATTTTCACCATCCCAGTCAACATGGTATTTCTCACATAGTCTTATATGTCTGGAAGGGTTTTCCTGCTAGTCTGTCCTCCATTTCCACCTGTTTAGATCCTTCCCTTTTAATCTCCAATTTAGGCCTTAGCTCTTTCACAAATACCTTCCTGATTTCCCCACTTGAAGGTATTTCTAACTCCCCCATTATTCTTTGTTTTCACATTACTTTTGCACTTAGCCTGTTTTATTTTGTGTTATGTTTATTTGTGTATGTGAACTCTCCTTTATCAGATTGTTTGAAGGCAAGGCTTGTCTTGTTTTATTTTTGTTTTCCTTGTTACCTGGGACAGCAGCTTTACCTATAAAAGGTGCTTCATCAGTGTTTACTGAATGATTTAAAGTTGTATCCACTTGAGAAGCTAAGGTCCTTTAATAATGGGAAAAATGACCATAACTCACATTTTTATCTATTTTTATGAGTTTATATTGTGTTTTCTTAAAGCATGAGTCACCTCTGAGTAACTTCTTATTCCCATCTAAGGGATAACAAGACAATATATGAGAAAATGCATTGTTTTTCAATGGAAAAATACCATATGCAGGATATACATTCTTTTTCCTGTTATACTCTAAATGGAAGGGCTGGGGCATCAACTCAGTTAAAGTAGGGAATCATTTAGAAAGAAGTGCTACTCTGGCTGTTGCTGTCCAGACCAATAAACAGAAGTCATGACTAGAAATGTATAGATCAATATTCAGGAGAAGGCCCCTGTAGTTCCTGATGTCCAGAAAACCACAAAAGAATGAGCTGCTGGGCACCTTTGAATATTGATGAGTTGGCAGCACAATTTATTACACTGATCTGGGTTTTTACATCTAGGTAAACTTGTCTCACCTTTGTGAACACAAAGGTTAAACATCTTGTAATGACCAAGTTCTTACCGTGTCAAAGGAACCAGACATCATTTTAGAAGCCTCGTACTGCTTCAGGAATACTTAGCACTGTTATCTCACTTTCTTCCTCTGAGTGACTCTATTGGTGATCTTTCTCACATCACTTCAAACCATTTATTTTATGCCATTGCCCTCCAGACCCCATGTTCTAGCCTACATGCTGCTTCTTCTGTCTCACTAGTTCATATCTGCACATAGCTTTATCATTTCTTTTAAATTGACCCGTTTTTTTTCTGATACTACTTTCACAATAGATTCTGGGCTTTGCTGCTAAGTGAACTTAAGGAGATGTGTTTGCTACTAATGAGAAGTTCTAGTTTAGAGTTATCTTGCTGGTGATTAGACCAGCTGGCCTAGTTCATTTATCTTCTGGTAAGACCAACACACAAATTACACAAATAAGCAGCTCAAAAATATGACATTAACAGGAACCTCCATTCAGAGTCTCCATTTAATGGCATGAGGAACTGTGAATAAGACCCAGGAGCACTTTTCTTTAAAATACCTAGGTAATATAACAAATTGCTTGCTGTCTCAGGGAGAAGGGGTAGGAGAGAGATAGGAAGATAGAATTTGGAACTAATACTTAAAAAAAAAAGCTACAAATGTTACAAATTGTTTTTACATGTAATTTGGGGGAAAGAAAATATTAAAAAAAAATAGCCAGGTAAACACCATGTTTTTGAGTGCTGGACCTGGTGTCAGGAAGACCTGAATTCAAGTCCAGCCTTAGACACTAACTGTGTGACTCTGGTCATATTATTTAACTTCTGTCTGTCCTAATTTCTTTATCTGTAAAATGGGGGTAATAGTACCACTTACCTCCTAGGGATGTTGTGAGGTAAAAGTACATAATATTTGGAAACCGCTTTGTAAACTTTAAAACATTTGGAAAATTCTAACTATAATGATTTAGATGATGACTAATAAAACTCAGGAAAAAATACCATGAAAAAGAGGCATTGTGATATTTGGAAAGGCCTTTTCTTGGCTTTTACATTTCCTTTAAAATATGACATTAAGAGGAACCTCCTAGAAAAAATACTTTTCATTATTAAAATGCATGAAGCATTAGGCCTTCCTTTGCCTAAATTGATGAAATATATTCTTGGATTAAGGAACATATTCATTTCATTTACATTAACTTTTTAATATACCAAATATTGATTCAGCACCAAAATTCAATGACCTAGAAAAAGAACCACCTCATATAAATGAACATTTCCCTAATGACCCCCATATCTTCTCACATATCAAAGAAATAGCCCTTTGCAGATAAGGAATTATGAAGAAGGATGTGCAACCTCCCTCAGAAAGTGGAACCATGGGTGAGGTCAGAGACAAAGAAACATATCCAAAAGCATTTTAAAGTCAGTTTCATATTCCAAGAATCATTTCCACTTACTCTACATTCTTTGTCCAGTCTGGAGGGTTACTCATGGTCATGAATACACAATTGGTCAGAATAGTGCACATAATGAGCATGCTGAATAAAGTAAAGTATAGTTAAGGAATAAATATGAGTAGCTTTAATAAAATAAGGACAATGACAACTGTGTGGATACTGACAAATTGCCTATGTATAGTTCTAAAAAAAAAATTGACTGCTGAAGGAATTATATGCATTTCCTATTTTAATGTTTATCTACAAAAATAATGCCCGGATCGATTTCTTGGAAGGTAATCTCATTTTCCTCCACAACACAGGATTATGTATACCCCTTTTAAAATTTAGTGGGAATTCTCCATGCAAGTAAATTGTGCCAGATGGCTCTATAAGAGGAAGAGACCCTTTTAGTAAGTATGAAATACTGTTTAAATATGTAAGTTGAATTATGTGGGCATAATTTAATTCCTTAATTCCACACAAAGATTAATGATGAAAATTGAAAGTATTCATTCAGATAATAAATATATTGATTTATTCTGTGCAACTAAGAATTAAATAAGGAGTATGTCATAAATGCTATTGTATCTCTGTACCAATGCAACTAGTTATTTTCCAACTAAAAAAATAGGAGTGTCAGAAGCCAGAAGCAATTGCTGATTACTTTTTATAGTATCATATGTGCAAAGGATTATTGTGTCATTCTGCCATCCTCCCAAAAAGAGATGGGAGAGTAGAAGATGGGTGATGGGTTTGTTCTGGACATAAAAATGTGATATTGAGTAAATGAGTTAAATTAGGCCTCACTGATAAATGGACATATTGAACAAGATGAAATATGGAGTCAGGTGAGGAAAAGATTTATCAGAAATTTGAAATTTCCCATTACCTTTGTCATTGTTTTAAGAGAATTCTTAAGATCCTTGCCTAAAATATGAGGTGCTTATGATCTTTCTGTTTGGAAACCAAATTACATTTTGACTCTTGTTGTTCAGTTCTGTCTAACTATTTCATGATCCCTTTTGAAGTTTTTTGGGCAAAGATACTGGAGTGGTCTGCCATTTCCTTCTCCAGCTCATTTTCCAGATAAGGAAACAGAGGCAAACGAGGTTAAGTGACTTGCCCAGGGTCACACAGTGTCTGAGGCTGGATTTGAACACAGGAAGATGAGTCTTTCTGACTCTAGGCCCAGTACTTTCTCCACTGCGCCACCTAGCTGCTAGGATTGGCACCTATACTTTTTAAAAATCCTTTCAGAGAAGACTTCAATCTTGGGCTCTGTAAGAAGCCCCTTTCTTAGGTTTAACCGAAATCCTGTATGCTAAAATTCAAATCATTTCTGACCCTCCAGTCACAGCATATGAGACTTCTAAAGGTCGTCAGATCCATCCCCACTGCCTCCAAGATAGGTTCTATTCCTCTTTGTTCTGAAGGCTCCTGACCTAAGTGTCTTTCTTTCTCTTGAAACTTCATGTTACAATGAAACTTTTTCAGTATTACTCTTGAATATTGTAGTTTGTAACTGCACATTTTTTTCCAAACACTTTCAACTCTGTTCTGAAGTCTGTACACTTGATAGCGACTTATACATTTCTAGAAATTGTTTGTTACTTTGTGACCCTATACTAGCAAAAGTATTTCTGTTTTCTGGTTGCTTCAGGTTATTGCATCTTGCTTTACCTCCAATAAACTATAAGATGTTCTCTGGAAAGGATGTTTGGCACCCCCAAAAGCACCAAAGCATAGTGCTGAATCCACGGGTGACAGCTGTTGAATTTTGAATGTTGTGACAGTAGTCATAATAGCACTAAAGGCTATTCATGATATCACTTGAACTCATCAGCTCCCATGTATTTAATTGATAAGTCTGGGCAGATGATATATAGAGCTATATATGCAGTCTTTGTCTCTATCCTGAGCTGCACAGTCACATCAGCAACTGCCTTTTAGACGTCTCAAACTGGATGTACCATAGGCATCTCAAATGAAATATGTCCAAGACAGAATTTATTTTCTTCCTCCTCTCCCAAACCATCTTGTCTTCTAAAGTGCCAAGGGAATTGCTATCCTCTCTATCACCCAGACTCACAATCCTGGAGTAATTCTGGGCTCCTCGTATTTATACCATATACTGAATCAGTGGCTAAATCTTGTTTTTCCTTCATGACATCTTTCACCCTTCTTTCCCATTCTGGAGCTACCAACCTTGTTCAGACCCTTATCACCTCTGGCCTGGACTATTTCTTTGGCCTTATGGTTGATCTCTCTACCCCAGGTCTCTCCCTCTTCCAGTCCATTCTCCACTTAGAAGCCAAAGTGATTTTTCTCCATTTCCCACCACAATTCAGTGAGCTCCAGTGGGTCCCTATCACATCTAAGATGAAATACAAAATCTTCTGTTTGGTTCTTCATAACCTGGCCCTTCCCACCTTTCCAGTATGCTTATACTTTACTCCCCTCTACTCAGTGATGTTGCTACATTGGCCTGATTGTTGTTTCTTTTACAATATACCTCTCTCATCTCCTTGCTGTTACATTGACTCTACCCCTTGTCTGGAATGCTCTGGTTCCTCTCCTCAATCTTTTAGTTTCTCTGGTTTCCTTCAAGGCTGAGCTCAGCTTTCACCTTCTGTGGGAGGCCTGAACTGGCTCTCCTCCCTGTCAGTGCCTTTCCCTCTGAGTTTACCTTCCCTCTGTTCTGTGTATGTCTTGCATGTACCTAATTCTTTACATGTTGTGTCCCCCATTAGAATCCATACCAAGGACAGGAGCTGTTTCTGCCTTTCTTTGAATCCTCAGTGCATAGCCCAGTGCCTGGCACACATCAAGTGCTTAATAAATGCATGTTGATTAATGGACAGATTGTTTTACTAATAATACTTCATTAAGGGTCTTATTGTAGGCAATAAAAGTTATAAACAGACTGATATTGTTCTGATATGTGTTTCATTTACATAATCTAGTGTCAACTTACTCTTGTTTTTTAACCTCTATATTCACTAGATTAAGAGATGGCCTTTGTAAAAGAGAAACAACAAGCAGGTAAATGTAGCAATATCACTGAATGAGTGGAGGGTAGGAAATTACCTCTAGTCACTCAATAAATGCTTATTAATTACTTATTTATGTGCCAAGTACTGGGATTGATGCTGGAGATATAAAGACAAAAAACAGCAGTTCTTGCCTTCAAGGAGCTTGCATTCAGTAAGGGGAGACAATACGTAAACATATGGGTGTGAACTTGACTTCAGACCTGTGCATAAGATTCTCCTCATTGGTGGTGAGAAGATGACTTAATGCTGTGCACCAGTGTGACAGGCAAAATTGGTATAAGAGATTAAGAGAGGAGAAAATTATTCTTTCCAACTGTTAAAGGGGGTACATACAATTCCAGTCTCTCCTAAGAAAGAAACCCATGAACAGAGAGGGTAAAGCCTTATCTTCAACATGTCAGATTGCCTCCTTCGAGACTTCTGGGAATTTCTCCTTATGGTCAGGACTTTTCTCTCTTGATTGATCCAAGACTTCTTGCTTCCAAAGAAAGAGTTTATTTGTCTCATACATTTTAATATGCATAACTTCTTTGTATTATATCCCTTCCTCTTTAAAGGATAGTGATCACTAAAGCAGCTTGAATCTGCTAGCGGTATTTAGAGGCGTAGAAAGATTTGGTTCTAGTCATTAAGAGAACAGATTATTTAGCCTTATAATCCCTTCTACTGCTTCTTTCCTGAAAGTGAGCAAAGTCTCCCTTGGAGAGAGGTTGGAAAAATTCCAAGGATATCTATGAAGCCTCTCCATGAACCACCTTTAGATAAACTCATATGGATATCATATAACTTACATGGGATGAACACTGCCTACATAGTTATATGTACATACACACATATGGATACATATATGTATATGTCTGTATGTATACCCACTTATACATACATATGCTTACACATGTCTCAGTCTCTCTGCCTCTCTCTTTTTCTCTTTCTCCTTGTCCTGTGCAAAGGCACAGCGTCAGAAGATGAAGGTTAAGTATGGGGAATTCTAACGAGGCCAATTTGGCTGACCCAAAGGGTGAGTCAAGAGAAGTAATACATAATAGGTATGGAAAGACAGGGTGGAGTTAGTTTGTGAAGGGCTTTAAATGCCAAACATAGAAGTTTTTATTTGACCCTACAGGTAATGGGGGGCCATTGGCTTTTGTTGAACATTAGACTCACATGGTCATATCCATGCTTAAAAAACAAAATCACTTTGTCAGTTGTGTAGAAGATGAATTGGAACAAGAATAGCCTTGGGGTAGGGAGACCAAGTAGGATCTAATTACAGGTAATACTGCCTAACTAGGATTATAGCCAAGTGGGAAGAGAGAAGGGAAAGGATGTTAGAGATGTTGTGGAGGTAGATGAAATAAGACTTGGCAACTTATTGGATGTGTGGGATGAGGGGAAATGAATAACACTGTTTACTTGGGTACCTGAAAAAATGACTCAATAATAGTCTCAGCAGTCAACATCTCTATGTATCAACCGCAGAAAAAACAAAGAGTTCAAGTACAAATTAAACTAACAAATTGCCATTGACTTAAAGGGTACTCTCTAAATATTTAATGTAGAAATGCATTTTTCTTTTTTAAAAAAGCCAAATTTTTAGAAATAGGAATTCAAAACATCCATTCTGAAAGGATATGAATGTACCAAAATCTTAATAGCAATTTTTCTAACAGGGTTGAGAGGAGTTAAAATATACAAGGCAGATGTGGCACTGAATCGAAAGATTGCCTTTCCTTTATTCAATACTATAAAAGTCTGAAAAAGAAAAAAAGAGAAAGATGTAAGGATTATAATAATAAACAGTTGAAAATAAAAAATTATACAGTCAATCTGTTAGTCAATGTACATTTTCACAGTAGTATGAAACTTTATTTACAAATAATGACTTAATGATCTAATAGGTCATGTGTTAGATTATCTGTATTAATATCTTTCCCTTGCCCTCAGCCCATGACCAATTCACACTCTTTTTCTATTATATACTTCCCTGATGGCATCTTTTACTGCTGTTCTTCTTAGAAGTTCCTAATTTGTTATGTAATATTCTTCTCACACTCTCTAGGTACCTTTCCATTACCTTAGGTGTGACATTCATTTTTCTAGTAGCTTCCTACAATATACTTGACAATATTTTCCATCAAGAACTCTCTTCAGCAGGCTCTCTGCTACTACCTGATGATCATTTCCTTGAAAAAACTGGTTCAAAACTCACCTGCAAGTAATCTAATGCAATCAAACAGACATTAATTTAGCTTCTGCTATGTGCAAGTGATTATGCTGTATGCTATCAGTACAAACGCTTTGCCTCCAGGATTTCCCAGATTAAACCAATCATTACATGTGTCTCTTCAGCATTGGAGCATCATTTTGTGGTAAATTATTTTGCACTTGTTGATATGGAGCTTTGTAAATTTTCTTAAATAATTCCAAATGTAAATTTTTGTCTACCTAAATTATAATGTCCTTCAGGGCAGAGATACTGAAATTCTGTTTCCTGTTCACCCATAATACTTAGGGCTCTGAATTCAGAGAGAGAGAGAGAGAGAGTGTGTGTGTGTGTGTATACACACATACATATGTACATGTAATTTTTCTTAAATAATTTCAAACATCTGTTTTTATCTACCTAAATTATGAGGTCCTTCAGGGCACAGATATTGAAATTCTGTTTCCTATTCACCCACGGTACTTAATGCAATGCTCTGAACTCAGTATAAATATATATGTTAATATACATATTCATATATACATACTCATACACACATAAATATATTCAATTGCAGTTTTTCTTCAAGATTTCATTGTTTTACATATATCTTGATTTAATAGGTTAGAATCTACTTAGATACACTTCCATCTGCTTAAGTCTTTTCTTTAGGATGAGTTAAGAATATATTTCTACCTTTTAACTAAAAATTCTCAGTGTTATGTTCCATATATTCATTTTTCTATGGCAACAAGCACTATTAAAATAGAAATATTTACATTGCAAATCCAATAGGCTGAGAAAACAGTTTCTCTGTTAATTGTCCTTTTGTGTTTAAAGACCATACTTTTTGGCAAAGTGCCTAATTAATTGTTCTCTATGAATTCCACATGGCAAATCTAAACAATTATGTAATAGGGTAAATAAACTATTCTCCAATAGTGAAGAGATTATCCAAGAGGCATTTATTAACTTTATTAAGGAAGCAGAGAACTCTAAAGGATAATATAATTGAGAATCTGCTAAATGATTTCCCAAAATCCATAGTTTAACAATTTAGTATTGTCAAACTTCTAAATCAGTTTTCTGGATTTTAATTAGAACATTTGAATATAAAATTCACTGTTAATCAGATTGAGTTTAGAGTGAGAATATAAATGGCTATTAAAAATAATTTAACCTACTAATTAGTTGCCATTCGCCACATCAATAAAGGATTTAGACAATGAAATCCCTATCTAACCCCCCCCAAAAAAAAAGAAAAGCAAAGAAAAAGGTAAAGAAGAATAGATTGTGAACCCCTCTCCCTTTATGTTCACTATTATTTTTTATTATTTTTCACTATCTGCTGAGCCACCATTGGAATTGAATTTGATATGCCAATGACACTTTTGCTGAATTATATAAGCCACTTTTCATAGTAGCTTCCTGCAATATACTTGACAATATCTTCCATCAAGAACAGTCTTCAGCAGGCTGTCTACTACTACCTGATCATCATCTCCTTGAAAATTTGGTCACTATTGTGACCAAACTTTATGATAGTGACCAAACTTTATGAATCTAAGACTTTAAATTAACAAACCAAACTCTTGGGTCTATGAAAGGAAATAGAATTTTGTTATGTTTTATAAAAGAATTCCAGATAATTCCCAGATAGATTCTTGGGCTTTAGCCTAACTAGTTCATAATGTTGGGCATTTTCAGTTAACAAGAAAGGGAGAAGGTAGAAAGAATGACTTCTCAAGCTCTAATGAAAACTGGAGGATATTCCTTATTATTGGGAGATAGCGGAGAGAGTGAGAGATTGGTGTGGTACGTAAGAGTGCTAACCTTGGTTTCAGTAAGTTTAAGGTTTAAGTCTTTCCTTTGACTCATGCTGGTTTTGTGAGCATGGTCAAGTTATGTGACTTCTCAGTGCTCCCAGCAACTGTCTTCTGCCCTACCTGTCTCCATCTCCCCAGTGCAAAGAGTATCAGTCTTCCAATTCTGAAGAAACAGAATGAAAATGTTTGAAAATTACACTATACCTTCCCCCCAACCCCCAATGAAGCCAAATTGAAAGCTTCTAAGGGGAATAGTAATTTAATGTCTTGGAGAAAGACAGGTATAATTTCCAAGGATATTTCCTGATGACTTTTCTTGGGGGCAATGCTAGAATTTAGTAAAAGGAGTATCTTCAGTCTTCTTTGAATGTAAGCTTTGAAAGGATTTTTTTTTTCACTCAGCACTCTAATCAGATGGCCAAAGTGTACTAAGTTAATGAGTCGTATCAGTGACTGCGGTGGTTTGAAATCAGATTGTGCCAATTTAGACTGGTTTTGGACCAGTTTGGACCAGCTTCTTTACTATACACTCCAGCATTCCAGGATGCCAGCCCTCCAATCAGAGGTCTAGAGTATACTGAAGGATAATGTGCGAGTACCAACACTGGCATATATCTATAGTCTATATCTATACATTTATTTATATATGAGCCCTTTATATCTTTAGTCATTTTAATCTCATACAGTTAAATTATATACGTATGTATAGTGAATTCCTTTCTTATAAATGTTGAAAACAGAATGGCTACCATTAGTTTGCAGGCATCCAAAGCTTAGACCTTTGACAGTATACTGTAATCATTCTTTTTTCTTCATCTTATGACCAGATTTGGTCTTGTACTTATGAAAATACATGTAAAATGTAAATTATATTTGAATAATGTCAGAACATTTCAAAGTGAAAAATTGAAAAATTCATTTGATCATTGTTTTCTTACAAAATGCCAAACTGCTGTTTTGACCTTTTTTCTTCTTTTAATTGACTATTTTGATAAGTTATGCTGTTGTTTTGGTATTATGTAAATAGAGAAATAATTATTGCTTAAACAGAATTTAGAGTCCTTGGGGGGAGAATTTTTTTTCTAGTTTATTTTTCCTTGATCTTTTCATTTAAAGTGATATTAGAGACTCACCAGTCATATGCTGGCTTAAGGTGACTGCAGGCCTTAATAAATATCCTAGGTTGAAAAAATACCTTTAAGAAAAATTAAGCCCAAATTCATTCAATTTTAATATAGGAAGGTGTAAATTGTGGACTTTCCATTATAATGTTAAGTAGTTTTCTAATGCAAAGAAATCATTTGAAGAAAAAACAACACAACTTAAATTCCAAACTGCGAAGCATATATTTTTAGGACAAATGACTAACTCTAATTTATAGACCTATTTAGAGTT
>CM053582.1:306923014-306933018 GCA_028627135.1 Pseudochirops cupreus
CATTTGAGGGGAATTTTATACCTATCTATATTTCTTCTTGTAACAAAATCATTGACTGTCATAATGCATTTTATACAAGTTATTATTCTGATTATACTTTGCTTCCAGAATCTTCTAATGAATATTCTATTGCTTACATGCTAATCTTTAACATAAGAAAAATACTTATGGTGCATTTGCAAAGCTAAGAAATGCAGGAATATAGTAAGTACTCAATACAAGTGAATGTTAGAGGCAGTATGTACTACAAGGGTTAGTAAGGATAATCCTTCCAAGGACTCACTTTTTTATTGATATAGTATGGGTCAAGGTCCTCCAAGGGCTCTGACACCATTCCAGGTGGAATGTCTCCATAAATAAATGGGAGAGATTTTCCTGCTTCCAAGTCGCTATTTGGCTTTGGTTTATTCTCATCATCATCCTCTTTGAGTTCTCTTTTGGCCTTCTTAGCTTTCTCTTCTGCAGAGCGTTTTTCAATAGCAGCGAGAGATTCTCTAGTAAAATAGCGGAAGCTGTCAGGTCCTGGGGGTACCAGCAGTGCCTGTGCCATCTTTTCATCCTGCAAATTTAATTTCGTTTAGCCTTTCGCATAAGAATCTCCTGTGGGGATAAAAGGGGGAAAATAGACATCAGTTAGGAGAAAAGTAATGAAAAAGGGAGGGAAAAAAATCAACCAAGATGGTATTTAATGCTTCATCTGGTTTTGCCAGTAAATAAAAAAATAGTCACTATAAACATTAAGTAGAGCATTTAGTGCTGTGCCATAATTTTAACTTGTAAACATTATTACTGTTCAATCTGATTCTCCATAAACCAACTTCATAAGACATCTGTTCTTGGCTTTTGAGCCAAGAAATACAGAAATATAGTTGTTTACTTCTGGTAAAGGATATGTGCTCATAAGCCTTGTAAATAGAGCTAATTCTTTATTTTTGTCGACCCTGTATCTCTCCCTTTCTCCCGTTTTTTAACCTTCTGGTTATGTTAGGTCATGTGTATAGGACAGAATCCACTCGATTTGGAATCAGAACTGGTTTCCAACCCTAGCTCTGCTGCTTGTCCCCTTTTTTTCTTTGGGCAAGTCCCTTTACCTTTTAGAGCTTCAATTTCTACATCTGCAAAATAAGAGGGTTTGAGTCCATGAGTTGTGAAATCTCTTCTAGTTCTAACTCCTGTGATCTGCTTAGTAACCATAAAGTACTATATAAATGTGAGTTATTATTACTACTACTATCATTATTATTTTCCCCATTGATCAGTTGTTCCCTACAAAAAGGAAAACAGGTGAAATTTAAATTACATAGGTGACTTTACTTACTGAACTGATTAAGCTGATGTTGAGATCAGTATTTCTCAGAGAAGCCAAGGGTCAGCAGGGTGATTTCTTTTAAGATTTATATTAAGTCATTGTATTTAGTTTCTGACCTGAGTATATGTTTCTCATGTAATTTTTGCTAAAAACCAGATATCACCTTGTCAAAAATAATACCACATGTTACATTAAGTACAATAAGGAATTTCTGTCCTATGATTGAAATAGAAGTTTTTATCTTAGCAAAATGGCTGATGAAACAGAAGAGTTTGATGACCACGGGTCTAGACTGTTCAAAAGCCAATTGGTAATTTGGCAAATCTTAATTTGCCTTGGGTACAGCGTTCATGAAATGTAACTTTTTTCAGTGACTTTAGCATTCAAACGAAATTGACACATAGGAGAATCAAATCAGCAGTTGCACTTTCCATGTACATGTCTTTCGTATTTTAATTAGAGAGTAGTTTTAATACCAGAAGCTAAAATGAAGTTTGGGTGTGATCTACACATTTCAAGTATCCACATACTTTAATTGGGGAACCTAAAACCAGGTCATGGCTAACTAGCTATATGACCTTAGCTGAGACCAGGAACAAATTTGAACCTTGGTTTCCTTATATTTAAAATATATATTGTAATAGCTGCCCTTTCTGACTCACAGGCTTTTGCAAAGATCTAATGAGGAAATGTATGTGGAAAGTACTCTGACAAGAGTACTGAACCAGGATCTCCTAGAATATTCATTCACAATAATTCTTCACAATAAATATCATTCTTCACTGAACCAGGATCTTCTAGAATATTCATAAGATAAGGATCTAATTTGGAAAGCTCTCAATGATTAATAGAGAGTAGACTCATGCTTCATGCGCCGCCCAAGCAACTGCATTAGCACGGAAATGTACCTGTACCTCCCTGGTGACATCTAAGTATCCGGATTGTTTGTATAACATTTAAGTATCCGGATTGTTTGTATTTGTTTTCACAAGGAGTCATGTGTGTCATTGCAGCCTAGCCCGTTGTGTGGGGCTAGAGAATTTGATATTTTAAAAATATTTCTTTTAAGGCTCTTTTTATAGAGAGAGTGACACAAAGGTTTGTAATTTTCAGAGTATCATTTGCATTGCAAAATTCACGTGCTAAACATAACTCCTATTCTTATTCAGTGTAATACATTCAAAGAAAGACAACAGAAATATTACATAACATCTGTACATCTGTGTAGTACTTACTATGGGCCAGATACTGTGCTAAGCACTTTCCAGTTATTATCTCATTTGATCCTCACAATGACCCTAGGAGGTCGGTGCTTTTATGATCTTCGTTTTATAAATGCAGCAAATAGAGGTTAAGTGACTTGCCCATGGTGACACAGATAGTAAGTGTCTGAGGACACATCTGAATTCAGGTCCTCCTGATTCCAGGCCTAGCATTCTGTCCACTGCATCACATAGCATTAATAAAAAAAGGTATTTATTCATGAAGGCAAGTTTTTACTCACAACGTGGGGTGGGTACGTTTTTGGCATTGGGATGACCTAAATAAGAGTCTGGCTTATCCATACTTTGCACTTTTCCTTGTTGGACTAGACCTCCATACATTAATTATTAACCCATACTGGACACACAAGAACACTCAGCAGCTGCTCAGCCCAGTGGATTGGAACTTTGTACATCCAGAAACAAAAAAAACCAGTCAGTCTGTAAAAGTGAATGGCCAGATTCTCAAAAAAAAAAAAAAAAAAGAGACAGCAATTTTGCTGGAACAATGAAATGATTGCTAAGACATGGAAACTAAATGGGACATGTACACATTGTGAAAATCTGAGGAAATTCTTTTAAAATTAGTAACCAGCTAGTGAATAGATGTTTGGATTTTTGTGTCTTCTTGATGTTAATTTTGAAGTAGCCATAAAGTATTTTTGTTTTTAAACTCCAGTTTGCTTTCAGAGTTAGATTTCATCCCATAAAAAAGTCCTTTTGACTTGTAGGTTCAGTGCAGTAAATTTTACCCACTTGGGGTTCATTAATGTATCATTAAGAAATATGAGAACAGCTAGGTGGCACAGTGGATAAAGGGCAGGGCCTGGAGTCAAGAAGACTCTTCTTCCTGAGTTCAAATCTGGCCTCAGACACTTACTAGATGTGTGATGCTTGGCAAGTCACTTAACCCTGTTTACCTCAGTTTCATCTATAAAATGAGCTAGAGAAGGAAGTGGCAAATCACTCCCAGTATCTTTGCCAAGAAACCACAAATTAAGGGGAAGGGAGTGATGAAGAGTTGGACACCAGAGTGAAAAACAAAAGTTGAGATCTATGACTAGATATTTTGTAAAATCTCTTTTCATTTACTTTTCTCCATAGAGAAACATTAAGACTTGTAAAAATCATTTTGCTTGATGCCATATTATATTAACATATATATGTACACGTATTATCCATGCATATATTATCCATTTATAAATGAACAAATATATATTATAATTTATTAAATGCAACAAATTTGATATACTTCTTTGTCTAATTTCAATTTCAAGGTATATTGAGCACTGTGCTTCACATTGGGTAAGATAAAAATATGAAATAAAACATAGTGCCTGCCCCAATGGAGATCTTAATTGCATAATCTAATAATTTAGCTCTTAGTAACCTCAATTTCCCCATCAAAAGAAGATGGAAATATACTCTTACCAGAGGAGATGAATGGGGCATATATATAGTGTATCATTTTTTAATGTTAGCCCATTATAGAAGACTTCGTGAGAATCTATCATATAACATATATTTATTAACTATAAAACAAGTATCATGGATATAAATCAAATTTATATTTAATATTTAAAAGTTATTTAAAAGCACCATTATATATTCCATCTCAGGGCTTACCAAGTGTATCATTATTACTATTATTATTATTATTATTATTGTTGGATAAATACTTTTATCCTCTAGCTCACCACTGTACCTTTATGAGGTTAATTTTGCTAGCAGAAGTTTGTTATTGTTCGGTTGTTTCAGTCATGTCTGACTCTTCATGACCCTGTTTGGAGTTTTTTTTGGCAGAAATACTGGAGTGCTTTCCCATTTGCTTCTCCAACTTATTTTATGAATGAAAAAACTGAGGCAAGTGACTTTCTCAGGGTCACAAATCTATTAAGTGTCTGAGGATGAATTTGAACTCACATCCTCCTGACTTCAGGCCCAGCACTCTATCTGGTGCCCAGCAGAAGTTTAATTTGAGTTTAATATTCTTGTTTAACATTTTATTTCAATTAAGCACCTTACATTCATTGGATATGAAGATTTCATCTGAGTATTTCAGGGTCTTTGATATATCACTACAGACTGAAAATTGGACAGGTTTTGATGGAAGATACTCAGTACATTCTATTTTTGCCTGCCTTTCCTGGCTATAGTTGACATTTTATACTGTACTGAGACTCTGATTTGTCATTAAAAAAGCATCTGTGCTGTATGCTGATAACCACTGATAGATGGATTTTATGTCTTCTTTCATTTTGCCATTCTTAGATGGGCGCTGTGATATCATATTGTAAGTCAAATAAAACAATGTTTTACATCATTTTAATGTGTATTAAATGATTATACTGATAGAAATGAATGTATTTGGCTAATTAATAAGAGATGAATTTTGAACCTGACAACATGCAGCCCTAGATATTTTGTTTGTTGCTGAAGTAAAGGGTAATACCCCTTCCTCCCATTGACTACAGGACCTGAAAGATCTCTTCCTGACAGAGCACATAGAAATGCACAAATATAGTAGATTTAATCTGTCTTTCATGTATTAGAGTCAATAGTCTCTTTCCACGTGGGTATTTTTATTATTATTTTTACAGACAAAATCGATTAGTTCTGGTCTGTTCCCATGGAAACAAAGCTATGTCAGGGGACTATAAATCTGCCATCTCCAAGAATGGAAGCTTGGCCAGGACTATGCATATCTAAGAGGGCAAACATGGAGAAGGAACTCAAACTTAGTGTGTGATTAAGACACTGGATCTGGAGTCTGAGGGCCTGGGATTCCAGTTCTGCTCCTGCTGCTTAATATCTCGTTGACTTTAGGCAAATCAGTTAACTTTCCTAGTCTTTAGTTTACGTACTTATTAAATGAGAGCTGGACAGAATGATCTCTAAAGATCTCTTTCAGTTCTAAATCCTGTGTTCCTAAACATGTTTTCCCATGGTCATAAATATATCTATATATCTATATATATATATATATATATAGATAGATATATATATATATCTATATATATATATATTATATCCTAAGACAAATAGTGAGCCAAAGGCTAGTTCTAAGACTGCCTAAATGTAATTTTCCAGAGGACTCTATTCATATGTGTCACTTATCTTAATATTTTTACTTTTTAACCATATTTATGAGTATATTTGTCTTTTCCCTCCTACTGCAAAGGAATATGTTTGTTTTCTCAGGATACCTCTTCCTCTCTCCTCTCCTCTTTGTACCTAACACAGAGATGTAGTTTGCACTCAGTAAATGTTATGGAACAAAAGCTGCCTAGAAAGTACCAGGTATATTGTCATAGGCATTAAGAACAGAGAGAAATATTAGAAATCATCTAGTCCATCTAGCTTGTTTTACAGATGAGGTCTGTATAGGTGATGTAGGTTGTTCAAAGTAACATGCCAAATGTTTGCCAAATAACATGGCAAACCCAGATAGCCCAAATCCCGGAGCAGCCTTCATTCTATTATACTACACAGTTGGGAGGAAGTTTCTTTTTTAAAAATATCTAAATGATTTTTAAATGACTATATATTTTGTTCATGTATCAGTTAGTTTATGAATTCTTTGTATATACGGCAAACACTAGGAATTATGGAAGTTTTAAAAGTAAGCATTTTTTCTTAACATATTTGTCAATGTAATTTAAAAATCTTTATCCATGTCATTTTTCCATGCTACGTTGTAAGTTAGGGTATTATCTGAACTTTTTATTTCCCTCTACACCTAGAAGAATCCTCTACACATATTAAGCATAAGTTAAATATATGTGAATTCGAATTGAAAGTACAACAATAGTGAGTCCTGACTTCCATGGAGTTTATATCTTAATGGGATTAAAAAAAACTCTTAAAAATGCAAAAGTGAATAAAGCTAAGCACACATACAAGAAGGTGCATATAAATTATTATCCATGTGATAGGGGATTACCAAAGGCAGATTTCAATCCTAGGCACTTAGTACCCATCATAAAAGAATTTTCTTTGTGAACCTAATAAACTTGCATTTATTCAGGAAATAGCTAGTTGGATTATTTATGCCCCCTGCTTCTCTTCCTTTTTTTATTTCTCTCCTCTTATTTGTCTTTTTCACCACTTTATAATTTATGACCACCTATCAGCAAGGAAGAGAGAGAGGAAGAATTCAAACCAACCAGTTCTACTGCAAGTCTAGTAAATGGTTTGGTGAGAAAACATGCTACAGCTATTGATTAAATGCCAGGGAGTATGTATAGATTGAATCTATTAAAGTTCTCCCTGACCTCTGTCATAATGAACATTGAAAACTGATTAAATGTGTCTCTCTAGGATCCAGCCTTATTGTAAGACCACCTTATCATGAGACGTTTTGAAGAGCCTTTGATTCTAGCTAAACCATGTAAAAAGGACTAAGCCTGAAAAAAAAGGAAAGAATTTGGCAAACCTTCCCTTTCTCCATCCCCTGGAGCCTCTAAAGTGCATCATCCAGAAGAGGGGAAAGCTTCAAGGTCTTTCCAAACAAGATCTGACAGGGCCCTAGTCTTAGCCAGGCCATGTCATAACCAACCACTCACTGGAGATTTAGAAAGCCTTCTCTCTCTGCTGCCAGATGAGCTGTGAACTAATTTACCAAATACAAACTTGTTTTGTTTAATAAGTACACATAATCAGCATCTTTTAAAGAAAAAAAGTTGTATGGGTGTATCTCTTCCTGACATGAATACACCATTCCTCAACTTGAGGCTCTATTTTAGCTTGTGTGTTTTCCCTTTCAGAGATACAAGCAGACTTGTGTATTTATACATTTTTTTAAAAATCAGAGCACAACTGATCTTGTGGATTAATAAATCAATATTTGAATCTACTTTTCATAATAATAAATTGTCCCACAACAATGGAGTACCTTAGATTTATACAGCACCTTTCTTCTGAAAGGCTGTTTTTTTTTCATTTTTATTAGCTCCTTTATTCTCACAACATCCCTATAAGAGATGCTGTATTTTTTTTCTACTAGTATACTGTGCTGCAATGCTTGGAAGATATCTTGAGCCTTGATCAACATGGGTGTGATTTCTGTTTCATATTTCCTGACCCACGATCTGTGCTGGAAAAGAACACACAGTCATGTTCATCTGAACATACAAACATGTTCATCATAATTCTTTCCCTTTTACCTTTCTTCCCTTCTTCCTCCTTTCCATTTTTCTTTTCTCCCGCTTCCTCAAAATCCTCTGTGCCCAAAAAATGGCTACATGGTATGTGGTCAGAATGGGAAACCATCCTAATTCCCTTTTTTCCAGCTCTTAACCTGTGATATTTTACTGAATGACCAGGATAAAGCTAGCATACCTAGTCCAACGGTTTCTGGGAGTAAAACTATAGTAATTTTGGGTGAATGGTAAGAATGCTGACCTCTAGCTCTTTATAACCTAACTTTACCAACTTTCATACACCCTGTCACATACAACCTTAAATAATAATTATGACTTTTTATGCATCTTTAATGTTGTTCTGTTATTTTTCAGCCTTGTCTGACTCTTCGTGACCCCATTTGGGGTTTTCTTGGCAAAGATACTTGGAGTGGTTTGACATTTCCTTCTCCAGCTCATTTGACAGGTGAGGAAACTGGCAAACAAGGTTAAGTGACTTGCCTGGGGTCACAGAGCTAGTAAGTGTCAGAGGTCAGATTTAAATTTAGGAAGATGAGTCTTTCTGATTTTCTGATTCTGATCTGCTGCTGCCCTTAAAACTGAAAATAATGGCAAATTAATTAAATAGTGGGCATTTTGTAGTTTCTGTTGTTTCTCTTCTAGGTATAATAATCTATAACCTCAAATCAAAATGTTATAAACACATTTTAGTAAATGTAAATATGTAAAAGGTTTTTTTTAAAAAAGAATAATCTCATTTAATTATAAAAATGATAGAAATTGAGAAATAGCTATAGAATATACAATTAATTAAACTGTCTCAAGATGGCAATTGAAAGAGAGTCAACATAGGAGTGAGGAGGATTTGGATTCAAATCCTGCTTCTGTTCTGACACATCCTGCTCTGGAGATTCTGGGTACATCATTTGGTGTACATCTGGGTACATCTTTTGGTGACCAGGGAACTCTCTAAGACATATCTTAGAAATGACAAAAAGGAGACAAAGATATTCATATCTTATTTTAGCTGCTCTAAAGACAGAGTAGTTGCCAAACTATGTCAGTAAAGGGTATTTCTTCCAGAGATTAAAATAATCTGATTCAAATCTAAAGATGGCATTTTTCTGAAAATGCTTAAATTCTCATTGGCTTTATCATTTTATTTAAAAGTTAGCCATACAAAATGAAATAGTATTAGGGGGGAAAGAATGAAAAGGATCACACAAAATATTTATAAAAATATTTAGCAAATATTTTTTAGAATAGAATAGTTAATTTCATAATCAAAATGTTAAATTACCTGATCTTGGTACATGATTTCTTAATGCCAGCTAAAGTTAACTCAAAAACACAAGAGTATATTTTAAAATCCTGATTTGTGTGCCAGGAACAATATTTGTGGGGGGCGGAGCCAAGATGGCTGCGTAGCAGCAGTAACATATCGCAGCTCTCACATAGCCACCCCAAAATACCCATAAAATAGGACTCTAAACCAATCCTAGAACTCCAAAATGCACACAAAGATACTTCCCACTAAAGTCAGCTCGGCTACGAGGAACCATATCAGCACTGCGAACCGAAACCAGCCTGGCCTGAAGCCGCGGCTGTGCCCTGGGGGAGGCTGGACGGGAGGAGTGAGGAGCTTCAGGTGAGCGGATTAGCGGCAGCTGTGAGCAGCGTTCAGAACTAGCTCAGTGGGAATTGCGAATCTAGGAGAGTTAAGCAGTCCGGCCAGAAGGCCTCCAGAGTGGAAAAGCGATAGGCAGAGGTTTTGCACCCGCCTCCGCATTGCAGCTTCCTGCCGCAGCCTGCAGACAGCAGGGGAACTAAGCGATTTTTCTGAGGCCAGTGCTCTCGCGTTGAGCAGCATGGATCCGGATTGCCATCTTGGGCCTCGGTCTTGGAGTCTTCTTTATCCACTCTGCTGGAAGTAAGTAGGAAGAGTCCCAGAATCTTCCTGTGAGCTACGGCAGCTGGGAGGACCCCAGCGATTTGGGACAGAGCTTTCCCTTCTGGAAGCAGAGACCCACAGAGATGTAAAAAAAAATCACGGACTGAACAACCATGAGTAAGAATAAGCATAAGAAGCAAACTAAGAACAGCTCCCAAACCCTAGATTCCTTCTTTGGGGAAAAGAAAGATCATGGGAGAGAGAGGGAGGAGGAGAGCGCAGCCAGAGCACCCCCACCAGGGGCCTCCAATAAACATGAAGAATGCCTTAAAGCTAGAGATGAGCTGAAGAAAGATTTTCAAAACCAAATAAGGGAAGTGGAAGAAAAATTGGGAAGAGAA
>CM053582.1:306933518-306960117 GCA_028627135.1 Pseudochirops cupreus
GGGGGAGAAAATATGTAACTCAAAATCTTGTGGAAATGAATGATGCAAACTAAAATAAAATTTAAAAAAAACAATATTTGTTTTGAGGACTAGTCACTTGACTGCTCTTCTTTCCTATAGTAACATAGGTTCCAGGGGGACTAGCTGAGTGACTTGTGCTTCTTGGTGTGTTAATATTATGGGCTGAAATCTTATTCTAATGCATGGACCAATTTTTTCTCTCTTTGATGACCAAGTCTGAAGGGAAAAAAAAAGTTAACTGGTAACACTGCAACAAACCTTACTGAAAAGGCACTAATTTATATGAATAACCATTCCCTTTGTGGATAGAGAGACTTCCCCTTTCTCTATTCTCCAACTCAGGGGAATCTCCCTCTCATCCTTTTTAATCAAAGGAAAGAAGGACACGTGAGTCAAACTGCAGAAGTCTTTGGGCTCTCGGATGCAGAACCAAGACTAAGGTTAGACCGTCAGTGACCTAGACTATATCACACAAGGAGTCAAAATGAGGGATGCTTTATGATATTATTTTTTATAAATGTGCTTATTTGAATGCTAGAAAATTCCATGATGTATGGGTATATATTCTGAGATAATAATCAGAATTCTGTAACCTCTGATACAAAGATTCTTGAAAGTCTTGGGAATGGCTCACAGGATATTAGATGCAGCTGTCACTGACTTTATGACATAGACTCATCACCAAACCCTTTGGTGTTCCAGGCACCCAAACTCTGAGCAATTCACAGCTTAGCCTTTCATAGTAAACTTCCTTGGGGCCAGATACCACACAGGGGAACAGAGAAATAAATAAATAAAAGGGGAGATGAGGAAATAAGGGCAAGAAACTGAGGATGAGTATTGCATGGTCTGTTCTTAGAATAGTGTCAAAAGCACAAAATCTCCAAATAGACTGTGGCTGGCAATAATGCAAAGGACAACAAAATGTATTTTAAAATCTAAGTTGGGACAAAAGTAAGATCTAAGAGATAGAAACAATATTTAAAGCTCTCATCAGAGAGTGAATTATTGTGATCAATGACAGAAAGAAGACAAAGCTATTCATATCTTATTTTGCTTCTGTATCTTCTGTCTCCCTTCTGCCTATCAAGGAAAACAGATCTTGAACTGAGAAAGATGGAACCAAAATAGTTAACAAGGAAATTAAACCAAAACAGGTGAGGGATTTGTAAAAGACATCTAACTTCCTCAGTGCGTTCATTACCAAACCTGAGCAAACTACATCTTAAGGTGCTGAAAGAACTGACTGGTATAAATGCTGAACTTACTTATCAGTGATCTTTGAAAAGTCAAGAACAGAAGATGTGCCATGGGACTGAAGATGGATCAATGTCCTGATTTTCAAAGACAGATGGACAGAGAGAAACAGACAGACATATAGAGTCAGAGAGAGACAGAGAGAAGTGGATGAAGCCCAAATACTTTATCAGGCCACTGAGCCTGAAGCAAAGACCTGGAAAAATTCTCAAATATATTATTAAAGAAATGCCTTCTAAGTAGTCAGAAAGGAAATCAATGATTATGAAGTGCCAGTGTGACTTCATCAGGAATAGGCAATCCTATGCTAACTTCATTTCTTGTTTTTTTTTTTAATAGTTTCTAGATTTGGTAGATCAGGAGAATGCTTAAGCATCATATACTTGAATTTTAGGAAAGCATTTGATAAAGCATCTTATGCCTTCTTTGGGGACAGGATAGAATGATGTGGGCTCAGACATTGATAATTAAATAGTATGCATGTAATTGAATAACTGAACCCAAAGAGTAAGCGCTAAAGGATCAATATTAACTTATAGTTCTGTAGTGGAATGCCCCAAGGATATGTCCTTGGCCTTATTCCATTCAATATTTTAAAACTGTGACTTGAATAAAGGCATAGGTGATATGCACATAAAATTTTCCAATAATATAAAACTAGGAGAGGCAGTGAAGATATTGAATAACAAAATTAGGAGCTGAAAATATCAATTGATTAGGTCCAAATCTATTAATGGAGTTGAATAATAAAATTTAATATTTGGGTCAAAAAACTCAACCTCATAAACATAGCACATAGCACTGGCATAGGTATGGATAGACAGCAAGTTTGGTTTTTTCCCTGAAAAAGCTATGGAGAGAGGGTTTTGTATACTGTAAGCTCTATATAAATCATTAGAGATGGAAGCCAACAAATGTGATGTGACTATGGCATTAACAGAGGTATAGTGCTCTGAAAAAGAGATGATAGTCTTTTGTGCTCTTCATCTAAGGGTTGTATCAGTATTGGGTGCTTTATTTTAGGAAAGATACTGCCAAACTATACCAGATGGTCAGGTTGTGTCATAAGAGACACAATTAAAGGAACTAGATATGTTTATACTGGAAGAGAAAAGATGGGATGAAGATGAGGAGAAAGGTACTGATAAATTTTTTAAAATTTCAGAAGAGTTACCAAGTGGATAAGGGAATGCACTTGTTCTGCCTGGGCTAGAGGGCAGAACTAGAAGTAAAATGTGAACACCTGATAATTTCAGAGAGAGAAATTTACTCTGTTAGGAAAAACTTCCTAATACTTAGCACTATGGTGAGTTCACTATCATTTGAGGAATTTACATAATGGCTACTCTGTCCTAACTCTCACCAACCTACTGCTCAGATCAGCCCCCTCATTGCCAGGCTATTTGGATCCCCCTCAATCAAAGTCAGTACCTTCACCTAATTCTCCTCTCCCAACCAAAAAACATCAAATCAGCATCCAAGAAGGGACTTAGGGCTAGAGCTACAAGTGCCAAAAGGAAAGAGTAGTATAATCTACTCTCATATGATTAGCAAACTCTTCTTCTGTCCTTCAAACTTTTATGATTCAGAGTCTAAGGCTACCTACAGGGAAAATCTGCTCTTTGCAGTAGGCCCTCTCTCTCAATCCTATGTTGCACAAGATCTGGAGCTGCTCTTCTAGTCCCCATTTGCACTGGCAGCCAGGGTCCTCCAAGGGTGACTGCTATATCTCATCTCAGGACTTTAATCCTCAGGGGTTACATGTGTCTTTTCTATAACTGATAGGTCCCCACTGATATGTTTCCCTGTACAGTTATCAGTTGTAATCAATTAGACAACCAGAGTTAGCTTTTAGCTATTTTTTAGTTTTTATTTTTTTATTTTTATTTTTTTAGTATGTTAGGGTATTCACTATGGTTGTAGAAGGGATACAACATACCCCTTTCTGTTGTCTGCAGCATTCTCTCCCACAAGTAGACAGAGTCCAGGGGAAAGTGGGTTCAATCTTGGAGCACATGTGACAAAGAGGTAACTAATGGCTCCTGTAAATTCTTTTGCTGCAGTCCTCAAGATGTTTCCCTTAAGTATGGTATAGCTTTTCTCTTGGGCTCCTTGTAGAACCTTGAATCTTCCTTTCTTCCTGTCCTCAGTTCATAATGCAGACATTGTAGTCAACTATTACTGTCCTGGGAATACTGCTAGGACACTGATAAAATTGTTCAGATCCTTTAGTTTTCCAAAGTTCATGATCCATATTTCTCTTCTGGCTATGACGGCAGGAGGTTTGGGAGGGAGAGAGGCTAAGACTAGGAATCTTCTCTTCTCCCCATGTGATTCCTTCATAGGGGGTTGGCTGCAGATTTTTATTATGCTTGCAGACACTGAAATTCTCTATTCCAAACTAACTTGTTGGTTTTATTCAAGTCCCACAGGATGTGGCCAAATCCCTTAACTCATCTAAATACACTTCCTGTATATTTCATTTCATCCAATGGCTTTCAAAGACTATTAAATCGATCAGTTATCCTTCATAGTCTAAATCCTATGACTGTTTCACTGGTTGATGCCTAGGTTCTGTTTAGACCTAGTACACACCTATAATTGTTTTCACTTTACAGTCAGGAGTCTGACATCTTTAAACTGTTTGAGAAGAGTCTATTTGATTCAATAAATCTTTTACTCTTACACCAATAAACTTCAGCCCTTCTCCTCAACATCTGTTATCTTTATACTTCCTCCCATTCCATTGTGCCCTTTGGACCCTTCATTGTATTTTTAACAAAATGTCCTTCATCTCAGATCTCTCCTCTCAATTTTCTTTGAGCTCCTTACAACCACAGGAGCTTAGTTCCTACTAGATAACACAGGATCCTTGGCCAGCCTCTCTAGGACTGGGTGTCCCTTCCCTTATCTGCCTTGAATCAGGCAGGAGTGGTAGGCATATTGCTTACTCATCACTGTCACTTCCAAAGTCTGCGCTTGCTGCTATGATTAAACAACCTCTTCTGCTTCAACATTCACTCTATCCAAACATACCACACTATACAGATCTTGGAGGCAACTGTTTATTAGCCCCCAGGTCATTTCCTTTCTCAAGGAATTTGATACCTGGCTTACACTCTTCTTGCAATCCATGCCCTTTTACTTTTGGACTTCAAAATACATCTCAATGTCCCAGTGAAGACCTTGGTCTTCTAGTTGATCAACTTCCTCCAATCCCATAGAGGGCCTATATCTTCACTCCTTCTCAAAGACTAATAAAGGTGACCATGACCTTGCTCTCATTATCACCCACCACCTTCATGATAGTCTTTCATTTATTCCCTATTGTAGACCTCACAGTGATAATTTAAAATATTTTGTCTTCTTAAATCACCCACATCAGTCCCTCTCCTCTCCCTTTCAATGGAGAACTTTGCTTTATACTTGTAGAGATAAAATTGAAGCCCTTCTTTATGGGCTCCCATTTCTCCTCACCACTACACCTCACTTTCGTTTATCATTCTCTCCTTCTTTGCTTCAGCCTCTGAGGAAGATAGCTTCTTCCTCCTTGACCATACCAACTTTTCTATTTAAACCTTTGATCCCAACCCTTCTCGTCTCCTAGAGCTTGCGCATTTGGTTATCCCTTCTCCCTATCCAATCTTTTGTCCCTTTTTATCTAGGGGTTTCTTCTTCTCTGCCTAGCAAACATGTCTAGAACTCCCCCGTTGTTTAAAAAAATCTTCATTTTACTATGTAATCCCATTCACCTATTGTCCTATCATCCGTTTACTACTCCTTCACGGCCAAAATCCTAAGGGAAAAAACAACAAACATGTATAATGGCTACCTATCCTTTCTCACGTTGCACTCATTTCTTTTTCCCCTATTCACTTCTTATGTACTCACAATCTGATTCCTGAACCCCAAAACTCAATTGAAACTGCTTTCATGAAGTTCACTATTGATTGTTTAAGTGCAAAATTCAGTGGCTTTTTCTCAGTCCTCATCTGTCTTGACATTATTGGGCAACCCTACAATTTGGATACTCTTATTTTTCCTTTTCTTTAACTACTCTTTCTTCCTGTAAAACAGTACCTTCTCACTCTCCTTTGTTTATTCATAATTCATTGTCCCAGTTTCCATTGGTGACTGCATCATAGGGCTCTATCCCTCTCTTCTAATCTCTTGGAAGTCATTTGTCTGGATTCCTCAAGATGTTCCTTCCTCTTAAGTACAATGTCTTTTTGCTGAGCTCTTTGAATCTGCCTTTTCCTATTATATACAGACTGTCCTTAACTCCCAGTAAAGATCATTAACCATTCTGGGTACACTAGTAGGTTGTTGATGAAAATCTGTAGGTCCTCCAAATTTCTTGAAGTTCTCCTCTGACTAAAGGAAGAGAAGAAGATCAAGACTAAGGCTGAGGCAGAAGTTCTTCTCCTCAAAAAGTTTCCTTCTCAGGTCCTTGTTTCTCTCTCCTCTGCACTAGATAGACACTAAGATCCCCAGGTTCCAAACTGGTCTGCCTTTTCATAAATGGCACAAGTCAGTAACCAAGATCTTTTTTTAACCAATTTATTTAGTGGCTTTCAAAGATACCTAAATTGATTAAGAACTTTTTCACACCTGGTCTAAAGTTTGTGATTGACTCAGTAGAAAAGAGTTCTTACTTAGCTAATATGTCAGGTTGTAGCATATTGACCCTTTAAGTAGGATGAAGTGATTTGATTGATTGAGACCCAATCACCACCATCTCTGACATTACACTAGGCTATAAGCATTATACCTGAAACCATAGTTCTGAACCCAAACAATCATGAACCAAAAATTGTATTTTCTTATTAAGCCCCTTGAGGCCAGTAAAATACTGATAGAAAACGTCTCCAAATATAGCAAAGGTCCATCTATATGTAATTCAGACCTTTATTCCACCTCATATAGCCTAAGTATGGCCATCTGCCCAAATTTAGACAAGAGGACCTCTGGGCATTAGACAGGTATCACAAAAGCCCATGCACTTTACTTTTAGAAGAGGAGGCAGTCTTAAAGTCTTCACCCAGGTAATGGTGAGAGAAATACAATAACATATTAGAAAAGTCCCAGGACATCTTGACAACAACTGAAAATCACAACTGCTAGTAGAGAGAGGAGAAAAAATATATAAAAAGGCAATAGACTACACTGATTCAGAGCTTAGAATACCGTATTTCATTGATTTGTTGCATCCTGTTTTTTCAGTTCAAAAATTGGTTTATAACCTCTTGCTGAGTAATTGTCGCATAGTATAATTATGTTCCTCACACTGCTTAAAAGGTCAACAGAACAGCAATGTCTTCACCAGTGGCATATGGATAGTACTTAGCTCTCGAGCATTGCGACCTCTGAGCCTAGAATTCTCAGCACACGCACACTGTCAGTATTCAATTTGAACATATATTCCCGAATATTCCATGCATCCCAATCTTGCACCAAAGACAATTTAGTAATAAATGATTTTTAAGTAATGCCAGCACAATTTAAAAAAAAAATACTTCACGTAATGATCACAACCCACTTGTGCCCATTAGGTGATGTAATAGTGTAGTGCCTTGCAGGTAACAGATAGGACTTTTGAGAAGGACAAGTCCTGAATCCCAGTGCATAAGGTATTTTTTTGTATTCTAATTTGGAAAACTGAATTAATTTCTCCTTTTTTTTTTGGTCTGGATCTTAGATTTCATTGGTGTAGGGCATTTCTGTTAAGGAAACTCCTATCAATACAAATCTGCAACCTGTCTGTAATTTGAGTTGCCTATTTATACTGAATGGCTAAGGCACTTGCTCATGATCACCCAGTCAGTAATGTCAGAGGCAGAACTTGAACTCAGATCTTAACTGCAAAACGACTTCCTGCGCACCAAACTATACTGCCTCTCTTAGTTATATATATTTAGATTTTGTACTGCTCCTGTTTGCATAACAGTACCACAAATTTCTGATATTTTGAGTTACAAATAACTGTTTTATAGATGAACTTTTAAAACTCACCTCACTCAAATATTAGGGGCTATCTGTATTCTATTTTTAAAATTTAATCTGTGTAATACCTTTTTAAGTGATTTCCACATAAATTAAAAAAACATATTTTGGTACATAAAAAAATAATCTTCAATTACCTTGGAAGCTCTATCCCTTAATTTTGAATTAATAAAAATATGTGAATAATAATGTGAATAAAATATGTGAGTACTATTGAATTTTATAATCTGTGCTCTTCCTCCTACCACTAACTTCAGCTGTTTCTTCTATACAGGTCTTCCTCATTTTATAGATAACTGAGAAATATAGAAATAGAAAAGAGGGAACTGATTATGTATGCATAACTAAAGATGCCCCAGAGAATTATCAAGTTCCTCTGAGTGTTTCTGGAAATGTGCCATACACTTCCCCTCCCAATCAGAGTCAATATTTTAAAGCCAGAAGGTCCCTTAAAAATCATGCAGGCCAATGCTGTAATTTTTTTAGATAAGGAATTAAGCAGAGCAGATCAGTCACTTTCCTAAAGCTAGTGGAAGGATTGGAACAGAAACCTAGACCCGTTGGCTCCTAGTCTAATGATCTTGTCATCATGCTAGACTGTCCTGATGGTTTCTAGTTATTATTACATGTATACCAGTAAATGCTCTATCATTCATCCATTTTGAATTTCTAGAATAACCAAATTTCAGGATGATAAGAGACCTCAAAATATAAATCCATTCTACAACACCCCCTACAAATATTCATTAAATTTCCAGGCTTTAACATTTTCAGCATAGAGAATTCACTGTTTCTGAAGCAAGCCCTGTCCGTTTTGGACAACTCTACTTTTCAGGAAGTTTTTTCTTAGCGCTCTTCTGGACCCTGCTTCCCCCTGACTTTCCATCCATTTGCCCTAACGCTGACCTTTGGATCCACTTGATAACCTTGCAGATATTTGAGGGATAGCTAAAGGAATGGATGATATTCATTTTGGAAAAGGGAAGACATAGAAAGGATATAATAACTGTTTTCAGGTGTTTCAAGTTCCTCATGTGATGTGTTTTGAAGAATCCTTGAAGTATTGAGCTCTAGTTGGTAGTGGGGATAGGAGAGATAATGATTTCAGTAAAAAGATGAAATGATGAATTTGATGCATTAGAAAGATTAATCTCATGGTTGGATATAGGTTAGTGGTGTTGAGGAACACTTGTAGTGATACTTATTGGTTAACAGGATTTAGAGCTCAGAGGTTAAGTGAGAAACAGACTGTAGAGACCATTTAATCCCACCATATTTTTATAGATAAGAGAACTGGTGCCCAGAGAAGTTAAAATTTCTACTTTAATAAGTAATGAAAGTATGAATCTAATCTAGGTATTCTAGATATTTAATGATTAAGGTCAGAGAAGAGACTTCAGAGGTTATTTAGTCAGCAGTGTCAAATTCAAATAGAAACATTCCTGAGCATCACATATTGACTGAGAAAACCACAAATTAACATTATCTGTTTTGTATTGTCAGGGCAGCTAGGTAGTGCAGTGGATAGAGTGTCAGGCTTGAAGTCAGGAAGATTCTTCTTCCTGGGTCCAAATAGGGCCTCAGAACACTTACTAGCTGTGTGATCGCAGGCAAGTTACTCAACTGTTTGCCTCAGTTTCCTCATCTGTAAAATGATCTGGAGAAGGAAATGGCAAACCACTCCAGTTCCTTTGCTAAGAAAACTCCAAAGGGGGCTATTCAGAGTTGGAGACTACTAAAACAACTCAACAACATGCTATATTTTTATTTTTGTTAAATATTTCCCAACTACATTATAATCTGGTTCCCACTCCAAAGTTTTTTGGGGTCTATGGCTTCAAGTTTGAAACTTCTGAATTTTATAGTTCAGGAAAATGAGGCCCAGATATATTGTTCTTTCTGCTACATCATGCTTCTCATTCTGGGAAGAAGGACCTATAGTAGCAGATTGGGTATAATATGATGAAAGCTAAGAGTAGAAGCAGTGAGGAAATCTGATATCCATTACAGAGAGGCAATAGATTTAGGGTGAAGAATGTTATCTATCTAGATCTATACATATATCTCTCTCTCCGTATAATCTGTATATGTCTATATCTATTTCTAGCTAAACATATACTTTTATCTATAATATATATCTAACATAGTTATCGATACATATTTATCTATAACATAGATATATCTGTACTTATCATCTAGATTTAGCTAGATTATATTTAGATTAAAGATATAATCTAGATTACATCTAGATTTTACACATAATCTATACATACATAGATACTAATATATTAATCTAGATAGAGAAAAATACACATGTGTATGTCATGTATATATCTCTCTATATATAAATTTATTGGAAAGAGAGAAAGAGAGAGGGGAAAGAGGTAGAGAAGTAGGTGTAGGTATAAATATTGTTTCTACTGACAGTTCTAAGATCTGCTCTTCAGCCCCAACCTCTCTGCTGACCTCCAATCTTGTATCTGCAACTGCTTTTCAGACATCTCAAACTGTATGTCCAGTAGACATCTTCAATAACATATCTGAAACAGAATTTATTTTCCCCCTACACCCTCCCCTCCTTCTACCTTCCTATTACTGTAGAGAGCAACATCATCTTCCTAGTCCCCCAGGCTCACAACCTAAGAGTCATCCTGGCCTTCTCACAATCTCTCACCACCACCCCTTACACCCCCTCCCAGAACAAATGTTGGGAAGGTTTGTCAATTTCACCCTTGCTTTTCATCTCTTGAATATACCCCCTTCTCTTCTCTGACACTGCTAGCCCTCTACTACAGGTCCTAATCACCTAAGACCTGGACTGTTAAAATATTCTGCTATTCTACTAGTGGGTCTGCCTGCCCGTAATATTAATGAGATTTAACAGGCTTCACGTGGAACCCATTAAGGGAAACTTGCTTAGAGGAGGCTTGCTTGTAGGAAGGCTTTCACATCTTTTGCTAATTTTTAATCAGGTACTGAGTCACCAGGGTTGTGATGCCTTCTGGCTCTGAGAAGTATATATATACTCTGAATTGGTATTTTGCTTTGGGGGCTCGCTTACGAGAAGGATTTTGTGATTCCTTGGTTGAGATTCTGACTGGTCATATGTTCAGAGCCCCCCAACTACTCAGATGTAAAGGCTCTCTCAATCCAGCTGATTCAGGCAGTCAGAGCTCTGTCTGTTGGTCTTTATTTCTCTGCTTGTATTTTCTCTATTTATATTTTTTCTCTGAATTTCAGGGTGCTTACTTTTCCCTTGAACTAGTGAATGTAATTTAAAAAGATTGCTAACAATCTTAAACAGCTATCTTTCTTAGTAAAGCAGATCTAAGAGCCTGTGCTAGCAGCCATCCTGGATACGCCAGTGTGGTTGCCAGCATGGTTGTCATTACACTGCCTCAAGTCTTTCCCCATTTCAATCCATCCTCCATTCAGCCACCAAAGTGATTTTACTCAATCAAAGTTCCTATCATGTCAGCCACCTACTCAGTAAACTCTAGTGGCTACCTATTCCTTCCAGGAGGCAACTTTTTCACTTTTCTTTTTTACTTTTTTTACTTTACCTTTTACTTTGCTTTTTCTTTTCTTTTCTTTTCTAGTCTTCTTACATTTTATTCCCTAACTTTTACTCTTCCATCCAGCAACACTGGTCTCCTAACTATTCTAGGAACCCCATCTCTCAGCTCCAGTCATTTTCTCTGGCTGCCCCCATGTCTAGGACAGTCTTCCTACTTCACTCCAGCTACTTACCTCCTTGGTTTCCCACAAGTTTCTGCTAAAAATCTTCTACAGAAAGCCTTCCCCAACCCTTTTTAATTCCAGTGCCTTCCCTCTGTTAATTATTGCCTATATATAGCTTTGTATATATTTGTTTACATGTTATCTCTCCCGTTAGATTGTAAGCTTCTTGAGGGCAGAGACTGTCTTTGCCTCTTTTTTGTGTCCCCAGCACTTAGTACAATATAGGTGCTTAATAACTGTTTATTGCTTGATCTAGAGTATTTGATGATATAGATATAATGTACAGGCATTGGGGGAATTTGTTTCTCTTCACTGTGTATTTATTATAAGAAATTTTCTTTTTTCTTTTTTTTTCCGTGGAGGGGTGGTGAGAGACACAGAAAATAGATTTGGGTTCTTTTTTTTTAATAGAAAGGTAGGGTGCTATAGATATGAAATGTTACATGAACTTTCAGATGAGTTATTAATTTTACTTTACTGATTTACTTTGTTACAAGAGAACTATCAAGAAGTGGGAATAATATATAATTATAATGTAAAAACAAAACATCAATAAATTTTTTTTAAAAAGAAAAGAATTGACATAAGAGTGCAAAGAAAGAAAATGATAGGATTTTATGACCGATAGACTGTAACAAATGATAGGAATAAATTATAATAATATTTTTCAACCTTTGTTGACCATTAATTATGACCACTAACAAAAATAGGGAAAGTAGATGGGACAGCTGTTTGGGATGGTCATGGGATTTAGATCTGGAATCAATCTTAGAGATCATCTATTCCAAGTACCTCATTGAAGACAGAGGAGACAAAGGCCATTCGAGCCTAAATTACAAACCCACAGTCATACAGGTTGTAAGCACTAGAGTTGATATCTGGCTCTTGATATAATGTTTCTGCTAGATGGCATTGCCTTTCTGGTTATGAACTCTCTTTTGAACACATGAAATTGGAAGTGGCATTAAAGCTTCTGAGTGGAATTGCCCTGTAGGCTGCTAAAAATAAGATATTGGAACTTTAATAAGAAATTAAAGCCAGAGAAACTTGAGTCATCATCATAATAGTAGCAAGCTATCAGACAAGGATCCATTAAGTAAGGTAAAGAGTACATGCGTGTATGTATTTATATAGTACAAGACTAAATCAACATGGAAGCTAAGAGAGAATAAGAGTTTCAAGAAGAACAAGGTAGGTCACATTGACAGATACTGCAGAACTTAAGGATAAAGAGGACTAAAAAGTTCAATGGATTTAATAAAAAGGACATTATCAGTAACCCAGATAGCAGTTTCATTAGATTGATGGAGATGAGAGGGAATACTGATTGTAAAGTCTTAAGGAAGGACTGTGTGCAGAGGAATTTAAGGTTGTTGGTATAGAGGCAGCTAAGTGGTGCAGTGAATAGAGCACTGGCCTTGTCAGGAGGACCTGAGTTCAAATATAATCTCCAGACACTTGACACTTAACTAGCTGTGTGACCTTGGGCAAGTCAGTTAATTCCAATTGCCTTGCCTTCCCCCCTCAAAAAAAAAAAAGATTGTTGGTATAGAATTCTGCTTCAAGAAGCTTGCCAGAGAAACAAAATAGGATGATTTGAAACATCAGTGCCATCTTATTTCATATTCTTTCCCTTTCTTTTTCTCTACATTTCTGACACCAGAATATTCACATGCATGCATTTGTTTCATATATTATATTCTCTTCCCTTCTCTATAGAGTTGCTGACTCTGCAAACTTTGACTAAAATGAACTCTTTCCTCCTTCTAATCTCTACTTGTAAAAATCAAACACATCAAAACAACAACAACAACAACACAATCTTCAAGGCTTAACTCAGATGCCACTTTGTGCATGAAGTTTTCCCTGGTGTACCTTCTTCCCCTGCCAGCCCAACTAGCCAGACAGATTTTCCTTTAATGGGTCTTAGAACAGTTGGTACCTCTCCTATACCCTCATCTTAATGTGTTTTCTATTATAGGTTTTTATGTATCTGCCACAAAAGCCCCACGCTGATGTCTTCTTGTAGGGTAGAAGAGATCCTATGCTTTCAAAGACCATGCTGACAATGCAAAGTCTACAAAACTGGAAAGATTTCAGGTACAGTTCTAGTAAAAGACAATGTTTATTGTTTCAGGACAACACGAGATTCATCAACAGGAAGTTAGCCATTAGATAATGAATTATTTGGCTGTGATTTCTTATGAAATCAAGTGTAAGGATCTGCCTTCAGGTATCTGCTTTAATTCTCAGAATGATTAAAGGGAGGGATAGACATTCCTTGTGAGAAAAGTTTAAACTACAGGTCTCATAGATATTTTGGGACCAAAAAAGCACTTTAATTGGTGAGTGGCCCTCTTGGGAGTGAAAAGGCACCAAAGGAGAAATGAACCCTGGGGAAGAAGAGAAATAAAAGAGACGATAGCTTACATGGCTGGAGTATCCATAAACCATATTTATCCAATTAGTTTTGGTGTGGATAGATACTTATTACTGTAATTTCTTTTCCCTATATGAGAGATGCATAGCAGCTAGATAGAATTGCAACTGGCTTTCTGAACAGCTGCTAGTCATAATCTGTGCCCCTCCAGCTCTGAGATGAACTGTGTCTCCTCTGTAAGAGTAGAATTCCTATGTCAAGCAGCCATAGCTTCCTGACCCTGAATACTGATACCTATGGTGATGAACAAGTTACCCTAATGCTTATAGCTTCTCTGGAGTAACTTCATGGCTAGAAGAAGCAGAACTCAGAACAATGCATTACTGGGTTGGAAGGAAGTGAGGTAACTTTCGTAGGTGCTGGAAGGGTTTGCTGCTACTAGGTGGCTCACTGAATAGAGCACTGGGCCTTGAGTTAGGAAGACCAGAGTTTATATATGGTCTCAGATATTTATTAACTGTGTGACCCTGGACAAGTCACTTAACCTCGGGCTGCCTTAGTGTCGTTATCTATAAAAACACCAAAGGGATAATATTAGTACTTATCTCCCAGGTTTATAAGGATAAAGTAAAATAACTTTTGTAAAGTACCAGGTACATTGTAGGTACTTAATACATGCTTGTTTCCCTTCCCCCCAATATATTTCCTTGATGTTATCATGCTTTTATTTCTGAAATTCTTTTGCTTTCACCATCTTAAGAGAGTCAGATGATTTGTGAACAATATTCTGAATTTTAAAAGATAGGGAGCTATCAGTGAATAGTGCCTAAAAATGACCAAAAAGTACCTTCAATTCAGGGCTCAAGTGGAGTTCTTGAGAATAGAGGAAATATGTCCCTGTGAGAAGAACTGAACTTAGTTCTATGACTTCCATCACAAAGGTAAAATATGAAATTACACTTAAACCTGAAGTTTCTGCCTTCACAGTAATGAGAAATTAGAAGGCTTAGGGCATAGACATAGCAGGCACCAAACAATAGCCCCTCAAAACAAGACATGAACTCTGTCTTAATGGGCAAGAAACAACTATTTACTGATGTAGAAGAACAACAGCATAAGTGGTGAGAGCATAAGTCAGAAATCAATAGCAAATTAGAAAAAGAAAGGATGGAAAGAACAACTCCAAACTGACATTCAAACAAACCACTGCTTGCAAAATATGGGAAATCCGTTAAAGGCAAAGACATTGACGCTGATTGTGACTATGTCTTAAAGAAGTTTGACCAATATAAAGCCATCACCACAATGAAAAACCCTAAAGAATCCAGAAACCATTGTTATCTAACACTTGATTTCTTTCCAAGCATAAATACACAGCAGACAGGGGAAGCACCTGAGAATAGAACTTATTTGTAAAAATTACAGATGAGGATGGCAGAAGATAAATGAGTTAATCAACATGTGTTTCTTTATTAAGCACCTACTATGTGTCAGGTATTAGGAATGTGTTAGGTGCTATGAAATAGCAGTCACAATGTATTAGGTGCTGGGAAACAAATAATAATGAGCAAGTCCCTGCCCTCAAGTAGCTTAAATTCTACAAAGGGATAAAAAAAATACAGAATTAAGTAGATATAAAAACATAAATTTAATGTCACTTTGAGGGGGGTACACCAGAAGCCAGGGAAATGAAGAAAGTAGTAAAGGATGGTGCTTGAGGTGAGTGTTGAGGGAAGCAAGGGATTCTGAGAGGCAGAAGTGAGGATGGAATACAATTGTGTAGTATAATGAATGCTAAGGCACAGAGATGTAAGATTGTGGACCCTGTATTGGGAACAGAAAGAAGATCAGTTTGACCAGATTGCAGAATGCAAGAAAGGAATTAATGTACTAGAAAGGTAAGTTGAGGCAGGGAGACCAGTTAGGAGGCTCTTGCTATAATCTTCATGAAAGGCAATGAGGGCCTGAACTAAGGTGGTGGCTGGGTGAGGACAGAGAAGGGCCATATGTGAGAAATGTTGGAAAAGTAGAAGTAGCACTGTTTGGTAATTAACTAATTGGTAATTTGGTAATTGGTAATATGGGATGAGAAACAGTTGAGGATAACACTAAATTTATTCACTTGGGAGGTTGAAAGAATGATGGTGCCTTCTATAGAAAAAGAAAAGTTTGGAAGAATGGTGGATTTTAGGGGATAGCTAATGAGTTCTGTTTTGAACATGTTGAGTTTGAGATGTTTATGAGATGTTAGGTTTGAACTATCTGGTAGTTAGTTGATGAGATGTGGCTAGTGCTTAGGAGAGAGACTCCTTCTGGATTTATTGATCTGAGAGTAATCTGCAGTGTTAAAAGCAACATTGTCTACAAAAAGCAAAAAATAGCAAGAGGCAAAACAATTTTGTTAAAAGCTTGTCAGGAGATTGAGGTAGGTCAGATTCATCCCCAAAACACTTACAAATGAAGGTGGATAGAGACTAATAATTGGGAAATGAAATTTTGTTTTTTAGAGTATTTCTAGTTATCCATTCTCAGAATCAATGACAAAAGAAACACAGTAAATTTAAACCCATAACAATATAGCTTACATGATAAATGAAAAAGTAGAAATGACACTTAAAAAAGAAAAATCAGGAATACCAGAAGAATCCATAATGGAAGTGACAAAGTTTTGAAAATATTGAGGGATCAGTTTTCAAAGTATCTCAAAGAAGGGAAGATAAATGACTGGAAAATTATAAATCAATCAAACAAACAGCAAGCACTTATTAAGTACATACTACTACATGCCAAGCACTATGCTAAGCCCTGAAGAGACAAAAGACAACTCCTGCTCTCAAGGAACTTACAGTCTAATGAATGAGACAACATGTAAATAAGCATATGCAAAGCTAGCTATATGCAGGATAACTAAGAACTAATTAACAGAGAGAAGACACTAGAATTAAAAGGAGTTAGGAAAGGTTTACTGTGAAAGATGGGATTTTAGTTAAGACTTAAAGGAAACCAAGGAAGTCAGGCAGAGTTAAGGTAGAGCATTCCACGATAGTATTATTACCAAAAAGACAGTCAACAGGCAAACAGTAATTACTGAGAGGTGGCTCTATGGATAAAAGCATTGAGTCCAGAGTTAGGAAGACTTGAGCTCAAATACTTAATGGCTTAGTGATCCTGGACAAGTCACTTAACTATTGTCTGTCTGTTTCCTCAGTCATAAAAGTGAATAACACCTCCCTCCCAGAATTGTTGTGAGGATAAAATGGAATAATATTTGTAAAGTGCTTAGTACAGTGCCTATCACATAGCAAGAACTTAATAAATTCTTGTTCCCTATTGACCCCTAGGTCTACTTCTTATTTCTATAAACTATGAGCGTGATCTGTATACCTATCAAGAATATCTTTGATGAAAATATGAGAAAGGAATAGGTGATGTTTGGTTTTCTACATGATTTTCTATAGTAGACCACATGTTCACAGCCATTGCAATTGACTGGTAGGGTAGAAATTAAAATATCCCACTATGATTATTGTTTGTTGAAAATAAAAATGTATTGGATTAAGTAGAACAGTGCACAGCTATACAATCTTTCCTTGGCATGTCACCCAAATATAGGTTAAGATAATAAAATATTTTTGACAGGTTCCATTGTAGAGATAACTTCAACAAACCTTTAATTATCAAGATCAAACAATAAGAGGAACAATACACTCGCTGAAAGTATTTGTCATTGGAGAATGTATTATATAGAATCCAAATGCAAGAGAGATTTCATTTTAGATAATGAAGTCCCCCAAGTGTTCCTGTCTGTGGATGATATTATATCACATATCAGTTGTATCAAAATCCACAATACAATAGGACTTTCTCAATGACATCCACAACCACCCAAAAGAGATTGGCCTAACCATCCATCCAGGAAAGACCAAAAAGGATACTGAATACATGTTGCTCAGATTATGACAAGCATTTCAAAGGGCAATACACTGAATTGGTCTCCTAGTACATGCATCTTGGACAGTCACTGCAGGTGGAAAATTATCTAGGTCCCAGTGGAATAGGAGGAAGAGAGTATGCTGGGTTACATTTGACAAATTGCACAATGCATTTAATAATGCCAAGCTGATCCCTGACTCAACAACCCTTCTTTTTAACCCCAGCATTCTTCCAAGGAAGTTTTATGAAGGTTAGTTATGAAAAGTCACAGTCTCTGAAGAAGCAAAGTTTTAAGTGGCTCAAAGGGAAGTAAAGAGATACATGGTGGAGGTTAAAATTAGTAGCTTCTGTATATCACACACAATCTCTTGAGTTCAAAACATACACAATGGCAAAGGGGGACAGGCTGATTGAATAGTAAATCTGAGGGATGACAAATTGAGAGTCAGAATGCTTCATTGACGCCTCTGAAATGTTATAAGACCTGGACGAAGGCCTCCAGTGTATTGTCTAAATGCTTTGCAGCGGTTTTTTTTGTAAGAGGACTTTGTCACAGATCAAAGAGGATGAGAAGGCACTGATAGATTATTGTGTGTACCAACACTTGAGGGAATTACCAATTACCAGTGAAAGGAATAGCAATATAGAGGGAACAATGGAGAGAGAGCAAGAGCTAGAGCCAGCCAGCACTCTAGGTAGTACACTGGATGGAATGCTGGCCCTGGAGTCAGGAAGAACTAAATTCAAATCCAACCCCAGACATTTACTATCTATGTGACCCTGAGTAAGTCACTTAACCACTCCCTGCATCAGTTTCCTCACCTGTAAAATGGTGATAATAATAGTACCTACCTCCCAGAGTTGTTGTGGGTATCAAATGAGATAATATTTTTAAAGTGCTTTTCAAACCTTAAAGTAGTATATAAATTTTTAGCTATTATTATACTGTTGTCATTATGTAAGTATACCTACCTTATCTATACAACTAGATTGTAAACTCCTTGAAGTTACATGTGTTGCCTCACTCATCTTTATTATACCCCAGCTGCTTAGCAAAGTGCCTTGCACATAGTAAATGCTTAATAAATATGAATTGGATTGAAAAGGAGAGACCCCTGTGTGGTTGAAGATCAAGAAGGAATCAATGAAGAGGGAGAGATTCCATATATTGGAGAAGGAAGCAATAAAGGGAATAAAGATACCAGTTTTGGGGAAAGAATAAAATCAGGGTTTTAGGTACGATACCCTCAGGAGAAAAAAAAAGAAGAAGAATGCCTTTTCTTCAGAGACTAGAGAAAAATACAAGGGAATGGATTATAGGAGCCAAAACAAGTTAAATTCAGGAGTATGGTAAGTAAGGTGCTTTATCACAGTGGGTGGCCTCCATTTCCATAAAGTAAAAAAGGAATATTATCTTTCTGTGGTTGGTGCTTAGAAGAATTGGTTGGAAGAAAGAGCAAGTAAGAATGGAAGCAAATGGAACTGGGGGCTTCTCAAGCTTGGGGATGGTCTGGATTAAGTGTTATGGAGGATATACCATGGAATCAAAAAGAAATAAAAATAAAGATAACCAAGCAGCATTGAGCACTCAGGTAAAATTTGATAATACACCCTTGGCATAGAAGCAGATAAATGAAATTGTGTGGTTTATCCTTTCTGTGACCCTTCATACTACAGGGATGGTTGTTTGTACAGGTGTGCCTGGAAAGATTGATGGGAGACCAAAAATTCTCTCCACAATACATACACATTTGGGTGGTCCTTCGGTTTGCAGTCATTATTTGCAGAGCTGCAGAGAAAAATATTGTTTTTAGTTTTTCCTCAGTCAACACATATAAGTTGAGCACCCACTTGCAAGCTAAGCTTTGTGCTTGGTTTTCTGGATCTATCTGAAACCAAAGATCTGGATGAAAACTGAATTTTTGGTTATGTATCCAGATTTCTTCTCATATTCAGATAGATTAGGGATATTTGGAAATGTCTAGATAGTTAAATAGTTTCTTCTATTTTTCAACAGAATGTTTGGTATTATAGAGTAGATATAGACATAATTATTGCTGCTTAATGAATTTGCTGAAAAACATTCTGAATTTTGGAGTATAGAAGTCTTTCAGATTTTTTTATGGTAGGTAGTAATAAAAATTGAGTTGGTATTAAATTATATGATAAAATTCCACTGAAATTTTATATTTATTGTATTAATTATACAAGTTTTTAAATGGTTTTTTTTCTAGGACACATATTTTAAAAGATTTCAGTTTAGATTATAACCTTTCAGAAAGTATCAACTGCATTGTCTTCTCCCTGATATCTGATTCCATCTCCTTCAGAATAGTACAACATAAGTTCTCAATTATTGTTTATCTAACTGATAACTGAGTCCCAACCTGGACTGGATTTATATATTTTCCAACTCTTAATCATTCATAATCCCTCTGCTCTTTGAATATATTGAATTAAACTTGAGTGATTTAATCAAGAAGGTAATGTCTTCAAGACTTTGCCATTCCAAAATGCAATCATACATTTAGTTCCCTATCTTACTCTTCAAAGAAGTTATTCCAAACCTCCTCTCTGTTCAGGCCTCTCATGTCTCTCTCTCCCCTTTCTCTCTCAGTTGAGGATCTCTCACTTTACTGTAAAGATTGAGGTCATTCAATCTGCACTCCTCCCCTTCTCTTTTCTCAAAACCTCTTGATATTATCCCTCATTCTTAGTTTCTGAGAATGAGGCCTTTCTCCTTGGCAAGGCCAGTACTTCTACATGTCCTTGATCTTATAAACCCCTCCCTTTCCAGCAGTTTGAGACCCTATAATCCCCTTTCCCTTTTAATTTTCCATCTCTCCCTATTTTCTCGTTCTTTCCATAATGTCTTTAAACATGTCTTTGTTATTGTTGTTTCATTGTAATTGATTCTGTGTGATTCCGTTGACAAATCTGTGGGATTTTCTTGCTAAAGACACTGCAGTAGTTTGCCATTTCCTTCTCCAGCGTGTCCCCAACTCACAGATGAGGAACTGAGGCAAAAATAGGTGTTACGTGACTTGCTCAGAGTCACATCACTATTAAGTGTCTGAGGCTGGCTTTGAACTCATGTCTTCCAGACTCCAGGCCTGGTGCTCTTTTATCCACTGCATCACCTAGATGCCTCTTGTTCTAGTTTTACCCATCCTTAATACACCTTCACTACATTTTGCCATCCCTTCAAGCTACTAGTATATGTCTCTCATCCCTTTCTTAGTCAAACTCCTAGAAAAAGTCTGCACTCATTGCCTGTATTTCTTCTCTCTCTCATTTCTCAGCACTTTGTTCTAGCTTCAATCCTCATTGCTCAAATTAAACTGCTTTTCTCCAAAATTACCTATAATCTCTTGACAATTTAACAGATTAAGGGCTAGGATTACATTTTATTCATATTTATTCATTACTTTATACAGTTTTATATATATATATATATATATATTAGGTACTTAATATATACATAAATGACTAATCTGTATGTATATATCTATCTGTGTATATAATGCATGCATATTTAACCAGTCAATAAACATTTATTAATGTTTACTACTGCCACATGCCAGGCACATCGTCAGGAGATCTGAATACAAAAATGAGCCAACATTCTATTGGTGGAGGAAACATGTACACATAGAAGTATATACACAATATGACAATGTAACTTTGTGGGGGATAACTAGCAGCGGGGGGGATCAGGAAAGGCCTCATATAAGAAGAGGTATTTGAAGTGATCTTGAAAGAAAACTAGGAATTCTTGAAAAAACCAATAAAATTGATAAACCTTTGGTTAATTTGATTAAAGAAAAGAAAGAAGAAAACCAAAGGACCAGTATCAAAAATGAAAAGGGTGAATTCACCACCAACAAAGAGGAAATTAACAATAATGAGGAAACATTTTGCTCAGTTGTATGTCCATAAAGTTGACAAGCTTAGTGAAATGGATGAATATTTACAAAAATATACATTGCCCAGATTAACAGAAGAGGAAGTAAAATACTTATATAACTCTATCTCAGAAAAAAGAAAATTGAACAAGCCATCAATAAACTCCCTAGGAAAAAATCTCCAGGGCCAGATGAATTTACAAGTGAATTCTATCAAACATTTAAAGAACTATTAATTCCAATACTATATAGACTATTTGGGAAAATTGGCAAAGAAGGAGTCCTACCAAATTCTTTGTATTATACAAATATGGTACTGATACCTAAACCAGGAAGAACCAAAACAGAGAAAGAAAATTATGGACCAATTTCCCTAATGAATATAGATGCAAAAATTTTAAATAAAATATTAGCAAAAAGTTTACAGTAGATTATAACAAGAGTAATATACTTTGAACAACTAGGATTTATACCAGGAATGCAGGGCTGGTTCAATATTAGGAAAACTATCAGCATAATTGATCATATCAACAACAAAACTAACAAACCATATGATTATCTCAGTAGATGCAGAAAAAACTTGACAAAAAACAACCATCATTCCTATTCAAAACACTAGAGAGCATAGGAATAAATGAAGCCTTCCTTGAAATGATAAGAAAAAAAGCCAAACAAACCAGGAATTCTAAGAAGTATAGGTGAAGGAGTACGTACCAGGCACTGAAGATAATCATCACAAAGACATACAGGAGATGAAATATGTGTGAGGAACAGAAAAAAGGCCAATTTGGCTGAATTCTGTGGGGAACAAAGAGTAATAGTGTGTAGGAAGTCTGGAAACATAGGCCAGAGTTAGGGTGTGGATGACTTTAAATACCAAACAGAGGAGTTTGTATTTAGCCCTAGAAGTAATAGTCAGTGGAGTTTTTTAAGCAAAGGGTTGATGTAGTCAGACCTATGCTTTACAAAAATCACTTTGGCACCTCTCTAGAGGAGGCATTGGAGAAAAGAGACAGGAGGCAAGGAGATTAGTTAGCAGCCTCTTGCACCATGACAGGCAAGTTACGATGAGAATAGGCAGTACGGTGGTAACCTTGTGAGTGGAAAGAAAGGAAACAATGCATATGATGGGGAAAGATTGTGAGGAGTCAAGGATAATGATTGGTTTATGAACCTGAATAACCAGAAGATTGCTGGGACTCTTGAGAGTAAGAGGAAAGTTTTAGAAGAGGATTGAGTTTGTGTGTGTGTGTGTGTGTGTGTGTGTGTGTGTGTCTGTCTCATTTAGTACACTTAGACAGTGAATCCTAAGCAATTTCCTTCAGACAGACATAGCCTGTTTACTAACTGTAATCAAAAGACAGGCTCTTGTTTTATAAACATAGTGTAAATGTTGATCATTCTTTCAGTTTGAGATCTTTTAAGAACTTTGTTATCTGTTTAAATGACCTTCACTATCTCAATCTAATATCATGTGCATCAAACTGATATCATTTACACAGGTGACTTCTGGTGTCAGTTTGAATCTCAAGGATATAAAGGTTTAGCTTTTATTTAATCAGGAGAAGAAATGATTTTATAATCTTTTTTTTGAATTGCTTCCAAGCAATGATATGACCCTGCAGATCATTAGGGTGCAGGCTGATATGTGTAGGTCTAGAGAACCCCTTTAATTGGATGTTGTACATTGCCACAAACCTTCCAAACCAGAGGATTCTTGCCCACTGCACATATCCCCTAGGGATGTTTTTCTGTGGAGATTGAGGATTTACAAAGAACTAGATTTCTCTAAGATTATCTACTCTGCACTGTCGCTGTTCAAACTGAGGATGAGGCAGAAACCATCCTTCCAGTCAGAACTAGCCAGACTCAGATCCCTTTTACTATGTGCAAGAGTCCCAAGTTAAGCCATTGTCCCAAGTGTATAAAGAGTTATCATATATAACAGACAGTCAAATTAGAACAAGAGGAAACATTTTACATTATAGTAAAAGGTTTAGATTAGACATAAATAAGAACTCTGTGACAGCAAAGGTAATTAAATAATTATACTACCAAGGTAACTTGTGGTTTGTTCCCTAGGAATCTTTAATTAAAGATAGTAAACCATCTGCCTTGGATTTAAGCAGTAGTCGTTCCTTCTAGCTCTAAATTCATAATAAAGTAAATTCTTTAAGCCAAACCGATATCAACAATCTTCAAATTTGAGACAGTCTATACCAGTGGCAATAGAATGCTTTTGATTTATTTAAATAAAAACTTAAAAATCTGTCTCCAAATTTTATTCATATGCTATCAAACAAAACAAGACAAACAACAACAAAAAATAGAATATATGTTTAATATGGGGAAAGTGTATCTCAGGGCCAGAGTCGAGGACTTAAAGGGGTCTGTGTTTTTCCAGCAACAGCCAAGAACATCATTAATACCAAAATAGAGCAGGGAGCTGTATTCACTGCCCTGATTTAGGTGTTAGTGATGCCATCAGCTGCAGCAGGGGAAACACTGAAGCTTAAGATCTCAGCAGGTAAAGGAAGGAAGAAATGCCTTTCAGCTCCTATTTAGTCTGGAACTAAAGAAGGAGGGAGCAGAATACCACTGGTAAGTGAAAACTCTAGATAATTCAGACTTTTTCTCTAGACAGGGATTTCAAACCCACTTCTCCTCCCACCAATCATCTTGGCTATGGTGATTGATAGTCCTTTCCTCTTTTCTCTGTTCTCGGTTTCTAAGTAAATAGCAAGCAGGAAACTGGACCAAAGAAGGCACAGTAGTAGGAAGGAGAAACTGAAAAAAAATTTATATGGTCAATTCAGAATCGAGATAATCTGTCACAAAAACATTGGGCATTGTCTACACTAAGGTATGAAAAGAGTGTCAATTGGTTATTCTGTACTCACTTCAGAAATTCTCTTAAGAAGTAGGAAAGTAAGCAGAAGTGACTTCACTTTACATGAAGATATTCTACAGCTACCTTTTGTGAAGGGTAAAGAACACAGAAAAAGCATGCATTATTTTAAGATCAAATTAGATAATAGCTGAGTGACCTATATCATTATGGAATTCTAGGCTGGGATATTCCAGGATTTGGCTGACTCTATCCAAACTGCTCCAAAGGGACCGAGGAAAGAGTGAGATTGAGATAAGGATGATAGGAGCTGTCACTGTCCCCTTAATCTTTTATGCTCATTTTAACTGATCTACATTATAAATAGATTGCTCTTTTTCTCTTTTCATTTTATCCTGTCATTTCAGGTCTTTGTTAGTGGCCATCCTAAACACTGGGACAGAATTATTCTAGATTTATGAAGCACTATAGATCTCTTAAAGAATAAATTTATGTTCACTTGCTTGAAAAATCAAAATTATTCTTGAAAAGTAGATCTTAAGGACAAAAAAAAGATAAAACAATAATAAATAATTCACCCTTTCACTGATGGAGCCGTTAACAGTAGCCTTGTTACTTATACAATATCTGACCCCACTTGTAAGGCCTCAAGTCTTATTCCACGGATAGCCAACACACATTCGGACCTAACATTGTATTAAATTGCCCTCTTCCTCCTGTGTCTCTTAGTGGGACTACCCAATAGCATAGTCTGTTAGTCTCAGCAGGACTGCCTTTAAAACTCTTATGAATATATAGCCTCCTTGGTCCTCAGTTTCTTCATATATAAAATAAGGGGTCTAGACTAGATGACCTCTGATGACCTCTAACCTCTCTTTGCTCTCCAGGTCTCTGATACTGTGATAAAGACAAAACAGAGTGAAATATTCATTTAAACATTAGACATGAAATTTGACTATTCTATTAAAGTCTTCTTACAGTAAAGTCCCACTCTGATGCCTCTGTGTGCAGTGGAGATAACCCTAAGTTCGCATGGACTTTTGCTAACAGAGCAAAAGCTCTGGTAAGTCCTTTAGACCCTTGTCACTTGACTACCTTCAGTACATTCAAAGATTCTTATTGCCAGAAGATTGGCCAACAAGAACAGGAATTTTTCAGCCATAACTATTTTTAAGAATATCTCCTAATGCATAAAGAAGTTGTAATCTGTGTCAGTGGAGGTGTCATATGATTTAGAGTTATAAGAGACTTAAGAGATCATTTATTCTTACCACCTTGATTTATAATTAAGAAAATTGAGGTCAGTAGAAGACAAGTAATGTGCTCAAGATCACATAGATTGTTCCATGGCAGATACAAGTCCTCTGATTACAAAAAAAAATGCTCTTTCCACTATACCATGCCTCTGTGAAATCATGGATCCTTGAAAGGTGGAAGTTAAAGAATTCAGAAAAATACCCAGAGACATGAGACTTTCAAAAATAAATTTACAACAGAAATCAAATTGACCGATGCAAACAATCTAATACTGATAGTACATATATAGAGAAATTTTTCTATCCGATGGTGACCCTAATGATTAAGGGTCATGCCAAATGTACTAAAGGAAATATTCCAAAGGAAGATCCTCTTCCGATGTTAGGATGCACTGGGATTTCATAACATAGTCTGCAGTGGAAAACTTGCAGCTGTGTTTTATTGAGAGCTGGCACTGTCCACTTACCTGCCTCTTTAAACTTTCAATATTAGCATTAAACAGTCAGGAAGACCTGAGTTCAAATGTGGCCTCAGACTAGCTGTGTGACCCTGGGCAAGCCACTTAAATTCTCTCTGTCTGTTTCCTCAACCATAAAATGGAGATAATAATAATAATATCTACCTTTCAGGGTGGTTGTGAGGATCAAATGAGATAATGTTTTTAAAAGTACTTAGCACAGTGCCTGGCACAGTGTTCCCTTACCTCTTTCCTAATATAATGAGAGTGCTTCTGTGCTTTGCCTAGAAAAATGTGATTCACCTTGCAATGAAATGACTCTGAAGAAATGTAATGAATTATTAATTCCTCTTAGCTATTGTGTTAAGCCATTTGTTCCTCAGAAATGCCACTAACAGGAAAAATTTTAAATGAATCTTAGCTTTTTAAAAACTCTTTGATTTACAAAAGTATATTAAATCTCAACTTCCCTGAGCTGTTACAAATATAGTTTTAAAGTTGAATATATTATTTTGATTTCTAAAGCTGAAATAAATATTTTATTTCCTAACCCCTGAGTTGGAGGGCTAACCAGATTTTAGTTTGCCTGTGAGATTCAGGTAAATCTCTCACATGATTATTTGAAACTCCAGGTCCCAAGAGAGCAATTTGGCAAGATGGCGGCGTAGAGGCAGCAACATATCGCAGCTCTCACATAGCCACCCCAAAATACCCATAAAATAGGACTCTAAACCAATCCTGGAACTCCAAAACGCACACAAAGATACTTCCCACTGAAGTCAGCTCGGCTACGAGGA
>CM053582.1:306960617-306995917 GCA_028627135.1 Pseudochirops cupreus
GGGGGGAAGACATAGGAGAGAATAGACTGGGGGAAGGGGGATACACTGGGATGGCTGTTCTGGGGTGGTGGGTAGGGGAAAGATGGGGAGAAAATTTGTAACTCAAAATTTCATGGAAATGAATGATGTAAACTAAAATAAAAAAATAAAAATTTAAAAAAAGGGGGAAGAAAAGAGAATTCCTGCTAGATATAGGTCCTCTAGCAGGGGAGCTAGGTGGTACAGTGGATAGAGTGCCAGGCCTAGAGTCAGGAAGCCTCATCTTCCTGAGTTCAAATATAGCCTCAGACACTTACCAGCTGTGTGACACTGGGCAAGTCACTTAATCCATTTGCCTCAGTTTCCTCATCTATAAAATGAACTGGAGAAGGAAATGGCAAAATAAAACAGTATCTTTGCCAAGAAAACCCCAAATGGGGTAGTTAGGATTTGGACAGGACTGAAAACCACTGAACAACAGGTCTTACAACACATTCTATTGAGGCTTTATGGAATAATGGTAATTACATTAATCCCTCATTTATAGAGAGTTTTCACTCTCGTAAAGCACTTTCCTACAACTGCCCCTGTAATTAGGTAGCCCAAGTATTATCCCTATTTAATAGAAGAAAACTGAGTTTCAGAGAAGTTAGATGATTTGACTCTGGTCACATACCTTTGAATATCAAATTCAGGACTGAAACCTAGATCTTCTGACTCTAAGACAATATCCTTTTCTTTTTTTTCTTTTAAAAGGGTATTTATTTATTTAGCATTTATTTTATCTCCCCCCTTATTTATCTATTTTTGACATTGATTTTTAAAAATTTTTGAGTTCCACATTTTCTCCTACCCTCTCATTCCTTTCCTACCCATTAAGAAGGCAAGCATGATGTCAATTATATATGTGAAGTCCTGTAAAATTGTCCATATTAGCCATGTTACTTTTTTTAAAAATCAATATAAATAAAGAAAATTAAAGTGAAAAATGCTTTCAGAATTCTTCAGTTCTTGGGAGGTGGACAGCATTTTTCCTCCTGGGTGCTTTGGAATTGTTTTGAATCACTGTCTTGATCCAAATCTACTCAGAGCAGTTGACGATCATTACAATATTGCTTTTACCATATGTTCTCCTGGTTCTGTTCACTTCACTTTGCATTGATAAGTCTTCCCAGGTTTTTCTGAAACTATCCTGCTCATCATTTTTTATAGCACAATAATATTCTATCACAAGCATATACTACAACTTGTCCAGCCATTCACTAATTGATAGGCATCTCTTCAATTTCCAATTCTTTGCCATCAGAAAAAAAGCTTTGACCTCTTTGGGATACAGACCTATTAGCAGTATTGGCTGGGTCAAAAGAACCTTTTGGGCAAGGTTCCAAACTGTTCTCCAGAATGGTTGGACCAGTTCACAACTCCACCAAAGGTCTATTAGTATACCTTTTCTTTCCCCATCCCATCTAGCATTTATCATTTTCCTTTTCTGTCATGTTATCCAATCTGATAGGTGCAAGGTGGTACCTCACAGTTGTTTTAATATGCATTTCTCTAATAAATAGTGATTTAGAACATAGCTTTGACAACCTGTTCTGAAAACTGCTTGCTCATATTCCTTGACCATTTACCAGTTGAAGAATGGCTCATATTTTTTATAAAAATTTGACTCAGTTCCTTATGTACTTGAGAAATGAGGTCTTTATCAGAGAAACTTGCTGTAAATCCCCCCCCCCCCAAATTTTATGCTTTTTCCTTTTAATTTTGGCTTCATTGATATTGTTTGAAAAAACCTTTTATAATTTCCTGTAATCAAAATTATCCATTTTGGTTCCTGTAATCCTTTCCATCTCCTATTTAGTAATAAACTCTTCCCTTATTCATAAATCTTAAAGGTAAATTTTTCTATACTAGTTTACCTGTCTTTAATCTTAATTAATTAGGTAAATTACCTAATTTACCTATGATATTACCCTTTATGTCTAAATCATGTACCAATATTAACATCATTTTGGTATACAGTTTAAGATGTTGGCCTGTGCCTAGTTTCTGCCAAACTGCTTTTCAGTTTTCCCAGCAATTTTTGTCAAATAATGAGTTCTTTTCCCAAAATCTTGGGTCTTTGAGTTTGTCCAATATAAGATTACTATGGTCATTTACTACTTTGTATGGTATACCTAGACTACTCCACTGATGCACCACTCTTTTTCTTAGTACCAGATTGTTTTGATGATTATTGTTTTGTTTGAAATCAAGTACAGCCAGGCCACTTCACACATTCTTTTTTTATTGATTCCCTTGATATTCTTGACCTTGTGTTTTTCCAGATGAATTTTGTTATTGTTTTTCTAGCTTTATAAAATAATTCTTTTGACTGGTAGATTGATTGTATGGTACTGAATAAGTAAGTTAATAGGTAGAACTGTTATTTTTATTATATTGATTCAGCCTATCCATGAACAATTAATCTATCTCCAATTATTTAGATCTGTTTTTATTTGTGTAAAAAGCATTATTGTGTTGCTGTGTTCATATAGTCCTTGGATTTGTCTTGACAGGTAGACTCCCAAGTATTTTATGTTGTCTGTAGTTATTTTAAATGGAATTTCCCTTTCTAAATTGTCCTCCTGGGTTTTGCTGGTTATATGTAGAAATTCTGATGATTTACGTAGGTTTATAGCAGCAGTTCTCAACCTGTGGGTTATGTTCAATTTGTAACAGTGAAAATACATCCTGCATATCAGATATTTATATTACAATTCATAACAGTAACAAAATTACAGTTATGAAGTAGTAACGAAGATAATCTTATGGTTGGGGGTCACCACAACATGAGGAACTGTATTAAAGGATGACGGCATTAGGAAGGTTGAGAACCACTGGTTTGTAGTATATCCTGAAACTTTGCTAAAGTTGTTCATTGTTTCAGCTAGTTTTTCAGCTAATTCTCTAGGATTCTCTAAACATACCATCATATCCCCTACAAAGAGTGATAATCTTGTTTCCTTGTTGCCTATTCTTATTCCTTCAATTTCTTTTTCTTGTTTTATTGCTGTAGCTAGACTTTCTAATACTGAATAATAGTGGTGATAATGGACATCCTTGCTTCCCCTCTAATCTTATTGGATACGTTTTTAGTTTATCACCATTTCAGATAATGCTTGCTCTTGGTTTTAGATAGATTCTACTTATTTTAAGAAAAGCTCCATTTATTCCTATGCTTTCTAATGCTTTTAAAAAGTAATGGGTATTGTATTTTTGTCAAAAGCTTTTCCTGTATCTTTTAACATAATCATTGGTTTTTGTTGCTTTTATCATTGATATGATCAATTATGCTTATAGTTGCCCTAATATTGAATCATTCCTACATTCTTAGTATATATCCCACATGGTAATAGTATATGGTCTTTGTGATATATTGCTGTCATCATCTTTTTTTTTCTCTTTTTGGAGGGAGGAAGGCAGGGCAATTGGGGTTGTGACTTGCCCAAGATCACACAGCTAATAAGTGTTAAGTGTCCAAGGTCACATTTGAACTCAGATCCTCCTGATTCCAGGGCCAGTGCTCTATTCACTGTGCCACCTAGCTGCTCCTGCTGTCATCTTCTTGCTAGTATTTTATTTTAAAAATTTTCATCAATGTTCATCAGAGAAATTGATCTATAATTTTCTTTCTCTGTCTTTGCTCTCCTTGGTTTAGGTATCAAAACTATATTTGTGTCATAGAAGGAATTTGGTAGGACTTCTTTACCTATTTTTTCTCTTCTCTCTCTCTTTTTTTTTTTTTACCTATTTTTTCAAATAGTTTATATAGTATTGGAATTAATTGTTCTTTGAATTTTTGGTAGAATACGTTGTAAATCCCTTTGGTCCTGGAGTTTTTTTTTTTCTTAGTGAGCTCATTTATGGCTGGTTCAATTTCTTTTTCTAACATAGCATTATTTAAGTAGTCTACTTACTCTTCTTTAATCTGGGTGATTTATGTATTTGTAAATATTCATCTATTTCACTTAGATTGCCAGTTTTGTTGGCATATTACTGGACAGAATAGCCTTAATAATTGCTTTAATTTCATTTTCACTGCTGATACATTCAGCCTTTTCATTTTTGACACTAGTAAACTGGTTTTATTCTTTTATAAGTCAAATTAACCAATGGTTTATCCATTTTGTAAGGTGTTTTTTTTTTAAATCAGCTCCTAGTTTTATTTATTAGTTCAACAATTTTTTTTTACTTTTGATTTTATTAATTTCTCCTTTGATTTTCAGTGGGTATTTTTTATTTAACCTTTTCTAGTTTTTTTAGTTGCACATTCAGTTGATTTGTCTGTTCTTTCTCTTATTGATGTGAACACTCTGGCTACTTTCCACAAATTTTGGTACATTGTCTAATTGTTGTCATTATCTTTTATAAAATTATTGATTATTTTTGTGATTTGTTCTTTAATCTACTCACTGTTTAAGATTAGATTATTTAGTTTCCAGTTAGTTTTTAATCTGTGCTTCCAGAGCTCTTTATTTTATAATTTTTATTTGTAGTCTTAAAAGGGTGCATCTAATATTTCTGCTTTTCTGCATTAGTTTGTAATTTTTCATGCCTTAATGCAAGGTCTATCTTTGTGAATGTGCCATATGTAGCTGAAAAAAAAAAGGTATATTCCTTTCCATTCTAAGATTCTATTCATCTCCTTAACTTCTTTCTTATTTATTTTATGATTAGCTTTATCTGGTTCTGAGAGGGAAAGTTGAGGTCTCCCACTCGTATAGTTTTACTCTCTGTTTCCTCATGTAACTCATTTAACTCCTTGAAAAATGTGAATGCTATGCCTTTTCGTGTGTGTGTGTGTGTGTTTGCATATATATATGTATATATATTTAGTATGTACATTTCTTCAAGTCTTCAATACCTTTTAGCAAAATGTAATTTCCTTTTTTAATTAGGTCTATTTTTGCTTTTATTTTATTAGTGTGAGTGAATGTGTGTACACGCGTGTGTGTGTGCGTACATATCTATACACGGGTGCGTGTTGTTAGTGTGATTGAATGTATGTACACGCGTGTGTGTGTGAGTATATATCTATACACAGGTGTGTGTTTTGAGTGTGAGTGAAAGTGTGTACATGCGTGTGTGTTGGAGTACATATCTATACCTGGGTGCATGTTTTGAGTGTGAGTGGTTAAGGTTAGGGTTAGGGTTAGGGTTAGGGTTAGGGTTAGGGTTAGGGTTAGGTTTAGGGTTAGGGTTAGGGTTAGTGCTGGGAGGGTTAGGGTTAGGGGTAGGGGTAGGGGTAGGAGTAGGGGTAGGGTTAGGGTTAGGGTTAGGGTTAGGTTTAGGGTTAGGTTTAGGGTTAGGGTTAGGGTTAGTGCCGGGAGGGTTAGGGTTAGGGTTAGGGTTAGGGGTAGGGGTAGGGGTAGGGTTAGGGTTAGGGTTAGGGTTGGGGTTAAGGTTAGGGTTAGGTTTAGGGTTAGGGTTAGGGCCAGGGATCTGAGATCATGATGATTACCCCTGCTTTTTGTACTTCAGCTGAAACATAACAGAGTCTGCTCCAGTTCCTTATTTTAACTGTGTGCACCTTTGTCTTTCAGATATGTTTTTTGTAAACAGTATTGTTGGATTCTGGTTTCTAATCCGTTTTGCTATCCACTTCTGTTATATGGAAGAGTTCATCTCATTCATATTCACTGTTATGATTACTATGTATTTCACTTTATCTTATTTTCTTCTCTCTCTTCTCTCTCTCTCTCTCTCTCTCTCTCTCTTTCTCTCTTTCTCTCTCTCTCTCCCCCCCTCTCTCCCCTCCCCTCCTTCCCTCCCTCTCTCTCCCCCCTCCGTTCCTCCCTCCCTCTGTCTCCCTCTGTCTTTCCCCCTCCTTTACCCTCTCTCATCCTCTCCCTGTTTCTCTCTTCCTCCCTTTCTTCCTCCCCCTTTCTCCCTCCCTTCTTTTCCTTCTCCCCCTTCTCTCCCTCTTCAAAAGTCTACATTGCTTCTGACCACTCCCTCCCTTAATCCAACTTCCCTCTTATCACCCCCACCCTTTTATTGTCTCTTTTCCCTACTACTTCCCGATTGGGTAAAATAGATTTCTATAATCAATTGTGTGTGTGTGTATGTGTATGTGTGTGTATGTGTGTGTGTGTGTGCATGCGCACGTGCACATATACATGTATGTGTGTGTGTTTGTTTTTTTCCCTCTTTAAACCAGTTCAGATGAGAATGAACTTCAAGTGTTGGCCATACTGAACCCCATTTCCCCCTTCACAATGACAGCTCTTCCTTGTGTGTCTTTTTTATGTGAGATAATCTTCCTCATTCTTCCTTTCCTTCCCCCTTCTCCCTTTACATTCTTTTTTCTCACTCCTCCATTTTTTTTAGATCATTGCAACATAATCAATTCACACCCATACTCTCTGTTTATATAGATTTCTTCTAACTGCCCTAATAATGATAAAGTTTTTAGGAGTTTACATATATTATCTTCCCATATAGGAATATAACAAGTTTAACCACATTAATTTTCTAATAATTTCTCTTATTTTTACCTTTTTATGCTTCTCTTGAGTCTTGTATTCAAATATCAAATTTTCTCTTCAGTTCTGGTCTTTTCATCAGAAATTCTTAAAGGTCCTCTATTTCATTAAATATCTACTTTTCTTCCTGAAGGATCATGCTTAGTATTACTGGATAGGTTATTCTTGGTTGTAATCTTAGCTCCTTCATTTTCTAGAATAATATATTCCAAGCCTTCTACTTTGCATACTGGTTATGCTTTCCTTTTCATATGCATAAGAATATAATCAAATTATACAGTGGGTAGGAAAATAAATGGCAATGCCATCAGCATCTTATAGCTTGAGGGAAAAAATCTTAAGTTACATAAACTAATAGATGAATTACATTCAAAAGAGATGTTCAGATAACTTTCTATCCTGCTTGCTTTTCATATACAAAGACAGTGTTATTCATCAAAATGAAACAAAAGTAGCTTTTTATAATGCCAGTTTTAGGTTTTCTTTGGAAGAAAAATAATATAAAATCAAAATAAAATTATCTTTATCAATGGCATAACTGAAAGTCATGGATATACATGTTTATGTTACATATATGTACTTAGATACATACCAGAAAGTTTATATTATTTACACTTTCAGATATAATATCATTTATGTTACAATATATACTAATAATAATATGAAGTAATAATCCACAATTATAAAGTACTTCAGATTTACAAAGCCCGGGCCCCTCAACAACTTTTTGAAATAAGTAAGGAGTATAAAAATTTTAATTTCCATTTCATAGAGAGGCAGTGTGGTATAGAAAAAATTGACTTCATAGTCAGAAAGTCAAAACAGAAAATCCCATTTTTGACAAATACTTGCCTTTGGAACCCTGAGCAATAGACTTAGCCTTTTTTTCCCCCCTGTTTAACATTCTAAGATAGGAGCATGCAAAGCAGTTACCAGTCTACATTTGAGAGAGAATATCCTCATTGGGAGTTCTCCATATTAAGAAAATAAATATGTATATTTGTATATATGAGAAAACTGAGGCTTAGAGAGATTCAATGACTTGCTCTAGTCTCAAAGCTAATGTCAGATATGTGACTTAAACCCAAGTGTTGATTCCAAGTCCCTTGTTATTTCCATTATACCTTACCACTTCCCAGTGCTTTTTATATAACGTAGGCATGATCCTTTCCTGGGGAGAGAATCCTTCTCTCCATCTCTCATTCTCTTGGCTAGTTTGTTCACCCAGTCTCTGATCTCCCTGGCAGGTCTGGTATTCCCAGAATACACAATACTGCTACAATGAAAACTCTCTCAAGGTCTTATAGGTAACTTTGGTGTGTGTGTGTTTGGGCAGTGGAGGGGGGGGGAGTGGTCAGGGTAGGGAGTGGAGATATTTTCCTGCTACTAACTCCTGTAGCTCCTGTGCTCCAACTCTTTTGTTTCATATTCACACAAAACCAGTTACCACAGTACCTTTGGCTCTTAAACATGTAACATTTAGCAAACCTAAGATAAAAGCAATATCAATTAGAGCATTTATGAAACAGAAGGCAAGACCAGGAATAATCATAACATAATGGTCACCCATAAATCATGGTCACCCTCTTCTACCAGTGAACAAAGTATCCATAGGGGAGAGTGGTCACTCAAAGAAACTTAGCTGGGAGGCATATGGGTGGAAAAAATGCGTATGCCTGGGCAACTCACAACTCTGGTCTGCAGGACTTGATGTCCTTGGTCCCTTCAAGAATAATCTATACCATACTCTTCTTTGCTGCTACTCACTTTCTGGTCTTCAGTGCTGTCCTGCTGACCAAAGCCGCTCTTCTATTTTTGAGCCAATGAAACGGTGACATGCTCTTTTAACCCACAGCAACCTTTAACAGAATACTGAGAAAATACAGTGACAAAAAGTTTCTTTAGAGAACTGCTAAAGTCCTCAGATATGCAAATTGCTTTGTTAAATCATCACTAAGCCTCTTGTAAAAGCAAAAACAAATCTTGCCTTTCCACTCTCAAACCAGAGTAGAAGGTAACACAGGCACTCTTTGAAAGGTTTCCCTTCCTATCAGCTGGTAGATGGCGCTAGAGAGCAGTAAATCCTGATAGCTCTGCACACTACAGCAGGATTCTGCCCTCTTCCAATGGCCTTCTACCAGCTGCTCCAGTCTTTCTTCAGCCAGTCAGAAAAGTTGTTTCTTTTCTAACCAACAAGCTCCCAAGAAAGCAACTGAAGAGTTAGCTAATTCAGCTTTGAGCCATCTGCATCTTCTGTGCCTATGCTCCTGCTTCTTCTGTCTTACGCTACAGCTTCTCAAAGATTACTAATCCCTTCTAATGTCTTAAATCAGAACCTCCTGGTGATCAGTAACTAATATTTACCTTGTGAGGTCAAACTAAAGAAATCTAACTTTCTGTCAGTTGTGAACCTCATAAAAATCTTCCCATTGTCTGGAAAGTAATTTGGCTTATAATGACATCTTTTAAAATTCCAAAACTCTAAAAGAGTCATATCCAAATGAACTAATGGACCATAATACCTTGTAGGCATTGCAACCTCAGTCATTGTTTAAACAGGTCTTCCCAATACATTCATATGAGGGGCAGGTGAATGCCTCAGAACATCTGGTTCTCAGAACATTCTATGTCTCTCCTTGAAATTTTATTTGAGAAATGTGTGTTTTTTCAGAAGTTTTTAAAAATCATTTTTACTCACACAAATGGTCTTTTTCTGCCCCTTTCAGCAATAATGTTGTTCACATATGAAAGGTACAGTGCCATACATATAAAAATCAAGTTTTGTTTGATAAACCAAAGTATATTTGAAATGCATTAGTCAAGTTCACTATTTGAAATGTTTGTCATGAGACTTTTTGTGATATAAATAATCACAGCTTATTTTGTTTGAATGCTAGTTATTATTATTGGGTTTTCTTCAGCAGAAATATTCCTGTAGTTGTCCTATTGTACTATTTCATCAGCTGTAAGCATTTGGGAAAGGGAAAGCAATGTGTTAGCTTTGGGGAGGGAACTGAAGAAGGATTTTGAAAGATGTCAGTTCCAGTTCTCCATCAAATGAAGATAAACAATCACATAGCCTTAGCCCAAATGAATTTGATAGTTATTAATGGAGTAGATGACATATGACTAAAGCAGAAAAAATCTAGGCTTTGTTCCAAGCACAGTCATCATGAAATGACCAGTTTGGGGTAAGTCATTCAAACTCTTTGAATTTTTTTCCCTTGTAAATTGAGATAAGAAAACTGTTCAGGTCTAGCAGCCTTACACAGGATTAAAAAGTTGTCTGCCAGCCCCTTTTGACACTTCAAAAGAAAGTGCAAGATGCCATATGGCTTTTAAACCAGTTGGTAAGAAAAACTTAAATAGGCTTGCTGATGATGTATGTGTTCTTTTATTAATCTTTCTCAAACCAATTCTTATGTACCTTGCAGAAAGTATTCACTTAAGGGACAGAATAAAACTAAGTGATTCTCCTCTTTAAGTCCTTGTAAGAAAAAGAGAAAGCTTGTGTGTGTGTGTGTGTGTGTGTGTGTGTGTGTTTCTGGAGAAGAGTTAATTCATCATTACTATCCTCATAAAAATCACCCTCATTCTTATAAGTTGTTTTCAGATATTTTAGATTCAACACTGTAAACTTCAAATCACTGTAAATTAAATATTTTAAACACAAAAACAAATTATTATGATTGGAAGTTATATATTTTAAAGTGACTTTATGTATTATGAATACATAATTTAACAATTGCCTCTCACCTCATCTGCAAAGACATCAACTGGCCTCAGAATTAGTAAAATTTTGCCTCACTGCCTTAACAGAATATTTAAAGATAAAATGACATGGATGAAACATTTTAAAATTAAAGAAAAATAATGAAACTCAAAACTAGATAAATATGTAATGTAAGATCTTTGAGGCAAGGACTATTTTTAAAAATCTTTTTGTCCCCAGGACATAGTATACAATATACTATCTACTTAATTGTTTGATAGATTGGATTACATTCAATAAGCATAAAGAAATGGAACAATTTTTATGTAATATTATCAACCCAAATTTGTGTTATCTGTGACTTTTCACAAGGATTGTATGAATAAAATTATTAATCCTTGAGGATTTCCCAGGTTGATAAGTATCTTCTTTAGTAAACATAGAAATACAGTAGAAGCAAAAAATGCTACATGATTTTCTTAATATTAGACCCAAGAGGGGTCTAGTGCCATCTTCACTTCAGGCCTACAGATCCTACAGATCCATCCACTACAGTATTCTATGACTTATGATGCCAAAAATAAACACTTGTTTTTATCACTGAATTTGCAGGCAGTTGTTAAAAGCTGTGAATAAAGTACCAAAATAAATAATCTGAGGGAAATTAAGAACATTGACTATAAATTAAGCTGATTATTAGATATTCTATCTGTTGATTTTGAGAGGCTATTCCATATTGTAAATTTTAATTCTAGAGCTATAATAAATGTTTGTTGGATAAGTCAGTGGAAAACATACACAAAACAAATTCTTTAGGAGAAGGAAAATCCAGGCCATATTAACAAGTGTTGTCAGTGTCATGTAGGCTCTATGTTAGAAATAGATAATAATTAAAATGTGCCAAAAGGCCTAAGTGAGGCTGCTTTTGTGTTACAGAGAATCTTGCTTTTTGGTTTTTCATAAAGCATTTAGATCAAAGTTGTCAAATCAATTATGCATCCAGAAATTCCCTGTTCCTGACACAGAGAGCCACGTGATAATGCTCTCTTTTTGTGTTTTCTTTAATCAATAAGGTCTTGCTTCTGGCAACTTATGATCTGGGTTTGCATTATGAAAATTGGAAGCTCTCTAATCTTTAAGAATTTCTAAAATATGAGCCTGAAGGTGAGCCCACCCTCCCAATTTACTACTTATATGCAACTTAAATGAATCAACTATAGCTTGTAATATATTTTACTTTCTTTTCTTAGTAAAAAAAAAAAACATTAAGTACTTACAGTGTACTAAGCACTGCACTTAGCACTAGGAACACAAAAAATGGCAAAAACACAGTCTCTACCCTCATTGAGCTCACATTCTATGGGAGACAAATACAGATAACTAAGTAAGACAAGTTATATTTAGTGAAAATGGAAGTCATTTTCAGAGGGAAGGAACAAGCAGTAAGAGGAATATGGAAAGGTCTCATGCAAAAGGTAGTATTTGAGTTGAATTTTTGAAGGAAGTCAGGATGCAGGTGAGAGGGAAAGTGTTCCAAATATGAAAGACAGTCAGAATGAAGGCACAGAGTCAGAAGAGAGACTATTATGTTTGAAGAAGAGCAAGTAGGCCAGTGTGGTGGTTGTTGTTGTCCTTCATTTTCAAAGATGACCCATGATATCACAGGGCGATGCCATGGATGACCCTGACAGTTCTGATATCTGACCAAGTTTCAGTTACCTTCATAGCCTTTGGAACAAATTACTCTCATCTACCCTTTCTGCTGAGGGAAGTCTTCATATGCTTGGGGTAGACATTCCCCTAATTCACCAATGGATTTGAGGTCTGTTAATTATCCTCAGCCTCATTTAGCCCATATGCTGAGGCAATTTTACCAGTGTGTGGCTGCTGTATATGCTACAGCATCTTGGAGTCACAGGTGAGAGCTGGGTGAAAGGTGGCATGCCAGTGTTAGTTATAAAGTGTGTTAAGGGGAATAAAATATTAGAAGAATTAAAAGACAGGAAGAGGACAGTTTGTGAAGGGTTTTAAGTGTCTTAGAGGGGATTTTATATTTGAACCACTAGAGTTTATTGAATAATGGGTGGGGTGACATGGTTAGATCTACACTTTTGGAAAAGCCACTTTGACAGATAAACAGAGGATGGATTTGGAATTAGGGGACATTTGAGGAAGAGAGACTAACCAGAAAACCATGTGAGGTGATGGAGCCTGCTCCAGGTGTGAAGTGATGGAGTCTGTCCTAGAAATGGTGTTTATGTGAGTAAACAGTAGGAGATGTATATGAAAGATATTGAGAAGGCAAAAACAGGAAGACTTGGCAACAGATTGGATTTGTAGGATAAATTCAAATGAGGAGACAAGGAGTCAAATGACAGTAAGAGTTGTGAACATGGGTGACTAGGAAGATGAGGGTACAAAAGTAATAGGAAAGAGGAGAAGATTTAAGAGTAAAGATAAAAAGTTGTTTTGGGCATGTTGAATTTAAAATACTAATAGGATATATTGCCACATGTCTGGACTATCCTAATATCTTCCTAATAGATCCTCTTGCCATCACTCTCTCACTTCTTCAATCCACACCTCACACTATATTCTTTATGCACTGACTGGATCGTGTCACTTCTCTATCCAAAAATATTCATTCCTGCCCTATTGCTGATCAACCACAGTTCTAATTTACTTTACATTCAAAACCCTCCACAACCTGTCATTCTGCCTTTTCAACCTTATTTCATATACGTCTTCTCCCTGATGTCTACCCTCCAGCAAAACTGGACCATTTCTCTGACCCCTGAACACAGAACATACTATGTGCTTTCTAAATGTTATGCTTTTTCTCAGTCTGTTCCATATGACTAGAAAGTTCTTCTTCTTCTTTGGTGAATTTATACCCATTTTTTAAAACCCAAATCAAATGTCACCTCATACATGAAGGCTTCCCTGCTTCACCCCATGGGTAATGATCTTTCCTTTCTTTCCAAACTCACACTTTCATTCTATACTACTCCGAAACATTCACCAAGTGCTGTAATAATGGTGCATTATAGTTATCTGTGATAGGCTGTCTGTCATAATGGATAAAGAACTGGAAGGAAAGAAACAAGCATTTATTAAATGTCTACTATATGCCAGGCACTGTACTAAGAATTCACAAATTTTATCTCATTTGATCCTTACAATAGGTGTTATTACTATACTAATTTTATAGTGAAAAAAACTCAGAAAGATGGATTAAGTGACTTGTCAAGGGTCACACAGCTACTAAATGTCTGAGGCTGAATTTGAATTTAGATCTTCCTGACTCCAGACCCAATGATTTGTCTACTGAACCACCTAGAACTGGCCTCAGAGTCAGAAAGACTTGAGTTCAAGACCTTCCTTTGAAATATTCTGTCATGTCAGTGGTCTCCAAAGTGCGTCAAATTCCCATGACCTGATCCATACATGTATATGATCAACCAGTTGGAAAGTAGAAAGATGGCTCCCATTTTATCCTCCCACAATAAGCAATTGTGGGTTTGTCCCAAACCACCTTCTCTACCATTCTGCCCCCAATTTCTCCTTTTATGAGCTATATGTTAGACCCATTGGATAATTATAAACACCTTCCTGGGCACCAGCAGAGGTTGTTACACAGGCCTCATTTTAAAAAATTAACACACTTTTAACTATAAAATGTTTATGCCCTAATATTTATAAAGATATCATGAACTTCTGAAAAAAGTGTATTTCTTTTTATTCCCATTCGGTTCTTTCCAAACATCTCATATCTAGCTCATTTAAAATTCTATTTACTTTCTTGACTTTTTTCTTATTTATTTTTTGGTTAGATTTATCCAATTCTAAGAAGGGAAAATTTAAGTCCCCCACTATTACAGTACTACTATCTATTTTCACCTGCAACTCATTTAACTTTTCTTTTAAAAATTTAGATGCAGTTTGGTGCATATAGGTTTAGTATTGATAATTGTTTCATTGTCTATTCATTGTCTTTTATCAAAATGAAGTTACCCTGTTCATCATTTTTAATTAAATATATTTTAACTTTAACTTTGTCTGAGACCATGATTGCTGCTCCTGCTTTTTTTTAATCCATTGAAGCATGATAAATTCCACTCCAGCCTTTTATTTTAACTCTGTGTGTATCTCTTATGTTTAAATTTATTTCTTGGGAGCAACTGTAATGGTGATGAAATTTGAAGATCCCTTTGTATTAGAAAGCTGTTAGGTATTTAGTATCTAGTTTCAAATTACACCTCTGTAAAGAAACAGGAGGTATGAATCCCTGTTGTTGACATAACAGGAAGGGGCTGAACAGGAAACCCCTATTGCTGACGTGAAAGGAAGGGACTGAACAGGGAGGACCTATACCGTATATAAGGAAGAGCACAAGCTGGACAGACAGAACTTCTTGGGATAAGCTTCATGGATGCAGAGTAGCTGCTTTTGGAGAGAGAGAGAGAGAGAGAGAGAATTTAGAGAATTTCTCTCAGTGAGTATCTGAAGGCTGGGCTGCTGTTGCTGGACTGGAACTTTTATGGAGAAAATAATTTTGATTTTGAGAATGGAGCTGCTGAAGACTTCCAAAGGCCATCTGGAGCTGCCAGAAGAAGCATGACTGTGGTGCCAGTACTTTGTCTGTGGCTCTGTTAAGTTTTCTCTTCCCAGGAACAGAAACTATGAAGGATTTGAGGTGAACTGGACACTGTGACCTTCAATATGGAATAGGAACTACACAGAGAGCTAGACAAGGAAGTGGAAATGGATAACTTTGAACTCAGGTGGCAGTTCATTGGATGAGCGTGGGAGTTGGGACCATGGAAGAGGAGCTATGGAAGCTGAAAGCCTGCCCTGAGTCAAGCTGAAAAGACCTCTCTGTGGGTACTGAGTAGTGACTGATGAAATTGTAATATACTAGTGACCTATGGGTGGATGGCTTCTGTATTTTCCACTACCACTTAAGAGAGTACTGAGTAGCGACTGATATTGTAACTTAATTGCACCCCATGGGTGGAAAACTTTGACTATTGTACTTTGTGTCCCTTAAGGAGGCCTTGCCTCCTTAAGGATGACTGAGTTAAGGATTAAGGGGGCTCTCCTCCTTAAGACTGATTGAATTAAGGATTTAACTAAATAATTGATTGTCTAAATGAATGTACCTTTTCTAAAAGAGAACCATTGAATGACTGAGTTACTAAATGATTGAGTTACTAAATGATTGTATTTTGTTGAAAACTATGTGACCACTTTGGTGAAAACTATGTGGCCATTTTAGTGATAAGTTGTTGAGTTGTGACATGTTGAATGCTGTATTTTGATTTTCTGTGATAAGTTGTAATACTATGAATGCTGTACCTTGATTTTCTGTGAATGTTTTGCTTTGATTTGTTATCAAATAAATAGTTCACTATATTATGTAATCAGAACCTTGAAAGCTGTTCACAGCAGCAGTCCTCTGGAAAGCTGCTCATGCTTGGTTTTACAGCAACATATTGTCACATTTTGATTTTTAATCCATTCTGTTATCCTTTTCCATTTATGGGTGAGTTCATCCCATTCACATTCAAAGTTATAATTACGATTTATGTATTTTCCTCCATCCTATTTTTCCTCACTATTGTCCTTGTCGGCCTCTCTTTTTAGCCTACCTAGCTTACTTCTAACCGCTACCTTTCTATTCCACATTCTATTGTATTTTAGAGTCCCTCTCTTATCCTTTCCCCTAATGCTTCTATTCCTTATTCTACCCACCCCTCTAACAGTCCCTCCCTTGACCTCTCCCCTAAATCTTAATCTAAAAGTCCCCCTTCTAAAAGTCCCTCCCTTATGTTATGGAAATGCTTGCTTTATTTCTTAAATTCAGAATCATATATTTGCGAATAAAATCCCAAAAGAGATCACAAACAGTTGGACACAGCTATATCAGCAAGCATACCCAGGATGGCTGCTAGCACAGGTTCTTAGATCTGCTTTTCTAAAGGAAAGCAACTCAAAATAGGTTAACAATCTTACTTTAATCAATCAAACATATATCATTTACCTAGTTCAGGGGGAAAAAGTCAGCACCCTGAACTTCAGAGAATGCAAACAGAATACAAACAAGTTACAAGCAGACAAAGAAACAGATCAGCAGACGGGCTTCCAACCATCTGACCATTACATCCATAGTTAGATCCATTACATCCTAGTCAGTTACCAGAGAGGGAAGCACCAACATCTGGGTTTTCAAAGCCGGGGGTGGGAGTGGAGGGTAGGGGGAGGGTGGCGGTGCTCAACAGCTTCCCAGAGTCTTGTCTGGCCAAATCACACAACTCTTTCCAAAGTGAGCCCCAAACCAAAACCTCACATCAGGATATACATAGCCTTTTCCTGAATCAAAGAATGTCACAGCCCTCTTGACTCACTGTCCATCATGAAAAACAAGCCTCCCACCACAGGCTCCATGTGACCACATTCAGCCTATTAGGGGGCAGAGTATACTTTCAAATGAGGGAAGGTTCTCAGAGTCACTTAAGCCACTTAAGCAAAGGGCCTAGGGGCAGGGAAGATCTTCAGATTCCCGTAACAACAACTAAAACAATTGAATAAAAATAATATATTTTCATCTGTTCCTTTCTCTCTACTCACACCATACATCAAATCCTCATCACCTCTCACTTGGACCACTGCAATAACCTTTGGCTTAATCTTACTGCTTCACTTTCTATCCATGTCATCCTTTTTAGCCGTCCTCCACATGACTACAAAGTAATTTTCCCAAAGTACAGGTCTAACTTTGTCACTCCTCTACTGAGTAAATTCCAGTGGCTCCCCATTGAGTCTAGGATCAAATATTATTATAGTTTTTATTTTGTGTAGATTTTATAATTATATACATAATCATTGCAATAATATTATATTACGTTATTTCTAAATGGATATATTCATGTTGGAGATTCATACTCAAAAATATTTTATTAATAGGAGCATATGATCCCAAAAGTTCAGTGACCATTGGGCTAAGTAACCCAGGAAAGTCACTTAACTGCTCAGTACTAACGTGTGTGTGTGTGTGTGTGTGTGTGTGTGTGTGTGTGTGTGTGTGTGTGCTGTGAACCCAGAAGTGTGCTGGAGCCAGTTCCTCCTTCAGGCCCTTGAGGCCCAACTATTGAATCTTGTAGTGTGAGCATTTATGCCTCAGAAATCAGCAAGCTACAAATTAGGTCCTGATTTATTGTATTCTTAGTTGTCAAGGTTTTTCAAAGTGATGGAGAGTTCAAATCCAGCCTCAGACACTTAACACTTATTAACCATGTGACCTTGGGCAAGTCATTTAACCCCGATTGCCCCTCCAAAAAAAAAGTGATGGAGAAAAGGACATATGAAGGAATAGGCTATCTGCATTCAGAGAAAAAAACTGATAAATAGAAATGTGTTTAGAATTATTTTACATATATGTATATACATTTGTTTCTAAGGGTAATCATCTCTAGAGTGGGAAGGAAGGAGGGAAGAAGAAAAGGAAAAAAGAAATTAACATGATAAATTCATTACATATTTAAAAGGAATAGGAAGTTATAAAATAATAGGTTTCCAGTTTCATGTGCAATCATCTTTTCATTACTCTACTATGTTATAGAAATGCTTGTTTTAGTTCATAATTAAAGCAAAACAAATAAAAACCAATTTAAAAGTAATGGAGAAAAGCAAATTAAACTTAAAAGTACGTCCTGGATGCTTTTTTTCTCTCCAGAGTTAATATCACACCCTATCATGAACCTCTTTGGCAATCTGATGACATCTTCTCAGAATAAATGAGAAAAAAATTATAAAATACATAGAATTACAAAAGAAACCATTATATTGAAATAAAATTATGTAAAAAAAATTTCAAACCAACATCACAGACCCCCAGGTTAAGAATCCTTGCTTCAAGACTATAAATTACAGAGTAATTGCTTATTTGTATTGATGGAAAAAGTTTTCTCAAGGTGAGTTCCCTATACTAATGAAAGCACTGATCCACACAAAAATAACTATCCATATTTGTGTCTTATCCTCCTACCCCCATCACTGACTGTTAGCCCCAGAAAGGCAGAAATTATGTCTTATCCAAACTGTATATCTTTCTCCCCCCCCCATCTACTAATGGAATTTTTTTTTGTACAATAGGAAACAATACTTTTTGAAAATCTGAATTTGAATAACTTATAAGGCAGCCACAAAGATTACTTTCTGTTAAGTGAATGGGAAGTGAAATAATAATCTCCAGAAACTACTTTAAATCTTTTTTTTTTGAAGTAGAAAGTGTATGTAAATCAAAGGTAAGAAGATAGGTAGATAGGTAGGTGGAAAACCAGCCAGCAGAAAATAGCCTAATTGGTAGGAAATCTACTACCTAATAAAGAAATTCCAACATTCAGAATAACTGTTTTCCAGAAATTTGTATGTCAGTTTTTAGTAAGTTGTAATACATTTTTAAAAATCTATTGAAGTGAAATACTGAATACTATACAATTTGCTCTGAAAAACTGTAGAAAATATTATTGTGAACAAAAAAGCTATCAAATTGAACCAGAAATAGTTTCTAAAAATCTATCCTGATGAAACATATCTTGAAGTGTTAATATGGTACATACTATCAGATCCCACAGCCTTGTCAGCTGCTTTTCTTTATTGCAAGGGAGGGCACAAAGAATAGATGGTTTAAGGGGAAATACTTGAGTTGTAAAAACAAAAGGCAAAAATAAAACTTACTTTAATGAACTTTAAAATACTTTTTAAAGAAAAAAGATTCTATGCTTAACATTACTTTTTAAGAAAAACATGGTGTGAATGGAAAATTGAACTGAACAGAGTATCAAAAGACTGGGTCTAGTCTTGAGCTCTGCTTGCTGATAATTAGTTGAATGACCTGGAGCAAAACATTTAATTTTTCTGGGTCTCAGGTTCATATCTGTTAAATGAGAAAGTATGAATAGTCTCAGATGATTTCTAATGTGACTTCAAGCTCTAAAATTCTGAGTCCCTGAAAAAAACCCCATCACATTTAATGAGAGGGAAAAGACGCAAACGTGTGCAGAAATTCTTTAAGAAGTTTCAAGGGCTTTGGAGGTTGATTGCAGAGGTCTTTTATTATGTCTAATTTGACTTCTAAAGCGCGGTTTTCCTTTTCCTTGATGTGAGTGTACTTCTTTGCTCATCAGCGATGATTAGGGATGCCTTTTGCCTCAAAATGAATAAAGAGAAAGAAAGGAAGATGGAAGGAGAAATAAATGAAGGGAGAAAGATCTTCCTGTGCTAAGTGGGCCAGATTTGGAAGAGGGAAGGGAAGGGAAGAAAAAAAAAAGAGATTAAGATATGTATATATAAGAAAACAGTGTCAGGGGACACAATTATTGAACTGTAAGCAGTGAAAGAGGAAGAAGGGATGAATGCGGTCTGTGCAGTCCTTCTGAGGAAGTGAGAAAAAAATAAGGGAATAGGAAATACTGTCAGACAGTTCCCCCTTACTACTGTAACGGCCCTAGTAGTTTCCGCAAGATGCTAAACAAAGAAGGGAAGGTGCAGAAGAATGGGTCCAGGGAATTCCAGACTCCTAAAACAGCCTATCAGAGTAATGCCAGCATCAACAACCTCAAGTCCCTCTTCTCACTTACTGGGACTTCGAATATCAACTAGACATCTCTATTCCAATTCTCTAGACATCTTCCCTTCCCCCACTACCATAATCAGTCTCCAGGTTCAGGCTTCTTCCTCCCTTCTCCCAATGCTTAATCCCCCTCCACCCAGATAAGAAATCTATAAATACCCACCAGACTTTACTGGCTAGAAGTGCCAATTCCACCTGGCTCCCAGTGATCCTGACCTTTGTCCATAATTCTCTCTGATTGCCCTTTATATTGTGAATGTGTCCACTTAATAAAGCAGGCAGGTTTTCCTATGTTTGCTCCATAATTCTTTGCATTAGGTATTGGTATTCTACACCTTCCTAAATCTACATCAAGACAACCAGTGATCAGAGAGCCACTAATCCAGCCTATGTGGTTACTCTCTATACTAGAGTGCAAAATGGGAATTGGTGGGTGGGAAAGGTAGGGAATAACTCTCCTTTTTGAAGGAGGAACATTAGTAAACCAGGGGCCCCTAAGCTGAGGAGTGTATGTGTATTTAGTATGTATTTGATTTTCTCATCTACAGATAAATATAGTTATACATTCCCCCAATACATACTTAAAAACATATTGGAAATTTTTGTAATATATACCAGTCTTCAAAGTTGGGGGCCCAGCTCTTTGGGGACAATGATATGACCCCAATAGGGTGTTGTGGCATTACCACAAAGGGTTAGTAATCAACTTGTCAGAGAATGGGAAGATAGATTGCATCCTACCCTCCTCATAATAGCTTGTCTCTGATACAGTCATATGTACCTTCACCCATTATTGGCCCAACACTACCCTGCCCCCTCTGAAGCTGTGCAAGCTAATAACCTTCCTTCTCTGATACAAGCATTGACTCATTAGGACTTAGAGACTGGGCACTCACAGTAGTAGCTGCTCAGATGCCATTGGTCAAGTTCCGCCTTTGCCCTTTACTCTGGTGTAATCCTCACTAAGGTGTAGGCTCCCTTTCACTTACCCAGTATGTTGTAGTAATTGTCAAACTTTTGCCTTTTTATTTCCACAACATCTGTCCTACCTCTCCACTCACACAGTCACCACTCTAGTTCAGATGTTTAGTACCTCTTGTCTATAGTGTTACAGTGACCTCCTAATTGGTCTTCCTACTTCAGGTCTCTCTATTCTAATCCATTCTCTACGTCTCCAAAAGTGATTTTCCAAAAGTACAATTCTAATCATGTCATCCCTCTATACAATATATTCCAATGGTTCCCAATTGCTTTTTTGATTGCTCTAAACTCTCCAGTTTGGCATTTAAAGTACTTTGCCACCTTGTTCCAGTCTACCTTTCCAGTTTTATTATACCTTACTCTCCTTCCTACAAGTTGTGGTCTGGTCAAATTAGTTTTCCTATTTCTCATTCTTGTACCAAAACAAAACAAAAACAGTGAAAATGAGCAGACACTAATAGGAAATTAAGACATGATACCACCCTTTAAGGAGAATCATATAAGAAAGAGGAATTAAATCAAATTGAAAACTTTCTGCTGAGTTGAAATCAGAAAAAATTTACTTTGGCTTGTTTTTTCCATTGTGTGTGGTGAATATCTACCCAGAGAAACAGAACTCCTGCTAAAAAGCTGCTATGTTTACTGACTCTTGCAGCCTACTATTTTCAGCCATATATTGTATAGCTTTCAATAGCAAAGTATCTAAAAATCCACTTACTTGACTACTTGCATTGATCAAATTAGTTTAATAATTATTAATTATTTTCAAATGCAACTTGTCTCCTAGCACCTACATAGAAATTCTTTGAAAGTAATGAAGCAAGTATATATGTATATGTGTATGTATATATCTATATCTATATATATAAATATATCTGCATTTATAGCCTTTGGTGGGAGGGGGAGGGAATGGGGTAAAGAATAAAGTAAAAAGTGCACAGCAGAGAACAAAAGAAAAATCACAAGGAAGTTAAGAAAAAATGGACAGCTCTCAATACAACATGTAATATTTATTATAAGACTTTCTTGAAATGAAAATTTATTGCTATATATTTTTAATCCTCTCTTATGGTCTGCTGTGCATATGACATATTTTTTTTCTTTTCTTTGTATTTAAGTTTATGATATGTTTCTTTTTATTTTCTCTATTCTGTATTTGAGTTCTGATGTTTGAATCTAAAATTTAAAAAAATTAAGTTCTTAAAAAAAGCAATTAAGCATATGCAATTATACCCTTACTTTTTAGTGAGAGCAAAAGTGGGGGGGAGAATTATATTGTTAAATATATTTTAAAATTTAATGTTTTATAATGTTCATATAATATGTTAGAATTATTGCAGACTTACCTTATGGAATTTTTATAGAAATACACTTACATTAGCAATGCATACTCAAAAAATGTTTTACTGATTGGAGTGAGAAATCAAAGAAGTTTGATCACTGGTTTATACTACAAACAAAAGGAATCAGCATAAAGCAGTGTGGTGTGGTGGAAGAAACATTAGACTTTGAATCTTGAGGCTTCAGTTTGTATCTCTGCTTAGGGTCCAACCTTTATTGTCTATGTGACTTCAAGCAAATCATTTACCTTTGTGCACTTCCACTTTCTCATCTATAAAATGGATTTGGCTTACTGAAAGGCAGTTGTATATTTGTATATTTTTACCCTGAATCTAAAACGAAGTGTGAATTTATAAGTATTCCATGCTTCAATATCACTCTGCCCTTTGACCTGGTTACAGAATATCTGGTCCACACCTTCCCCTACCACCAATTTTACCCATTCTGTTCAGTAATGAGTAAGCAAATCAGTGGTGAGTTCAATAATGAGATAATGTGTTATGGGTTATATGTCTGAGCCTTAGTTTCATTTCACATTTTACCCATTACTGTACAGTTAATCATTATAATTACTTAGAAAAAAATATTTTCCTGTCTTCCTCAAATTATAAGGTTATTTAAAACAAAGTGTTTCCAGAATTTCAAAAAGGTCAGCTGAATTTTCTTCACTTTTTAAAAATCATTATAATGCCAGTAAATATATTTTTGAAAAAACAATGGGGTAGAGATAATACTTATAGAGCACCCTCCCTGGGCTATTTATCCAACTTTATCTTCCACTACTGTATTTCAAATTAAGGGACAGAAGACACAATTTTATTTTAGAAAAGGCATTTACTAAGATGCCATAGTAACAATAACAACAAAACATCCCTCCAACCCCAAACCTGGAGTACACTGTCCAACAAATACAAACATGAGGAGGGAATACAGGTGACCAAGTCAACTCACAGCCTCAGAACTTCAGTGCATTGATCACCTTTCTTTCCTTGTATGGGCCGCACAAAGCTCAACTCTCAATTGCTAGGACTCAGTCCATAGCAGACTCTCTTCTTTGCTGTCAAAGATCTTTCACCTGAAACTGCTTCTGGCCTCAAGTGATGGCTGCCTTGTATCCATGTCTGACTAGAGAACATGTATCTGTACTTCCTCAGTTGCTCCTCCAACTGCTTCTCCAACTAATGTATTAGTTGTCTCTGGGTGAGTAGCTTCATGTTAGACACCATTGATGATGGCGTCATCTCTTCTAAGAAATGAAGAACTGCATTTTTTTTCCAGAACTGCTGGATCTCTCTTTATCTCAAACTGGCAAGACTGTGTCTTTGAAGAGTCACAGACTCAATCAAAAAGATGTTCCTATTTCACAAAGACATAAGGGTGTCAACACCTTGTTAGCAAATTAACACCTTGTCATGGTGTAATAATAACCTATGAACTGAAGGGAAAAACAAAAGTCCTCCTCTCTTTTGGTTATATACCATTTTCCTCACAGCGTTGTGAAGAAAATGCTTTGTAAAGAATTGGAAATAAAGTGGAGGCTAATCAATTGGGGAATGAACATATGTCGATAGGTGAATGTAATGGCTACCCTTTCCACTCCACACTGGACCCAAGTCCAGGAGCAATGACATTCCTGAAACCATTCCTGATGTCCCCTTAACCCTAGGAGACATAATCTATTTGATGTTTAATTAAGCTTTGGATCTGGTCATAGAAGAATGAAGCATCTTTGAAATATTCACCCTCAGTTAGGTCATGTCAGCTCTGCCTCAGGGCTCTGCTCAATGTTGAGACAGGTAGGTGGAAAAGATAGAGTACAGGACTTGGAGTCAAGAAGACTTGAGTTTGAATCCTGACTCAAAAGGTTTTACTGGGGTTGTCACTTAATGTGTCTGACTCAATTTCCTCATTTGTAAAATGAGAATAATAATAACACCTACCTTCCAAGATTGTTGTGAGGATTGACTGAATTAGCATTTGTGAAACATTCATAAATCTTAAAGTGCTATATAAATGTTAACTTTTATTTACTATAGTAGCTTATGTCTCCTAGAGTTAGGGGTGGGGGGCAGGGATGGTTTCAGGAAAGTCTTTGTTCTTGGACTTCTGGCCAGTATAGGAAGGGTAGCCATCACATTCATATATCACAATTTGTTTGCTTATTTCCCAATTCATTGTCCTCTATTAAAAAAAATTATTTAGTATTTTATTTTTCCCTAGTTACGTGTAAAAACAATTTTTTAACATTCATTTTTAAAACTTTGAGTTCCAAATTCTCTTCCTCCCTCCCCACCCCCACCACCCATTCAGAAGGCAAACAGTTTCATATAAGTTATACGTGTGTAGTCATGCAAGTCATATTCATAATAGTCATGTTGTGAAAGAAAACACAGACAAGAAAAAAAATCTCAAGAAAAATAAAGTTAAAAAAAATATGCTTCAATCTGTATTCAGACACCACCAGTTCTTTCTCTGGGGATGGATGGCATTTTTCATCCTAAGTCCTTCAGAGTTGTCTTGGATCGTTATGAATAAGAATAGAATAACTAAGTCATTCACAAGCTGATCATCTTACAATATCGCCATTACTTTCTACACAGTACATTTCACTTTGCATCAGCTCATGCAAGTCTTTCCAGGTTTTTCTGAGGGCATCCTGCTCATCATTTCTTATAGTGCAATAGTATACCATTATCCCCAATTGCTGGGCATTCCCTCAACTTCTAATTCTTTGCCTCCCAGAAAAGAGCTGCTATAAATATTTTTGTACATATAGCTCCTTTTCCTTTTTGTTTTTTATCTCTTTTGGGATACAGACCTAGTAGTAGTATTGCTAGGTCAAAGGATATGCACAATGGAATAGTCGTTTGGGCATAGTTCCAAAATGCTGTACAGAATGGTTGAATAAATTCACAACTCTACTAACAGTGCATAAAAGTCTCATTTTTCCCACATCTCCTCCAACATTTGTTATTTACCTTTTCTGTCCTGTTAGCCAATCTAATAAGTATGAAGTAGTACCTCAGAACTGTTTTAATTTGCAATTTTCCAATCAATAGAGTATTTTTTCATATGGCTATAGATAGCTTTGATTATTTCATCTGAAAACTGATCATATTTTTTGATCCTTTGTCAACTAGGCAATGGCTCTTATTTTTATCAATTTGACCCAGTTCTCTGTGGGTTTGAAAAATGGGGTCTTTATCAGAGAAATCAGCTTCAAATTTTTTTTTCACAGTTACTATTACTAATTGTATTTCCTTCCATCCTGTCCACCCCCATTTATTCTATTCTCTCTTTCCTTTCACCCTGTCCCTCAACAAAAGTTTTGCTTCTGACTATCTCCCTCCTCCAATCTGCCCTTCTTTCTACCACACCCCCCTCTTCTCTTATCCCCATCCCCTTCTACTTTCCTGTAGGGTAAGTAAAATAGATTTCTATACCCAATTGAACCTGTATGTTTTTCCCTTTTTGAGTCAGTTCTGAGGAGAGTAAGGTTCACTTACTTCCCCTCACCTTCCCTCTCTTCCCCCTTCCATAGCAAGAGCTTTTTCTTGCTTCTTTTATGTGAGATAATTTAAAGATATTTGGAGAGGTTTGGGGAGAGCTCTGGTGAATCCCTACCTTAATCTGCCACCTTGGTTCTGCCTTCCATTGTCCTCTATTTTTATTTCTGTTCTTTGCAAAGCATTTTCTTTACTACCTTTGAAGGTAAACTTAAGGGAGAGAGGATTATTGCACCATAAGAAATACTGGTTATGATAAATTCAAGACACTTGTGTGAATTGATGCAGAATGACATAAACAGAAAAAGAAGAACAGTTAACAAAATTATCACAGTGATGTGAAGGAAAACAACACAAAGAAGTCAGCAGGGGTGAGGTGGTTGCCTCAGGTGCAATTGGGGGGTATTGCATAAAAACAAAGGGGCAGTGAAAGCTTAAGAAAAGAAGAGAAGAGTAGAAAATTTTGAAGTTTGTACGTGTTTCACCTGTTGTGTGACAGAGTTAAAGTCATAGTGATTACATTATTTTCCAAATAAATACACAAAATGCATATTATAATCCATCAGTAGTCAAGTCTGTCGACAAGTCTTAACAAGCAAGTGTTAGCAGGCAAATGTGTTGTTGCTTATTGTTGGGAAGTCCAAGCATTGGCAGGAATATATGCATGTAATAACTTGTTTATGATATGATCCTATAAGGTTACATAATGCAATATTGTGTTATCAAAATTTCAATATAGGAAAAACCCACAAATTTATAATAAATTATTAAATTTAATATGTCACTTTAAAAATGTATATTATATATTTTTTTTGAAATGATGCAGATTTCAGGGGAAAAAAAACTGTTAAAGGGCTAAAGAAAATAAATTTCCAGAGGGAAACTGAGTAATTTTTTAGAAGGGGGTGGTAGGCCAAATAAGTTTGAAATCTCTGCTTTACAAGAACAACAATGACATATACTTACCCCTGTTGACAGAAAGGTTAGACTACAGGTAAAGATCGAGAAATCTTTCAAAAAGGGTCAATGTGCTCATTTGTTTTTCTTAGTTATAATTATTTATCACAAAAGAGTGTTTCTATTAGGGGTAGGAGGAGTTAGTGGGACAAAGGAAAAATATCAATTAAAGATTGAAATGAAAAAGAAGACATTTTCTGAACTATAAAGTACTATAAAACTTGATTGTTGTTAATGTTCTTTAGAAGTTATTCACAGCTAGAAACTGCTATCATATGTTGAAATGAAAAGAAAAAAAATATGCCCACAAGTAAAACTTTTTCCTGATCATTTCAGAGCCTAAGTGAACTTTTAATGTTAAAGATAATTTTTTCTCTGTAGAAAGTATGCTTTCATTTTTATTTTTTTTCAGTGTGCAAATTTTTCCCTCCTTAGTCTCTCTCATCTGACTGGGCACATGAGAAGATATGTCAATTTTTCATTTATAATGAGGGAGATCAGAGACGTTTTGAGCAGGGACTTAACTTGGGTTGAGCAGATTATACAGGAGAATGGTTAGTCACAGATGGTTATTCACATTAAATTATTTTGCTAGGAATTTCTAATGCAAAGACATGTGGTATGACTATGCCCTATGTTTAACACAAGGAAGATAAAACATGCTTTGTAGTCAAGGTTTTTAGCAGAGAGTTTTTAAAACCATGAAAATAAATTAATATTACACTGGGGGTTTTTTTCTGCCTTCTTTGATGAAGGTACACATTTCTCTGATAGCCACTGGTCAGCCCAACAGGATAAAATACAAATTTGATTTATTTTCATTCCCTAGGAAATAGATACAATAAATTCCAGTAGCTACCAACTACCCTTAGGATCAAATATAAAATCTTCTGTTTGCCTTTTAAAGCCCTTTATAACCTGGCCCCTTCCTACCTTTCTAGTCTTCTTATTCCTTAATCCCTTCCATGTACTCTAGGATCCAATGACACCTGCCCCTTTATTGTTCCTCAAAAAAGACACTCTATCTCTCAACTTGACATTTTCATTGACTGCAATTCCTGGAACTTTCCTTCCTCATCTCCACCTCCTGCCTTTTCTATCTTCCTTCAAGTCTCAGCTAAAGTCTTACCTTCTACAAGAAGACTTCCCTAGTTTTTACTCAATTTTAGTGCCTTCCCTATGAGATTATCTCTGTTCTATCCAGTATATATCTTGTTTGTGCATAGCTGTTTGCATTTAATTGTGAGCTCCTTAACAGCAAAGATTTTGGGGCAGTGAATAGAGCCCTGACCCTGGAGTCAGAAGGACCTGAGTTCAAATCCAGCCACAGACGCTTGACACACTTACTAGCCATGTGACTGGGCAAGTCACTTAACCCCAATTGCCCTCCAAAAAGCAAAAAAAAAAAAAATTTTTTTAAAAAGGGCAAGGATTTTTTTTTTGCATTTTTTTGCATTTTGTGTTTAGCACAGTTCTTGACATATTATAGGCCCCTAATAAATGCTTCATGACTACCTATCTATCTACCTATTCATCCATTTAGTTGTTTAAATTACTGAGTTCTTATCTTCACCCAAATGCCAACCAAAGGCAAATTACATAGACCCTGTACATCAGCCATCCCACAAAAAATACATAAAAAATAATTAAAACCGTTTTAATCTCTATTCTCAGTTGCTGTCATTTTTTATTTTTAATACGCTAGAGCAGTGGTTCTCAACCTTCCTAATGCCGCAACCCTTTAATACTTGTTTGTGGGCATATCTGCATGTGGGCAGACGCTCCTGGAGATGGATAGAGGAGCAGTGTCTCGGTTCCTAAGACCATCAGAAATATGTGTTTTGGAGTTATTCCAAAAGACATTATGACTACCTCTTTGGGTGATTGACATAGAGCAGAGATGCACAAAGCATAAAAGATGTGGAGATTAATGAATGTTAATGAATTAATGAAGATTAGTTAATGTGGAGATAAATGACATTAGAAAGATCATCAAAGGGGTCGCGAGCCACAGGGTTGAGAACTGCTGCCTAGAGTATAAAAGACAGGTACATTGGAGATCACATAACCTCTCATTTTTCATATGTGGCTGAGTCACAGAGAAACAAAGGGACTACTAGCTGTTCACTGGCTGTCTTTCTCTGTACCTCAACCTCTGCTATCATTCTTGGTGAAGTCAATACTCACATTGATGTTGGGTTTTTTTAAAGTTTTATTGGTGTTTTATTTTTTTACACCTTCCTGATAATGCTCTTTTTGTTACAGAGCCTTTCTTAGTTTGTAACAAAGAAAAATGTTACGTAAAACCCATCAATACCATGACCATATGTAGGGTTAATGGGATATAAGATCTTCCCCATCCATTAATAGACCTGTGTGACCACATGTGTTCCCTTTTCTCCTTGGAACACGGGCCATGTTCCCAAGTCTATAGGCACACAGGTATTTCAATCATGGATGTCTTGCAGCTTTGAGCTCTGGTCCAGTTCACAGCTGTGACACATCCTGAGTCACATAGAGCACATATTCAGGGAGATTTATATTGCCTTGGGGGAGGAGCTTACTTAGGGGGAAGCTTGCTTACAGAGAGGCTTTCTTCCAGGAAGGCTTTCACACCTTTTGGTACTGAGCCAATTAGGCACTGGGTTGTGATGCCTTCTGGCTCTGAGCCTATTAGTTGAAAACTATATATACTGGGAGGTTGGTATTTTACTTTGGGGCTCACTGATGGGAAGAATATTTCTTTGTGATTTGGCCAGATGAGACTCTGGGTGGCTGTTGTTAAGGATCCCCCTGGCTTTGTGAACCCTGATGTTAGTGCTTCTTGGTCTGGTGACTAGTATCTATTGCTCTGTTTAGACAGTTGGAACCCTGTCTATTGGATTCTTTCTTGGATACTCACTTCTTTCTATTTATCTGTCTGCATTGCTTAATTAAAGTAATATCCTTAACCCCTTTAAAGCTGTCTTTCCTTTAGAAAGGCAGATCAAAGAACCTGTGCTAGTAGCCCACCCTGTGTGCCAGTGTGGTTGCTAATACACCATATCTGGCAGTGTACGTAACGTTCCACACCTATAATTCCTCCCTCTCTTCCACAAAGAAATGTTATTTTTGTTTCAGCATTTGCCCACTGGAACCCCAGATTGTTCTTTGATGATCTTTCTAATGTCATTTATCTCCACATTAATTAATCTTCATTAATTCATTAATATTCATTAATCTCCACATCTTTCATGCTTTGTGCATCTCTGCTCTATGTCAATCACCCAAAGGGGTGGTCATAATGTCTTTTGAATAACCATCTCCAAAATCCCAAAGTCTGAATTTTCCTTCTTTAATCATAATCTCCTATCTTTTCATCTCTCCTACGAAACTCATTTCCTTGATCTACCTATTTACCCTCACCCTGACTGCTAGTCTTTCTTCCCTTTCTGTTCTCCTAATTTGTCATCCTTCTACTGGTATCTCTTCACTTTCTACAGAATCTTGACCCATAGTTAGGCATTTCATCAAGCACTGTCTTCTGCCTGGAATCATTCTCCCTTTCGCCATTCCATTATTCCCATCCTGCTAATCCCCACATCTGGGGCACTCCTAAAATTCACATTCTTCATTCTAAGCCTAAGTCTAACAGAAATCACAAAATGATGGAACTGAAGAGAATTATCATGTTCTCATTAAACACTCTTTCCTCCAGGCTAAACATGCCTGATTCCTTCAGTTGTTCCTCATAGAGCTGACTGCATCCTCTGCAAATTTATGCTAACTACAAATAGGCTCTTAACAGTACATAGAAATGATATGATTCCTTTCTGATTTTTGATTAACTCATAATCATATTCCCAACAGCAGCTGTTCTAAAACTCTGTCTTCAAGGTGCCAATTCTGCCTCTTCCTCCTCCTCTCAGCAAATGATGTCCTCTTGCCAGCTATAGCCAGCTACACACTAGTGCCCTCACCTCTCCTCCTCTTTACCTCAAAACCTCACAATGATCTTAACCATCTTCTCTCTCTCTTTTTTTTTTGGCTTTTTGTAGGGGGAAGAACAGGGCAGTTGGGGTTAAGTGACTTGCCCAAGGCACATGGCTAGTGTTAAGTGTCTGAGGTTGGATTTGAACTCAGGTCCTCCTGACTCCAGAGTCAGTGCTCTATTCACTGTGCCACCTAGCCGCCCCAATCTTACTCATCCTCTTAACCTTCTTTCTAGTCTCAAATGATGAAGCAGCCCTCCTCATTGCCAAAATTAATCCTTCTACTTGGATCTTTGGTCTTGTTCTCTTTTTTCTCCTCTATAATCTTATACCAAAGATTTTCTTCCTCCTTCCCCTACTTTCTCTCAATTTCTTATTTCATGGGAGAAGAAATGTGTGTTGGGAAGAAAACTGCATGTCAGATCAGAAGAGACTAATTTTAAATACCTCTCCTAACATTTAACAACGAAATGATTATAAGCATGTTATAACCTCTCTGAAGTTCAAATTCTTCAGTTGTAAAATGAGAATGGTGGCATCTAGGGTTGTTGTTAAAAATAAATGAAATAAGGTTTGGAAAGTGCTTTGCAAGTCTTAAAGTACTATATAAATGTCAGCTATGATTTCAGTGCCCTTCCTCTCAATTTACAAATATGTTCAGGTCTCCTTCAGACCTTGCTTTCCCTTGAAGCTATTGCTTTTTCACTGTAAACACTCAGAGCTTATATTTAATGACACCACTTCTTTTTTCTTCAGTTCTGTGCAATCTGTCTTTCCTTTGAGACTCTGGCCTAAGCCCCCATACTCTTCTCTTTCTCTATTTTCTCCTCAATCTTTGCTTTATTTTATGCAAGTAGCTCCCAAATCTAAATATCCAGCCCAGTCTCCCCCTGGAATCCTGAATTCCCAACTACTTTTTTATACATCTCCACTAGGATGTACCATTGGCACTTCAATGAAAACTGAACTCATCATTCTTTTCTTCATCTTCCTTCACCAAACCTACCTCTCCTCCCCACTTTGCAATTTTAATAATGGCAATAATAGCACTACCATATTCAGTCACCTAGACTGATAGCCTCACACTCATCTCTGATACTTCCCTCTCCTCCACTGTCAGGTTGGGTTGATTCTATCTACCACTACTAGACTAGTGGTCTCATCAGTTCTCATCTGAATGAAGAAAAAGATGGTTTCCAGGAAAAAGGAAAGGATATTTGCAGTGTATACTCTCTGCCTTGGAGAGAGTAAACATCTGAATTATCACATTCAGTTCTGGGTACCACATTTTTGAAAGGAAATAAAAAATCTGAAGAGTGTAAAAAGAAAAGTGACTAAAATGATAAGATATCAAGATTATGCCAAAAAAGGAACAACTGAAGGAATTGGGGATGCTTAATCTGGAGGGAAAGAAGGTTTAATGGAAATATGACAGCTCTCTTCAAGTATTAGAATGGCTGTCAAATGAAACTGGGATTAAACTTGTTCTGCTCAGTCCCCGGGGAGAGAGGTAGATTTAGACTCAAGAAAAAGAAGTAAAAAAAAAGAAAAATAAAATAAAGAAAGAAAGTCAGGAAGTAAAGAAAAAGTTCCTAAGAACCAATGCTATTAATAAGTAGAAAGAACTGCTTTAAGAGATAGTGTTGTCCTGCCTCCGCACCCTCCTCCCCCACCTTAGTGACCTTCAGATAAATAAAAGGGATTTAAAAAAAAAATCTTTAGTTTTTTTTATTTTTATATGACAAGATGCTCCCTAATCTGGTCTTTATTTTATATTGTAGAGGGGATTCTTGATTAGTTTAGGTGGAAGTTGGGTTATGATCTCTGAGATTTGCTCCAATGCTAAGAATATTAGTGCTTAATAACCTCCTAACTGATCTCCATACTTTGATAATCTCACTGAAGAGACTCCAACCCAATTCCTCCCCTCTCCAACTCATCCTTCACCTAGTTGCTAGAATAACATTCCTAATATGAACAGGTCTGACCATCCTTCCTCTGTTTAAATAGCTTATTATTGCCTAGATCAGGGATCAGCAAAGCACAGATATGGGGCAAAACCTAACCTTCTCTCTGCTTTTTTTTTTTGCATTGTTATAAAAGATAAGAATGTGTTTGTTTTGTTTTGTTTTACATTTTGAAATACAGTTTTATTGTATTTTAAAATGTAAAAACCTTTCTTAGCTTATGGTAGAACAAAAACAAGTGGCAAACAGAGTTGATCCTTAGTATAGTTTGCTGACCCCAGAGAATAAGATAAAAAACTCCTTAGAATGACATTTAAGGTCCTTTACGGTTTCACTTCAATCTCCTTCTATGACCTCATTTCACACTATTCTATGCTCAAGTCAAATTAGACTATTAGTTGCATGGACCTTGGTAGGCTCAAATGAAACAATGAATACAAAGCACTTCTCAGATCTTAAAGTGCTGTATAAATTCTAGTCAGCAGCAACAGCAACAGCTACCAGTCCCCAGGTCTCCAGTCTGGTGATGACTTCGTACCCTGAGTCTTCTATAAACTCCTGCCTGAGCTAAAGCAATGTTTATAGAACAATACAGGACTGTCCCGATAAATGCTTAACAACCAACTTTCCAGAAAAAAGAAGAAAAAAGGTATGTACACACACTTTTAAATTTAATCTGCATTATTAACACTTTCTTAAATCTAGAATTCAACAAAACAATACATCAAACTCTGGTAGTGATGTATGATTTCTGAATCATCTGAAATCAATCTGAAAATCAGTTGATTTTCATTCAGATATAAAACTGTCATTAGCACATCCCTGATCTGGTCTTTTCTTTTTCTTTTTACTCCTCAGTACTGATATATCAGTTTTTGATTCTCTTCCCACACTACGCTGTTTTTGAGTGTCTTAAAAGAGAAATGGAATTATGGGAGCAAAATATTTATGGCTTTCCCAACAAAAGGAATGAACAGAATAGAAAAACTTCAATCTGTGAAGACAAATCTCACCAAATAAAAGAGGGAACAATAGGCTGAGAATGCAAAAATACAGAAATAAAGGACAATCTAGAAGAAGAAAAGCAAAAACTATATCTTTTTTTTTTCATGGTCCAACTCCCTTATCACCCACCACAGAAAGTGGCTTCCTTTTCCTCCTCCAATTTTCTTATTTCACTTCTCATAGATCATTCCTTTGGTCTTAACACATTTTACCATATATCATAATTATTTGTTCACAAGTTTTATCCTTTCTTTTAGATGACGGGCTCTCTGAGGGTAGATATTGCATTGTTTTTCATCTTCTTTTCCTCAGCTCCTGCTACATTACTTTCTATATTAAAGAGTGCTTGAAAATTATTTGTGGAAATGAATCAATTGAAGCCAGGAGTAGGAACCATATTTCCTAACTCCCAGTGTAGGGCTCTAACCATGTCACTACACCATCACTTTGAGTCTATAAGTTCTTTGACATGATATCCCAGGGAAATATTGGCAACATTTTTCTAATTACTTCATTAAAATTCATTCATTCATTGCATTCTGCATTTCAGGCCAGGATGATGTCCTGTCTAAGTAGGCTCAGTAAGAGATGTAGTCCTGTTCTTTCCTGGGTAAAGACCCAAAGCTAGGAGGTCATGGGAATGTTTTTGCTGTTTAGTTTGCTATCTCTATCCATTTATTAAAGTAGTGCAAGTCCTTCTACAGCAGGGGTTCTTAACTTGGGATCCATTAACTTATTTTCAAAAATATTTTTATGACTTTCAATGTAATTGGTTTACTTTGTAATTCTATCTACATTATTTTGTGCATTAAAAAAAAATACCCTGAGAAAGGGTCCATAGACTTCACAAGACTGTCAAAGGGGTCCAAGAAATGAAAAAAGGTTAAGAATTTCTATTCTAAAGAAAAAGGCATGTAGGTAGTACAGTGGATAGAATGCTGAGCATGTCTGGCATGTGTGACCTTAGGCAAGTCACTTAACCTTATTTGCCTCAGTTCTTCATCTGTAAAATCAGCTGGAAAAGGAAATGGTAGACCATCCCATATGGGGTCACAAAGAGTCAGACATGGCTGTAATGACTGAACAACAACAAAATTCTAAAGAAAACTTTCCCAGGGAAAAAATTCTGTTCTAAAGAAAAGTCCCACTTTGTTCCACAGAGCAATAGTATTTTTAAAACCCTATATCAAATATATGTGATGTGGCTAATATCATCTCATAACTTTTTCCTTAAAGAGCTCTGATCTTAGATTCAGAGGACATGTGTTCGAATCCCAGCTTTGCTAACTTAACCTGTGTGATCTTGGGCAAGTCCATTAACACTCTGGCCTTCAGTGTCCTCATCTCTAAAGTCACTAGATCGATGTCCTTTCCTGCTCTACATCTATAATCCTATCCAGGATTTCAAATTGCAGAATTAAACTCCATTCCTGAGCGGATAGATGGCAATAGGCCATTTTGTTAGAATACAAACCTAGTTTGTTCACTCTGGCATTTTTTAAAAATTTGATTTATTTATTTTTAGTTTTCAACATTCATTTCCACAAAATTTTGAGTTCCATTTTTTTCTCTCCCCATCTTTCCCCTACCCCCACCTCAAAATAGCAAGCCTACTGAATACCCTTTCCCCCAATCTGTTCTCTCTTATATCTTCCTTCATTCAATTCAATATAGATTGTACATGTGTAGTTACCCAAATCATTTCCATAGTAGTTATATT
>CM053582.1:307006245-307030027 GCA_028627135.1 Pseudochirops cupreus
TGTATATTGTATATAGTTATATAAAGTGTATGTATGTAGACTATATACATACATACACATGTATACATTACTAATAACCATTCCTCAGTAGGTAAGAGATCAAATGATAACATTAGTTCTCAAAGAAAGAATTTAAGTATTCCCAACCACATGAAAGAATGCTCCAAATCACTAATAAAGAAATGTAAATTGAAACTATCCTAAAGTTTTTCCTCACACCCTGCAAATTGGCAAAGATGACCCCCAACATGGCACTATTCAGTGTTGAAGTTGGGGAATGATAGTCACACTACTACATCATTGGTAGAAATGGTACAACCATTTTGGAAAGGAATTTTGAATTATGCGAACAAAGTAACAAAGATGTCCATATTCTTTGAACCAGGAAATCTGTTACTGGACTTAAATCTCCCAGAAGTCATTGATAAGAAGAAAATTCTCATATATACCAAGACATTAATAGCAATACTTTTTGTGATAGCAACGAATTAAAAACAAAGCAGATACCCATTGATTGAGGAATGACTAAAAAAAATCATATATGAATGTAATGGAATATCACTGTACTGTAAGAAACGATGTATGTGATGAATACAGAGAATAGAGAAATCTGTGTGAAAGGATGCTAAGTGAAGTTAGCAGGGCCAAGAACACTTTCTGTGTACAACTATAACAGTGTAAATATAAAGAACGACCGCACACTAAAAAGTCAGGAGTAAATGTAACAAAACTATGTGGCCGGCTACGGCTCGAACGAAGAAAATAAGACACCCCCTTGGGGGGGGCTCGCAGGCGTTATACATTGCACATGTTTTTGGACTTGTTGAGTGTATTGTTAAGTTGTATTGATTTTTTACTCTTAAAAATACTATTTGTTATATAGAACAGCTTTCTGAGAGGGGGAAAAGGGAGAGATCTTGGGGATAACCATGATGACATAAGAAACACAGAACACATTAAAAAAAAGTTAATCAAAAAGAAATACAGTCTGTCCTCAAGGAGCTTCATTCTATTGGATGAAGACAACACACAAAAGGGAGCTGAAAAGCAGGGGTTGGGGGAGATGAGAGTACCTGGAAATGGTTTTATATTCTAAAAACAAGGAAAGGGCCCCCTATTCTTTCTTTTATCACTTGGGGAGATGAGCTGAAGGCTACCATCATTTGCTAGTTCATCATGGTAATTTTAGCTAGAACCTATCCCCAGTTATAAAAGCTTCTATAATATAGCAATCATGCTTTACTTTTATTCAATACTTTATGGTTTTACAATGATCCTATTCCATTTTCACAAGTAGGAGACATAGGAATGGAAGACATTATTATCCTCATCTTACAGGGGAGGAAGCATAGACTTAGGGAAGTGACGTGCCTATGGTCATACCACTAGTTGGTGACAGACCCTAGTCTCAAACTTGGGGAGGATTACATTAAGAGTCAGATAAGACATTAAATGGTTAAAGCATTAGTCTTTTTATTAGGCACACTTTAATTTCCACAAAAGAAATCACAGGGCCTAACATTGAAGGGCAGAGGTATGGGAGAACAGAGATAAGAGAAGGGAATTTAGATCTAAGAATATCACTGGTCTAGGGTTATGGGGTGGTAGGAACAGGGAGTGGATGGATTTACTGGGATTCAGGTGGATGATCTTCAGCACATTTCCTTGCAAGTAAGGTCTGCCTAATTCATTTCATTTGTATTCCTAGTGCCTGGCACCCAGTGCCATGTACTTTGCTAAATATTTTAGAAATATTACCTCATTTGATACCCACAACAATACTGGGAAGTAGATGCTATTATGTTCCTCATTTTACAGCTAAGGAAGTGGAAACTGAGGTTAATTGACTTGCCAGGGTCACGTGAGATTTGAACTTAAGTCTTCCTGACTCCATGTCCAGGGTTCTATCCAGTGTGCAGCCTAGCTTCCTACTTTCCCCAACTTTTCCCTTTTTTCCAGTCTCTTTACTCCTTTCTCCCTAATACTTGTTGACTGATTCAAGTCAAAGCAGGAGTTAAGGTATGTTATAATAGAAAGAATGTTGGATCTAGAGCGAGAGGACAGTCCTGGATTAGTCCTGGATTCAAGTACTGATTCTGCCACTTATTACTTCTGTGACCTTGAGCAAGTAACTTTCAATCTATGGGCTTCAATTTCCTCATGTGTAAAATCAAGTGGTTGACATAGATGACCTCTTTCCAGCCTTACTTATAAGATTCTATGAAGAAGGTAAAGCAGGGCATATGATTATCTTATGAGAAGCTGTGCTCCGAACTTGGCATACCCAGTTTCCAACAAGTTTTCACCATTCTTCTTAGACAATACAGAGAGTGCTTGGATCATTTGTCTCTTTCATACAAGTATAACTTGAGAATGTGGTCAAGAATCTTGTGGGGAGACAGCAGGGGCTTACTTATATGTCACTGATTGGTTTGCCATCTCTGATGTCACAGACAAGGAGATGCTGGCACTGGCCAGATGATCCCTGGCTAGGTAATAGAGCACGGAAGTTTCTAAATACAGAAGATTCTAGAAAAGAGATTCTAAGAGCAGAGGCAGCCTACCTCAAGTGAGCATTATGGATCTCAGAGAGGCCCCCAACTGGGGAGGTTTGGGAACTGTCAGTCACAGTATGTAAAGTGCTTTGCAAACTTTAAGGGGCTATATAAATACCATCTTTTTTCATATTTTGCCCTAGAAGTGATTAGAGTTTTATAGCTAGAAAACTTTTAAAAGTCACCCAATCTAATATTTTCATTTTCCAGATGAGGAAATTGAACTTCAAAGAAGTTAAGTAAAACCCAGGATCATACAATTTATTTAGTGGTGGTAGATTCAGACCTACCATCCCAATTTCATGATTCTTAGACTTCAAGTGCCAACTTAAGGACCATTTTTTTTCTTCCCCAGTAAAGAATTATATAAATATCAGCAAATATTGTTATTATTATCCCACCCCCTTTATAGCTAGTCCTTCCTTTGAGTTCCTGTAGCAATTATTGTATATGACACTCATTTGGCACTTACTAGATGGTGTATAGTATTTGTCTTTTTCTATGTATATAGCATACACAATATATATCCTCTGCACAACATGGCTCCTGACATAATGCGGGCTTAATGAACGTTTGTTGCTGTTGATGCAGTTAGAGAAGGGAGAAGCAGTAAAACATCTGGAGTCCCACATATTACTTCCTGAGTCTGAATCAATAAGCTTTGTGGTATGTAATAAGACTGGAGATCTATACTGTCATCCTTCCCTCTTCTGTTCTTACTCCTGGCCATTAGTAGACAGACCTCTGGCAAGGTAAGTAGGAAACTTTTACATATTTGAAGCCCTTTGCTTCATCTAATTATTGGTATTTTATTAACTATTTCTAATCAACTACTTATAAAACAGATTATAATCATGATCTCTTTCTCAAGACCCTCTGCCCAATCACCACCTACATTCAACTTAGTCACACAACTTCAAGACTTATATTAGCTCATTTCTACTTGATGACCTTTACTTTTTTTGAACAAGCATTTATTAAGCACCTATTATATGCCATGCACTGTGCTAAACACTTTAGAAATTTTACCTCATTTGATACCCGCAACAATTCCTTGTTTTACAGCTAAGGAAACGGAGACTGAGGTTAATCAACTTGCCAGGATCACATAGCAAATGGTGTCTGAGTTGAGATTTGAACTTAAGTCTTCCTGACTGCATGTCCAGGGTTCTATCCACTGTGCCACCTAGCTTCCTACTTTCCCCAACTTTCCCCTTTTTTTCCAATCTCTATACTCTTTTCTCCTAAATTTGACTATACTGTAAATCATATATGCAACTACTTTCTGTTGTACATGACTAAATTAAAAGGGAGCATGGAAAAGAGACACCAAAAAGTGATGATTTTTTTAAAATGGGTCCCATGGAAAAAGGAGCATTGGAATTGCAGGTTTTGTCATTGTGTTATCTGTCATTTGAGTAGTAAAGAGTACTTGTCTTTGAATCAGAGAACCTAAGTTACAAGTCTGATACTCTTTTAGTTGTGTGATTTTAGCTGATTAGATCTGTGATTAAGTCACTTAATTTCTCTCCCTTTGCTAATCTGTAAAATGAGGATATCAATTTTATCTCTATTTAATTGTTGTAGTACCTATCTCAATAATTTATAAACCTTTAAGTTCTGTATAAATATAAGCTGTTGAGAGCTTAAAGATTACTACATAGGTAAAAGTGCATCTGTCCTCCATTTCTAAAGAAAGCCTTTCTTCTATACTACCTGCAAGTCCTAAATCTAGCAGAACAGTAACCCCACCCATTGGAGGATGGAAGTGGTACAATTCTTTCCAGAATCTGCTGAAATAGGATCCAAGTTGCTAAGTGACAGCAGAAAGAACTAAGGTTAACTAAAAAGGAGAATTTTCTCATGTTAACAATTGAGAAACATTTTAACATATTAACTATATGAGGATATGGATTACTATTTCATCTCTATACACCTTCCTGCTCATAGTTTTTTCCCAATAAAATAATGCCTTCTTTGGCTCTTCTTTATCACGAACAACTTGAATCACACAATAATCAAAGTAACTTTAACATTCTCTCATTGTGGATGGGGTCCCAGAGGTAGCCTACTTGTATGAACATGTCACAGAAGGCAATATTATATATGGATGGTTTTAAATAGATAAAACCCCCAGGAGATTAAGGTAAAAAAATAAATAGTTTTGTCTCCTTTATATTTCTATATCTCCCTACAATTTCCACACCACATGGCTTCTCTTTAGGACCAAGACTTATACCAACTGTACTTGAGCATTTGACTTGGTACATCGTCTTAGGCCTCAAGCTTTCTGTAAATTTGGTACAGTCTAAGGTTCAACTAGTCTTTTTGATAACATTGGTAAAGTCCAGTCAGCATTGATACAGTATTTATTTCATTGTACTTTACACTCTCGCCTACTGTTCTAATCAACCCTCCCTATATTCATTCTATCACCAAGACTGACCCCATTTCTAAAACTATCTTTCTACCCCCTCTTTTAATCCCAGGTTGAAACACCTGAATGACACTAACTAGTAGTTCATTTTGGCATACTCAACAGTCAGAGAAGGTGAACAGATCAGAGCTCAGAGCTAGTAGGGGGCCTTAGATAATATTTCGACTTCTCTAGGGGGCATCTAGGTGGCTCAGTGGATAGCGTGCTGGGCCATGAAGTCAAGAAGATTCATTTTCATAAGTTCAGATCTGGCTTCAGACTTACAAACTGTGTCCCTGGGCAAGTCACTTAACCCTGTTTGCCTCAGTTTCCTCATCTGTAAAATGAGCTAGAGAAAGAAATGGCAAACCACTCCAGTATCTTTGCCAAGAAAACCCCGCATAGGGTCATGACAAGGCAGACATGACTGAACAACACAAAACCAAACCCCTGATTCTAAAAGTGAGGAAACCTAGAAAGTTTAATAGCTCATTTTATAGAATTCTTTAAGGTTTGTAAAGTGGCCTCTACATCATCTAATTTGTTCCTCATAATCAACTTTTGAAGTAGGCACTATTGTTATTCTCCTCCTGTTTTACAGATGAAGAAACTGAGGCCCTAAGAGTTTAATTACTCATTTGTAGATAATGTTTTCAGGTCTTATGTAATTTTAGCCTTACAACAAACAAAATCTTCTCAGGTAGGTACTATTATTATCCCCAATTTACCAATGAAAAAACTGAGTGTCAAAGAGGTTAAGTGACTTGATTAAAGTCACAAAGCTAGTGTTTAAGTCAGGATTTGAACAAAGGTCTTCTTGACTTAAAGTCCAGCAACTCTATCTACTATGACACACTGACTCTTTAATAAAGTGCTTCCCACCCCAGTCATGCAGGTACTAAACAGATGTATTAAGATTCAAATTCAGGTATTTTAGCTTCAAATCCAGTACTCTTTCTGCTATACTGAATGCTGTTTGGGAAGTAACTAGATCAGATATATGGGTGCAGGCCCCCACTCTGATACTAGCTATATGACCTGAGGTTTGTCCCTCAGTTTCTTTATCTGTCAAATGCAGGTTATACTTTCCATTACCTCCCTCCCAAGGCTGTGGGGGAGGAAAATGCTTTGCAAACTTCACAGGGCCAGATTTATATGATCTATTGTTTACATATTTGTGGGAAGCTTTAACCCTCTCATCTATAATCCCCAATTTTACAACTAAAAATTACAAACTGTGTCTCCACAGGCTTCTCCTGTAGGTAGAAAGGGAAAGTGAAAGGGCAAAGGTGTTTGGGTTGGAAGGATGATGGGCACAAAGGACAAAGCAGGATGATTAAAGTGAAGCTGCCTGCAGCCCCTCTGTTTTCCTACCTGGGAATCGGGAGAAAGGGAACCAGAACAGTTGACTCATCAGCCCACCACTTTCTACTTGTAAAGTCAGACGGCAGGGAGACAGCAGAACAAGCTGTTCCTTGCCACTGAAAACCTAGGGGAAGAATAACTCTTACGGAGGAAATAGGGATTGTCCTGGAGATAGAAGCACCCTGTACCATCACTAAGAGGAGGAACCCAGCGGGAATGGCGTTTAGCCAAGAAACCCTCGCTTGGGACTGCTGAGCTCCAGCTGCTCACCCTCAGCAGCCTGACTCAGAGCGCGTGCAGTGCCAGGGGGCCCCCGTGAGGTGAATGGAGCGGTCTCCCCAGGGTTTTCGTGCTGGGGTACCTTATAGTTTGGGAAGCTGCTGGGGGAGCGGCTGCAGGAGGAGGCAGCTGCAGGCGCTAGGGCAAAGGCAGACCCGGGGCTACAAGCATTTGACCGACGTGCTTCTTCCCTCTCCAGCATGAACCTGGTCACCTCTGAACCAATGGGCTACCAGGGACAGCGGCCTAGCAGCTCACCGAAGGTAAACCCGAACCGTGAGTGAGACATTGATGGGCTGGGCAACGAAGCCAGTGATCCATGGAAAGCTTAATCCACCTGCAGAGGTCCAGAACCTCCGCTTAGAACTCTTTCAAGGAACTCATTCCACTTCCCCTAAAAAAGTTTTGTCTTATGCTTATCTTCCTCCTAACAAAACAGAAAAAATGTTTCTTGTCACTTGACAAAGCCACATTTATTGCTTCAGTCCATTTGAATTTGGATTGATTAACCAGGTGCCATCTCTGTTTTTGTGGGACACTGTGTAAATAGTCAATTTCAGGAATGGGAGTGGGAAGTGATAGTTACAAAATATCCTTCAGCTATAGCTGTTACTACTATTACCATCATCGAACTCGTTTTATCGTCTGTGTTCATCATTGATGATCTTGTCTGACACCTTTCTTATTTTTCTCTCTTGGGCTTTTGCTTAACACCAATTTTGTCTTATTGGACTAGAGAGATCTAGATGACAAAGAAGCTCTGGTTTCTGAATGTAAACAAAAAGAAAAGAGAAATTCTCGTCAGTGGTCTGCTATTTTTAATGTTATCAACTCAATCATAGGATCAGGAATAATAGGTAAGTGTATTTTAAATTCTAATCTAGCCCTAAGCAAATACAGTTATACTTTAAAAGAGAATATTATTTTGAATCTGTCATTCAAATATGTTGATTTTTGGCTAAATGATGAAATTAGTCATTTTCTTTCTTGAATTTTTTTCATATATATGAATGAATACCAATGGCTTTTATCTCTGCCAAAGTAAGATGAATTACCTATTGATATCCTAACACTTGTGGTTAGTGTTCTCTCCTGGGACAGAATAACATAATTCATAGAAGTGTTAAGTCTTATCCCTGTTTTTCTAGGTTTTGCACAGTGAGCTATGGAATCAAGCTATGCTTTTTCCCATTCTGCATTTAACAGTCACTGCTTTTGTTATCTTTCCAAGAACAATTATGGGGTTGAAGAAAATCTCCATAAATTATGAAGTCATGAAAATACTGTCACTTCAAAAGTAAACATTTTAGGAGAAATAGAAAAATGCAGTATTTTAGTACTTTTTACAGATATGAGATCAAATACTTTAGAAACATAAATTTATGCAGATCATGCTTTGTCCAAAAAAGAATCTATTTTTTTTACTGTTTTAAGTTTTATGACAAAATGAAGCTACAATCTAAGTTTAAAAGACTTAGTATTTCTTTGTTTTTCTTCCCAGTAAATTATAAGTAGACAAAAGTTTTGCATGAACTGAATAGATTTTTCTCCTTATAGTAAAGTAAAGGTTATCCCCCCCAAACTTAATGTTTTCTACAGTGTTGGAAAACTGTGCAGAAAAGAAAAGTGCAGAAAAGAAAAAGTACTGACTGAATACAGCTTTAATTAGATCACAAACTGTCAAGTCATTTTCTGCTGTAACTGCAATTTTGCTTTTTCTTATGCTTTTGAATCATCTTCATATGCTTCTGAAAATAAAAAGTTTACTGGAATCATTGGATCCTAGAGATAAAAGGATAGACTGGAAGCTGGAAGGGACCTTTAAGGTTATCAAGTTCAATTTGTTCATTTTACAGATGAGAATATTGAGTCTAGAGGGCTTAAGTGACTTGCAGATTCACACAGGTAGTAAGTGACAGAACTGAGATTTGACCTCAGGTCCTCTGACTCCAAAATATGGTGCTCTTTCCATTACACCACACTGCCTGTATAATTTTTTATGCTTTTACGTATTAACTTATTTATTTATTTGCTTAGGTTCCCATTTTACCTCTAGTCAAAGTAACCATTATTTGTCAATATTCAACCATCTCCTTTTTATTTGATGCTTCCTTGGTAAGGCAAATTGTTCATTTTTCAGTATCCATAGAACTTTGTTCTACTTCCATACTCAATACGTAAATTAATTAGCATTTAGAAGATGACAAATGACTAAAAAGTGTATGGAACTACAATGACACCATTGAAACCTACAAGATAAAATTAGCACAAATAACCAGAAGATGAAAGGGCTAGCGCATGTTTAATCAGTGGGGGCGTTTGTTTTCTTTTTCCACAGGGTTACCTTACTCAGTGAAGCAAGCTGGTCTTCCTTTAGGGATACTGCTTTTATTGTGGGTCTCTTATGTGACAGGTAGGATACTTTATAATTGATTATCCTTGCATAGTCCTCATAACTACTTGAATAGTTCAGAGAATATCTGCATTTGGATTTGGGGGATTATCAGTGCATTCGTGAAACTATGCCAGCAATGGCTAAGGTCATTTGCTTATATGACTAATCTGAAGGTCTGATTATTAAAGGCAGAGCATTATATTGACCACATTATGTGGGGAAAATGCCAGGTCTGTCTTTTAAGGTTTGGGTAAAGCACGAAGGATAGAAACTGGAAGGGTACATTGGTCTCCTTCGCAAAATCATTAACAGGATATAATGCATTCAAAATTAATGGTTCTGACCACCATCTGTGTAGGAGTCACCAAAATACAGGTGCTTAATTAAGTTTAGATTTTCCCTCCCACAATGTTCATGCTGTCCATTAACCTGTCCTGATAATTTCTATTTCCTCCTTTCTTTTTCCTTAAATCACTTTCATCCATTATCCTTTCCCCCAATTACTAGAACAAGTTCCTCAGATATTTCCAAACTTAAACTTTATAACTCATCCTTATTTCCTCTTCTTACTACCACTTCCAATGCTACTTTCAAATATGTACACTTTGACCTAGTTCTCTTCCTCTTTCTGGGGGAGTAGCAAATGAACCATGTGGTGAAGATTAAATGGAGGGTAGAATTAGGGGGAGAAAAAAACCTCCCAAAAGGCAGCAAGCTCCCCTTCTAAGATCCTCCTAGTTCATCACTCTTTTGCAACTCTTGCTTTGTAGCCCAATTTCAATTGTGTGGGATCCAGAACTTGGTGTTTCTTGAATTTAATCTTAAAAGCTTAACTGAAATGCCGAATGTATTTAGTCTTTCCCATACAATTTCCTAAGGGGTTTCCTGGAGTAATTTTTAATTTCCGGCTTCCCAGTACATTTGTGCTGTCAAGTAATTAATTTCTTCCCAGGCATATTTACTTACGGCTTATTTGAGGACATGGAAACATTATGTGCAGAACAAACACACAGAAGCCTAGCAAAGTTCAGACTGTTCATAAATTCAGTTCTGTTCATTCACTTTTTAGAAGAATCAAAATTGCCTCTTAGCTCAAACTACAGTTAATGCCACTGAGATGCTATATGTATTTTTACAGTAATAATTAAAGGAAAGAAAAATGGGTCTTAAAGTATTTTTCTATTTTATTTTATTTCCTGAGAGGAGTTTAGGTCATCTGGCCTGAGGTTTACTTCTTTGTTTTACCACTTACTGTGTAGTGACAGAATCACAGAACTTTAGAACTGGAATTAATTATACACATGTACTTCAACTCCCTCAACCTGCTCAAAGTAACATAGCTACCAAGGGACAGAAGACATATGCAGTCTGACCCCAAGTCCATTTCTACTCTATTTACTATGCCATGCTCATCTTAGATGAGTCCCTTATGCTCTTTGAGCCTTATGGTCCTCATCTGGAAAAGGAGAATAATAATCCTTCTACTACATCCCTTCCAAGTTTCTTATTAGGGAAATGTTTTCTAAATTTTTAAGTACTCTACAAATGTTAATTATTGTTATTGCTATGCATGCCGGCCAATAACTTTTTTTAAATGTAAGATTGAGGAGAGGAACAACAGGGCATAAGACAATTTTGGAGACAGAAAGTCCTAGATCAAATATAGTGTCTGGCCTGTACTGGTTATGTGACTGTGTGCAAGCCACTTACCTTCTCAAACCTGTCAATCAATGTTCTAATACTGTAACATATCGATGAGTTCCTAATCTACATTTGTGGAGCTGGAGGACATTTCAGGGAATTTACCATGCTGTTGAATTAACAGACCCACCCCCCCCAAATTATCATAATAAGATTATGTTCCAAGGATACAATACAAACCCTTTAAAAAAACTGAGGGGTAAAGGGCGAAAGATAAATACACAAAAGTAAAAGGAAACAGAATTTGGGGTCATCATTGCATTCCATAGAATAACAGAATTACAGAGTAGAAAGGTCATTAGTCAAACTTTGATGACTTAAAGGTCATCAAATCCAAACCATAGCTCTACAGTCCTAATCCTCTACATAGCACCTTCAGGAAGTATTCATTCAGACTCAGATTGACGATGAAGTAATTTTTACCTCCTGAGGCAACTTATTCCATATTTGAACATCTCTCTACAACATTTACCCATTGTGATCCTATTTCTGCTCTTTGGGACCAGGCAAAACAAGTCTAGCCCTCTTCACCATGGCAGCTTTGTAAATATGCTTCATACTTCATTCATCATTCATCATCCTAAATTTCTTTAGTCTAAGCATTCCCAATTCTTTCAATTGATCCCAACATATCATGGTTTCCAGTTCCCAAACATCTTGCTAACTTATCTCTGGATATGCTCCAGCTTAACAATTTCTTCTTAAAATGTGGTGCACATGACTAATCACACTACACTGAAAAAGTCTAAGTAGCTTGGGAGCCCATCAACTTACTTTTTCTGGACAATACATTCTGTAAATACATCCCAATATCTCTGCTTTTTTTGAGTCTTTGGTCACAAGATTGCTGTATTTAATAGGCACCCCACTGAGAACTCTTTAATAGCTACCATTTATAAAGCACTGTAAGGTTTGCCATGCGTCTCCTCACAACAACCCTGGGAAGTAGGTGCTATCATTATCCCCATTTTGCAGATGAAGAAATTGAACCATCGAGATATTAAGTGACTTACCCAGGGTTATACATACTGGATTTGAACTCAGGTCTTCTGAACTCCATGCCCAGTACTCTATTCATTGCACCACCTAGCTGACTCTAGCTATATCTCTCAACTACTGGATTTGTGTAATTGATTTTAAAAAACCAACACCCTCAAATCTAAGACTTGACTTTTGGCATTAGATGTCATCTGATGGGTTCAACCCATAAAACTACCCATTGAGATCTTTTTATATATCAATCATATTATATATTATATTAGCCATACTTCTCATCTGCATATTACCCAAATATTTCTTAAGCACACTATCTCTGTCCCCAAGTGACTGATATGAATGTTAAACAGACTATGACCAAGGATAGAGTTCTTTGGCATATACTAGGACAGGGGTAGGGAACCTGCAGCCTCAAGGGCAGATGTGGCCCTCTAGGCCCTCAAGTGCATTCTGTGAAGTTTGGATTCAGTCAAAGGGTTACACCTGAGAACCTAAAGGATCACATGTGGCCTCAGGGACTCAGGTTCCCCATCCCTGTTGGGAAAATCTCTTCTAAATTCACATTAATCCAGTGTTCATTATTCTGTGTCCAGTCATTAATTAGTTAAATGTGTTATCATCCAGTTCATGTCAAAGCATAAGATCCCCTTTAAGCCAACATCATCTGCACTAGAAGGATTCTGCCTTCTGCCATAAGACCCTACTTTTCCTTTCTGAATTATTTGAAACTATTCTATCAAAGTCCTGGGTCCTTCTCTGACTATGCCCATCCTTCTCTTCCTTATGTTTCCCATTGCCTACGTCTACTACTTGTGTGACCTCAGACTAGCCACTTAGCTTCCTTGGGTCTCTGTTTCCTCAACTGTAAAATGAGAAAGTTGGATTAAATATCCCATTCAGATTTAAGTCATGGTCCTGTTATCCTATCATGAACTCTGATATGGTTTAGCTATTTCCCTCCAAGGTTCTAATCATACTACTTTGGCAACTTCACCAATATTCTCTTATTACCTTCTATACCTTTGTGAGGTTGAAATGACCAGTAAAGCAAGTCACAAATTTCTTAGCAGCTCTGTTTTTAGCAAAGAGGAATTTCTAGATGTTCTTGATAATTGAAGTTCCTTACCATTACTATAGTATGCCTCTATGCCAGCATTTTGACTTACTTTTAGAACTTAACTATCCAATTTCTGCTTTTGGCTTGGGTATCTATGATATAAAACATACTGCTATGTTTTCTGCTTCTCCCTTCACTTATTTTCACTCAACGGTTCTTCATCATGTTTCACTTCTTTGACCCTTAGCTTTCCACACTGTCTTACATTTTCTTGTTATACAATGCTACTCTACAGTGAAGAAATACGACTTTCCTAATGAGAGTTTTTAAAAGCAAGTCTGCAAATAAGGGATAAATGGATGTCTCTTCTCTTTTTAACTTCACATTCTAATTTGGTTGGAGGTTTGCTTCCAGACTTAAGTCTATTTTAAGCCTTTAATGGGGCACATTTAGCCAGACAAGCAGTTTGTCTTTACCTTGTCCTTCTGTTCACGAGGTGTGCTCTAGGCCGTAGTTGAGGGTGAAAATGGACAGTGTTTATTTTTTCAATTATTTTAATACTTCCACTTGTTTGTTGATTGCATCAAAAATAGTCTATGACTTAAATGCATATGTAATGACTGAATAAGTCACATAGTGCCTATGGTTACATATGTTTGTTGGCACAGCAAAAACGAAATCATAATAGTATGTGGACTGAAAACTTCTAACTGAATATTGTTTATCTTAATGCCTGAATACTTCAGATGATTTGTGTTTTTTATCATTGTAGGTCTTCCTTCTATAGACACCAGTCGTAAACTCACCAAATTTTAATGCATAGTTTCAAGGGGTTCCTGTGAATTATATAGATATCTATAGATACAGACTTAGATAGATATGTCACTGGTAGCCAAGCTTTGGATAATGATAAATCTGATCCTCCAAACCTAGGAAGACTACTCCCCAATAACTGACATGTAGTCCACTAATATCAATTCAGAGATGGAAGTTGAGACCTTAGAAATAATCTAATCCAAAATTTTCTTTTTTACATTATCTTATATTTTTACATTATCATATATTAATACATCTAATAAGTGACTCCAGTGACCCAATGACTCCAGTGGTCCTATGACTCCAAATCCACCCCAACTTTCCGCAGTCCCATGTTGCCTTGTCATACCCAGCTTCCCAGCTTAGGGACTTTTTCAACTTATTCCCCATTGACATGGCCTTTTAGACCCTACAATCACCTTCATGCTATGACCAGCCAGTTAGTAGAGGAATTCTATTCATGCATATGTCATCAACATTTGTTTTCCTTTGGAATTAAGGACATAGTAAATTTCACAGCTTAAAAAAAATACCTTTAAACATTTATTTAGAAACACATTTAATAGTTTGGAAAATTGATATGACTAGGGAAATCACATTTTAAAACATTTACATTTCATGTATTTCACCCAAGATTGACCCCCTCAGATGGGATCAAAAGCCTCTAAATGCAAAATAATGGAAATGTTTCCTTGTGTATACTTAATAACTATAATATAGAGTTGTTGGGGTTTCTTTTTATTCCATGAGGGCAATTGTATACTTTTCCTATTCATATTTTGTCTGTTAATTTGAGGGGGGAATAGGAACATGATGCGTGGTTTTTTTAGTAAACTTAGTTTTCATGTAATTTTGTTTATATGCATTGTAAAAGTGAGAAAATAAAGTCAGATAATAATAAGAGGATTTTCCACAATTACAGAAAATCAGTATAAGAAATAAAAATGGAATTCCTAACACTGACTTCAGAGACTTGCCTTCTGTTCAGGTCAATGCACTAATCCCTTGAGCATATTTGTCCTTAGCATGGAAAAAGTTGATGAAAAACAGCAGCAATAGCCATGACATCCTAAAAAGAAAACCACACCTTATCAGGTTAATTCCTCACCAGCGATCCACTTAACCTGGTTTATTGTTGTCATCTCATTCTAAAATGACAGCATAATTTAGCATTTTTTCCCTCCAGCATGATTTAGAAACTCTTTGCCTTCTATGTGTATACACACACACACACACACACACACACACACACACACACACACATAATATAATCTCATGCATATCCTGTTTGTTTTCTTAACAGACTTTTCACTTGTTTTATTGATAAAAGGAGGAGCCCTTTCTGGAACAGATAGCTATCAGTCTTTGGTCCATAAGACATTTGGCTTTTCAGGTTATCTACTCCTCTCATCTCTACAATTTTTATATCCTTTCATTGGTAAGACCACCATGAAGTTAAATATTAACAATTATTTTCATAACTGTGACAATTCCCTCTGAAATAAATGACATTTGAAATGAAGCAATGTTAAAGATTTTATATAGTTTGTATATTGGAAAGAATAAATGTGGACATTGTTTACCTAGTTACTTTATAAAATAATAATTCTAAGAGGAAACCTAAGACCAACATTATGTCATTTCTCTTTGTCTGTGTTGCCTCCTTCTGTATTCTAAAGCCTTGACTTTTAATTCTAGCTTCTTCAGACTTCACTTGCCAGGTTCCAGGTGAGAGATTCTCTTTAGTCAGTCCAGGTCATAGTATCAATGCATTTGACCTATTTCTATATGGATGTGGAAGCTTATGTTTTACCTGTTTCAATATGTCAGACATTTTCCCTTTCATGGTCCACTTCAGAAAGTAATCCCAAAGAAGACTTGCTCAAAGGAACTCAGACAGTGAAGCTAGAAGAAATGGAATATTCTGCATAATGTGTTGGTCCTCTTCTATTTCATTTTCATGAGAATATGTGCAGGGTAAAATGAGAGTATTATAGGAACATACGCATGTCTTCTTGAGTCTTAGAACAAGTCAAATTAATAAGCATTTATTAAACACTATGTTAAATTCTGGATGTACTAAGGCTGAGGAATGAGTAAATAAAAAGTGGAACCAAGAGAAACAAATAGTTAATTAAAGACCGGACAGCATTTCTGTAAATTTAATGACTCATGAAAAACATTTGCAAGACTAATAGTCTATTTGTATTTTGTGGTTTGGATCACTTGAAACTTACAGTAAATATTCCTTACTATGTACAGTGTTATAATGAAATGGTAATCTAGTAATTGTTAATATACAAAATCAATTTGCCATAGATGCTTGGCCTAAGTGGACTGAATTTATTAGAAAGTTACTAACAAGTTTATAGCATTCCTAATTGTTTTCTTGACAAATTTAATTGGTGATTTTAACATATGTTGTATCAGTCGTCTTATAAATCATACAATGGCTGTAAGTCTCAGCAGAAAAGCCAAGGGTTATAAAATTCTTAGGAAAAATCTTCCTTGCTTTTACAAATGAGGTGATGATTTAGAATTTCTTCTCATTTTTTGCTGTTATAACTCAGTGTATGTGTTCTTTACAGGGTGATATAGGTTGTGCCTTTATGAATTCAATAATTTTAAATGTGCTAGGAGAACTGACTATTTAAATGGTCCTGGTGTGAATTCCCTTGTAAAGTAAACATTTATTTTCATAATGCAAATAACTCCTTGTCTGTCTTCTGATTTGAGATTTTTAAATTTGGGGTCATCTTGAATACTGGGTGTACAGTTGAATTCATATCTTTTAATTTAGTGGACTAGAGAATGTCCATATTAAAGAAGTAACCTCAGATTATTCTTCAAACTATTTAAGATATAAATAGAATTTTAGCAAAAGTAGAGATGACAGATCTCTGACAATCACCAAATAGGAACAAAAAGGATTTTATATATTTCTAAGTCATACATGCCACATTTGCAAAAACTTATCATGTGTTGGGCATAAAAACCTCACAAACAAATGCAGAAAAGCAGAAATATTTAACATAACCTTTATTGGCTACAATGCAACAAAATCATATGCAATAAAGTTTCAGAGGAGAAAATACTTAAAATTAATTGGAAATTAACTTAATGCTAAAGAATTGGTGAATAAAAGAACAAGTCTTGGAAATTATGGAAAATTTCATCCGAGAAAATGACAATGAAACAACATGCTAAAATTTATGGAATATAGCTAAGACTGTATTTAGGGGGGAAATGTATAACTCTAAATACTTACATAAACAAAAGAGAGAAAAACAAATCAATGAACTGGGCATGCAACTTTAAAAAATTAGAAAAGCAACACCGAAATGTGAAAGCAAAAATTCTGAATATCAAAAAAGAGTTTCATGATATTGAAAGCAAAAAACAAAAAGAAACAAAACAAAAAACCCCAACAAAAACAAAACATTGAAATGACAGATATAGCTAGGAGCCTTTTTTGGTTGGAGGAACCACTCAAAATTAAATATATGACTGATAATTGTGTCTGATAGTAACCTCTTGTTTTTATTTTGTTTCTAGCAATGATTAGCTATAACATAATAACAGGAGACACTCTAGGCAAAGTTTTTCAAAGAATTCCTGGAGGTGAGTCCTAATGAAAGATTTTTTTGAGCTATTGACTACATTCATATGGTTTTCTGTGTTTAATATTTGTTTTTTAATGTAGAAAAACACCCAAGTGGTGATTTTTAGTCATGCTACAGCCATGCTTACTAATAGTAATATTTTAATTATACATCATTCATTTTATCTTCATAGATTTCTATACATTTCTTTCTCAATAAGTTAAGAATAATTTTTTTGGAAATTATCATATGATCAAATATATCTTTTGCTTCTTGTATTATATATATTCAGTGATTCTAACTCTATATTCTCATGCTCTCTATTTTCTTAGAGGGAGCCTTAGAGATTATCTATTCCAATCTCCTGTACCACGCAGGAATCTCCTCAACAGCACCCCAAATGCATTTTTATCTAGCCATTGTTTGAATACTTCCAGGGAATGGAAAGTTACGACCTTACAAGGAAGTCAATTCTATTTAGTCTTTGTTTTGTACAGTTATAATTGGTAGACATTTTTTCCTTATATTGAATCAAAATCTCATTCCCACTCATTGATCCTACTGCACCACTTGCAAGTTATACAGAATAAATCTAATCACTCTCCCACAAGACTAAAAATAGGTATGAAATCTATGTCCTGCCCAATTTTCTCTTCAAGCTAAACATCCCTAATCCTTTTAGGTCCTCATAGGACATGTTGGTCAAACTCAGCACCTTCTGCTTTGTCAAGATAACTTGTAAATATCATCAGATTCAAATGTAATGAAGCAAATGTGATCGATGAAGAGTACAGTGGGATTGTTACCTCCCTCCTTTTGATACAGTGCTTCTATCCTATTTAGCTTTTGTCAGCAGCTCACCACTCTTGAGTTATATTGAGCTTCCAGTCACCTAAAACCTCTATATATTTATCACATGAACTATTATTTATTCAGGTCTTTCCATTCCTGTATTTAGGCAATTGATTCTTTGAACTCTAAATGTAGTATTTCACATTTGCCCCACTAGATTTCAACTTGTTGGTTTTACTCCATTATTTCATACTGTTAAAATCTCTATAGCTCCTGATTCTGCCATCAAAGCAGTTAACTATGCCCCTCATTTTTGTATCATTTTGTGCTAATAAGCATGGCATAGGACTTCAAATCATTAATTTAAAATGTTGAGTAGGACAGGCTAAGGACAGCTCTATAGCATTAACACTAGAAAGTTTACTCAAGTTAACATCTATCTGTTAATCTTTAGATACATTTATTTAACCAGTTTTGTGTCTATCTAACCACTGTTGTTCAGCCTTCATTTACACATCTTATCCATAAGAGGCATCATGGTATAATGGATAAAGAGCTGACTTCAGAGTCAAAAACATCTTGGTCCAAATCCACATCTTGCATGTAATGGCTGTATGATCCTGGACAAGTTAGTAAAAGTACTCTCAGTGCCCAAAACAACTTAGAGAATTGAAACTATAAATTTATAGAAAGTACCATTTTATATTGGTTAGAGAGAATATTCTCATCAATTTCCATCTACCAAAGAAATCATATAGGTCTGGTCTCAGTAGCACAAGAGACTGTCACATTGCTTATAGACTTCCAGATCTAGTAAAATATTAAAATTATTTTAAAGATACATTTCAGAAATAAGCAATAACTAACTTTACATAGCATTTTATAAGATGGTGTAGCAGCAACTCAGTATTCACAGCATCATGGCGACTAGGAATATGCTGATGTAATTCTGAATTACAAAATATAACAGGATCTCCATATAGAAGACAGAAGCAAAACATTTATTCAGTCAAATCCCAAAACCAGAAAGCCAAATCCCAACAGCAGAAAACCAAATCCATCATAGCTACAAAGAAGTTAATACCCTATAACACAGCAGGGAGCCATACCATACTGATCTGTCTCCTTGCCTGTGTCCTTTCCTCCCTCTAGCTCTAACTACTCTGACTCCCAGCTTCCTCTAGGCTCTGCTCTACCCATTCAGTAAACTCCTCTAACCACAGGCTCCATGTGATTACATTCAGCCTATTAAGGGTTAGGGAAGATCTTCAAATTCCCATTCCCATTACAGATGGTTAACCAAATACTTTCCTAGGAGGTAAGTAAATAGTTCCTCCGTCTTACAGATGAGGAAGCTAAGGTGGCTTACCCATGGTCACACAATTTTGCATAGTAGAGTGGCTGGCACATAGTAGGCACTTAATAAACATTTTAATTGATTAGCCATACTATCCTCAACGAGAAGACATTTTCATTGTATGCTTCCTCAGTCCCTCCATTCAACTTTTATTTATAAAATATGTCACCTAAGTCCAGGTGTCAATAATCTGCTTTGACACCAATGCCACTCATCAGTGATATTGGGTTACAGTTTTCAGTCCTGATGGCCAAGACTTCCTTATCTGAAGACAAGTGAAAATAAGGAAACCTTTCTGAAGTGGAGTACCCAGACCAAATTAGGGGAGACATAGTCTGCAGAGATATAAATTTACTGACTAAGTAGCCCATGAACTTGAAGGGGTATAGGATTGACAAAGAGAAGTCTAAAAGAGTCTACTGATCCAAGGGAGCAAAGCAGCTATTGACTATCTCTTCTATCAATCTCAGCATTGAAGCGACACTGGAATCCATTGCATAGGGATGACTGTGACTACATCAGTTCCTTAACTAGGGATTCAGAACAGTTTTATTATAACTTGAGGTGTTCTTCATCATACATGAAGCCTCTAAAAACTAGATAAGTTCTGCTCTTTCTCAGTAAGTCATTCTCTTCTTGAAGTCAGTCTCTCAAGTCAGTGTCTCAATCCCTTCTGAGTGACCACTGAAGGTTAGGGTGATTGAACCTGAAATGCCAGGTAAATAAGCTAAGCTTAAATTTGACCTCACTGAGCAAGTCACTTAACTTTTCTTTACTTCAGTTTCCTTATCTGTAAAATGGGGATAACAATAGCACCTACCTCCCTGGGTTGTTATGAGGATCAAATGAGATTAATTGTAAAGCACTTAGCACAATGTCTTACGCATAGTCAGAGCTACATAAAAATTACCTATTATTAGCTGTTAGTATTATTTCTATGTTGCAGGAGCTATTAAGCCACTAACAAGTTGGCTTTTAATCACAGTAAAATAATAAGGGTTAATGCCATCCAGCTTCCATATTTTTACTCATAACCACAGGAGAAAGATAATTTAGACGCTGGGATAAGTTCAGTGCCTCCTCAGAGGAAGCAGGGTTCCTGTGGGATAATTCAGGTATCAGGGCTGATACTTAGTGAAGGGGCAGCCACAAACTTTAGCCTGCCTTTAGATTGTAAGCTCCTTGAGGACAGAGACTGTCTTTTGCCTCTTTTTGTATCTCTAAGACTTAATAAATGTGTATTGATTCATGAATTGATTGATTGCCCATTGCAGGAGCACAAGAGTACCAAACTAACCTTTGACTCTTCTGTCCTGGCTCTCTAAGTCCATAAACTGACCATACCTGTGACTTACCTAATGAAAACTGTGTCTCCCATGTTAGGAGGAAGCTTGCTTATTTGAAGTTTCTTTTAGTTATAGAGATTATTGGTCATCAGCACAGGCATGTTCTATTTAGAGTCAGTCAAGTCATTCCACTTAGTGGTGCCTATGGTATCAAAATGTAAATTGTCAAAAATCTTCTTTCTTTCAAACTTGGTGTATTGGGGCATATACCTAGGAATAAGTGAAGCAGTATGCAGGGGACACTGACTCAAAAATCATAGGGGTTAGACTGGGAGGAGGCTTTGGACACACTGTTCCACAATCAATATGACTTTCCTAGAGCAACCTATACCTATCTCTCCTAAAACAGGGAGCCTCCCATGGAACATACAGGGTATGGTAGAGAAAATGCCAAGACACACATTGGTTAAAATTCCACTTCCAACTTTTTACTAGTTATGTAAACACAACCAAGTCACTGAATTTCTCTGCACTCAAGTTTTCTCATTTCTAAAATGAAAACAGTAATAGCCTGTTGTTGTTCTCTTTCTGACCTCATTTGGGGTTTTCTTGGCAAAGACGCTGGAGTGTTTTGTCATTTCCTTCTCCAGCTCATTTTACAGATGAGGATACCGAGGCAGACAGGGTTAAGTGACTTGCCCAGGGTCACACAGTTAATAAATGTCTGAAGCCAGTTTTGAACTCAGGTCCTTCTAACTTCTCTGGTGGGAGCTCTATCCACTATACCACCTACCTGCCTATAATACCTATAGTATCCACCTAAATTGGTGATTGTGAGGATCAAATTAGATATTGTATGTAAAGTACTTTACAAACCTTAAAGCATGATATATTGTAGATGGAAGCCATTATTGCAAGTTTCCCCACATTTGTTCTTTGCCTAGAAGGAGCTGTTTTTTGGGTTTTGGTTTGTTTTTTTTTTTTTAGTGAAATAAAGACTAAAACAAGATATGTGATCAAAGAGTGCTTTGCCTTTGGTGAATTATCTTCCCCATCATTAAGTGTGACATGTTTAATGCTAAGTGATTTCTTTGAGCTTCTTGGGAGAGAGCCAAAAATTTTCAATAATGCTCATTACACAAAATCTATTTTTCAGGACTCCCATAATGCCAATGATTTAGATGGGTATTTGGAGATTGTCCATACCTTTACAGGAAATCAAAGCCATAATACCTGACGCACACCAGATTAAGTATGCCTTCCTTGTTGAAGGCTGTTTTCATAGCTATATCTCAAGACCATGAAGAATTGTGTATGACTCATTTTCCAGACTCACTAAAAATAATTTATTTTTAAAATCGGATTTTTATATGCATAATTGGCTGAAGGGTATTGAAGGGGGAGAATAAGCATTTATGAAGCTCCTACTATGTGTCAGGCATTGTGCTAAATGCTTTAGAAATATTATCCCACGTGATCCATTATTGGTCATAGACCCCAAAATGGCAAGAACTAGTGAGATACATATAATTAGGCCATAGTGTGATTAATCATAGCATTCAATTTAAATGTTCCCCCAGGACCCTAAAGATTCTTTAATGTAACACATGGGAAAAATTAGTTTTCTTCTGCTCATATTTATCTATTATGCAAATGAACCTAGGTAGGGAGTAAAAACTATTATCCAGATAAATCAAGTCAGTGTTTTTCCTAAAATATCCAGATAATTGAAGCTCTTCGAGGTGACTTGAGTCTTGGCTTTCTCTGTACTATCCCTCCATTTTGTGATATAGAAGATTCAGCTTAAATGAATGAATTCATGATTCACACTTACTTTTCCCTTACGTATTATCAGTTTGCCTTAGAAGCAGCAAGGTGGCACAGTGGATAGCACATAAAGGCTGTAACTAAGAAGACCTGAGACCAAATCCCAGCTCAGACACTTTACAGCTGTGTGACCCTGGTCAAGTCACTTAATTGCTGTTTGCCTCAGTTTCCTAAACTGTGTAATGGAGATAATAACAGCAACAATAACAGGATTGTCATAAGAATCAAATGAAATAATATTTGTAAAGCACTTAACAGGCCCGGCATGTGTAGTCAAGATATAAATGCTTATTTTCTTTCATTCCGCTCCCTCCACTTTGCAAATTCTTCTTCCTGATTCTGCCCTCTGAGAACAAGATTAGCAGAACAAGTTTAATCACTCTTCTAACTAGGACATGTCCCTCTCTCGAAGTCTTTTCTTTTCCAGGCTAAATATCCCTACTTCCTTCAACCAGTTCTCCTGGGGCACTATCTGGCTTGCCTTCTTTAGGATGCCCTCCAGCCCACCTGTGGCCTTCTAAACTGTGCGTTCAGAATCATTCAGTGTGTTCTGACAGGGCAGAGCGCAGATGGACTTCAGGTCTTTTATTCTGGACATTCTCTGATTCCTTTCAAGTCTATTCAAAGTCTATTAAGCATTTGTTAGTGTAAGGTGGAAGTGGGAAAGGGGAAATTGTTGTTGTCCAGTCATTTTTCAGTCATATCCAACCCTCCATGACCCTATTTGGGGCTTTCTTGGTAAAGATACTGAAATCATTTGCCATTTCCTTCTCCAGCTCATCTTACAGATGAGGAACTGAGGCAAACAGGGTTAAGTGATTTGCTCAGGGTCACACAGCTAATAAGTGTCTGAGGCCAGATTTGAACTTGGGAAGATGTCTTCCTGACTCTAGACCCTTAAAGGAGATATACATGATTTAAAAAAAAAAGTCTCTGCTCTTTAGGAGTTTATATTATACTGGGGATTTCATTGTGTGTACATAACTTAAGGAAATGCAGGCCATTTGAAGGAGGGAGAAAGCACAACTTCAGGGATCAGGACAGGATTTTTATAGGAGAGCCACTGTAATGCCATGCACCAGCAGATTCCCAAAGGAACACTACTGTGAACAGCTTTTAGAGTTCAGATTACAAAATATAGTGAACACTCTGTTTATTCCATTACAAATCAAGACAAACATTCACAATATATCACAATGTAATTTTCACAACATTACATTTTATAACATTACATCTTGTCACAGAAAATGGCCACACAGTTTTCACTACAGTGGCCACAATATTCAAAACAAGGAACAATAGAATCAAACTTCCACTCATGGGGCAACTCAATCATTA
>CM053582.1:307030527-307072144 GCA_028627135.1 Pseudochirops cupreus
TTTGATCCTTACAGCAACCCTGGGAGGTAGGAGGTGTTGTTATTACCATTTTATAGATTAGGAAACTGATACAAACAGAAGTTAAGTAACTTGCCCAGGGTCATATAGCTAGTGTCTGAGGCCAGATCTGAATTCAGGTCTTCCTGATTCCAGACTCCATGTTCTATCCACTCTATTTAAATGCCACATTAAGGAATTAGGGCCCATAAGATTCATTCATACATTAGAAAGATTAGTTTGGCATTTGCATGAAGGATTGATTGGAGAAGGGAGAGATTAGAAGCAGGGAAACCAATTAGGAAGTTAATCAGATTTGAGGAAGCCTTAAATTAGGTTGGCAGTCATGCAAGTGAAGAGAAGGCAATGTATATGAGCAACTGTGTGTGGGGGGGAGGGAATAAGGATGGGGGTGCATGATGGAAGAGTAAAGGATAAAAGATGATAGTTTGTAAACAAAGTTGGGTGATCAGGATTATGTTACCCATCAGGATGATGGGCCACTTTAGAGGAGGCCAGGTAACTTCGGAGTTGGAGGGGTTTCATTTTGTGCATGTTGATTTTGAGGTGCATAGGGGGCATCTAAGCAGCAAGCAGGTAGTTGGAGATGTGGGCTTGGAGCTCATTATGCCTCACAGTGCAGCCTATTATCATCAAATCAGGTTTTTGACTGTAGAGCTATTGCCTCCTAATGACATTGCAATAAAACAAAAACAAAACAAAAAACCCAGGTCATTTTTAGATAAACTTTTCTAGCCCCCTTCCCCATTCTCTACTCGTGCACTTGATTCTTTGAATCCAAGTGTAAGACTTTACAGTTATAGCTATTAAATTTTACCTTATTAAATTCATACCTTTGTTCTAACCTTTTTCAATCAAAGGACCATTCAAGAGGCTTAAAATGAGAATTACAATACATGAGTATAACTTTTGTGTCACCAAAATGTGTAACACAAAATACCTAAATACACTTTGGAGGATTTTATTGCTTTCTTGGGTCATGGACTTTCCATCCCCTTTCACCCTCCCCAAGCTCCCCAAGATGAGATCACAGTATTATAGGTGAAATCTTATTAGAAGGAACAAAACAGACGCTTGCAAGAACAACTGTTAGCTCTGAGGAGTTAATGAGCTTTAAATCCCCAATGTCACTTAGATTCCTCAGAAGGAGGGTTTCTCTGGAAGAGGCCTTCTTCACAATAACAAATTCTGTTGTCTTTGTTTGACCTGTTGCCCCAACTGGTCAAAATTGGTGGCCTTTCCACCTTCTCTCTATTTGTCTCTATCTTTGTCCCTATCTCTACTCTCTGCTCTCTATTCCTTTCTCTCTGTCTCTACCTTTCTGTCTCTTTCCTTCTCCCCTTTCCCTCTCACTTTACCCCTTTCATATTCTCCAGCTCTGTAGCATGACTGTCTGGTAAATTTTTCAACGCACCCCGCTCAGTATAAGATAAAAACCAGACATCCAGAACCCCCCTCACCTCTGAGATGGCAAAACTACCCTCTCTTATTAATTTTTTTTCTTCTCCAGCTGCCATCACTTAATGAGGGCCCACTCATTGGCATGCATACCTGCTAATACTGCCTACCCATTCCCAGTTACTTAAACAGGAGAGGAAGAGGGAAGGAGAAATGATACCAACACCTTTCTTCAAGTCAGCTGTCCTCTGTGTAAGGAAGCACAGGATCATGGAGCTTCTCTAAGGATCAAATGACACAGGAGTATAAGTAGTCTTAGAAGAGCAGAGATGAAAATGAATCCTAATATCACAAAAAATAATATAATAATCACAAATAAAGGTCATCTTATTCCTGAAAGCATTTAATGAATTCTCTGCTCATTGTATCTGTCTCAAAACCAGCTATACAACTAAAAGAAACTCAAACTACCTTTAGATTTAAAAAAGCATCATTACAATTGTAATTTCAAAGTATTTTCCATGTTATCTCAGGACACAATATTTGTGGTCGTTATCCCACGAAATTCTGCCATGCCTACTGCAAAACTTCCATCTGCTCTTATGATGGGAAAAAAAAACCACTATACATTTATTTTTTCCCAGGCAGGTTGTAAAGATATAAAGATGATACATTTCATGGTCTATTTCTTGTTTTAAATGAGATGAAATTTAAAAACTTCTCCCACTTTGGTTTGAAATATTAGGACATTTTAACTAGAGACTTAGCCTTAAGGTACTTTGGTACATACATTTGTAGTTTTATATGTTTGACATGCTTTCCTGAGAATTCTTTCTTCCTAAAATATCTGTGACATAACTTAGATTTTAATATACTGAGTTTTTTTTTTAAATGAGTGACAGTACATTATAGTGGCTAGAGGAGTAATCTTGGAGTCAAAAAGACCTAGGTACAGTGGAAAGAATTATCTATCTCTCTATACATACATATATATACACACATATATACATATACATACACATATACATATGCATATATATGCACGTGTATATGATATATAACCATGTTACTTAAATTCAATTGACCCTCTTCCCAACTTTCTAAAACCATCTATTATAGACATGGTGGAATTATGAAATCACAGATCTGGAAGGGAAAAATGTGTTCTGTTGCTTGAATTTATGCTCCGCATGAGGGGCAGTATAGCATAGCAACTTGTCTGGGAGCAGAGAAGACCTGTGTTCAAGTCCTATCTCTGACACATTGTGTGTGGGATTCAGCCAGTGTTGCCTCAGGCAACTCTCTAGTACTCTCAACTATAGATAAAGTGCTAACTGGCTTTGGGAGAGGAAATTCCTAACACCAGGAAAGTCACAAGTATGGTCAAAAAAATTAAAAAGTTGTGTATAATTATGTGTATGTGCTCCTGTTATGTATGCCTCTAAACATGTATAATCTTCTTTGTATTTTAGTTGATCCTGGTAACTTTTTCATTGGCCGCCACTTCATCATTGGGCTCTCCACAGTTGCCTTTTCCCTTCCTTTATCCCTGTACCAAGACATAGCAAAGCTGGGAAAGGTAATCTCCACAGTTAAAATAGAAGCAGAAATGTTCCTTGTCAACTGAAGCAATTGTGCCAAATCACAGTCTTCATTGCAGAGTTCTTAATTGTAGTATTTAACCGCAAAGTCAAATGATTTATGATTATCCTAAAGTAAACTGTAGTTGAGTCATTAGATTGGTCTTTAAGGATCAGTGATTAAACATCACATCACAGTGTGAACCAAATGTGCCCTTTCTTTTTCTCGTTAGAAGGTATTATTGCAAGCCACAAACTCTGTATCGTAAGGGCAAAGATGAAAAAATATATATTATATATATTCTATCTAATATATATGTATTTATATATATAATATATACATGCACATAGGATTTATTAAAAATGTATTTTACCAACATTTTTAGGTAGCTAAAGCAATATCAAGGTTTGAATCTGTGACATTAGTAGCAAAATTTCTGCATAGTGTATCAATTAAATTTCAGCATCTTTAATTAGGAAAGTTATTGTCAAATCACAACTGAGATAATGCATTTAGTTATTGGTATTATATTTCAAGAAAGACAGACTTGCTACAGCACATCCAGAAGGAGGTAAAAAGAAAGGTGAGACTAGAAAAAATTCCCAATAAGGCTGGTGTGAAAGAAACTGGGATAATTGTAACATGGAGAAGATAAGATTGACTTGGTGGGGCGGGGAGGAAGGGGATGGGAGAGAGCAGGTAAAAGGGGAAGGGGACAAGGTCAAATTTAATCAGCTTTATCTCAGAGAAAAGAACAAGGAGAAATTAGTTGTTTTTTTTTAATTGCAGAGGAAATCTTAACAATTAAGACTATGTCTGAACTACCTCAGGAAGTAATGGGTTCCTTTTACTGTGATCGTCAAAGGAAAAGCTAGGTGACAACTTGTTAAAGTCTGTGCTATATGACCTCACATGGATTATCAAAATCAAATTACTTGTCTTCTCAAGGAGGGGGGAAGGGTAGGAGGGAGCCAAAGAATTTGGAATTCAAAATTTTTAAAAAATGATTGTTAAAAATATTTTATATGTAATTGAGAAATATTTAATGAAACAAAAAAATTAAAAATAAAGTATTTACCATTATAGAGGAGATTCTGGCTCAGGTTTGGTTAGACCAGATAACCTCTGAGGTCCCTTATAGCTTCTAGATTCTATAATCCTTTATTTCTACTTCTACCATGTTGAAATATCATTGATTACAAACTGCTATCCATTTGCTGCTAACACTTTTTGTCAGGTTCAATAAAATTTTAAATTATTATCACTGCAAATAATAACTTGTATACTACTCCCTATATCTCGATATCAATATCAATATATATGCATGGTATATATGTGTGTGTGTGTGTGTGTGTCTGTGTGTGTGTATATATATATGGCATATACCATATACCATAGCTACTATATAGTGGTTCAAGGTTTGCAAAGTGTTTTATGCTGATAAATGTCAGGCCTCTGTTCTCATAAGAATAATCAACTCAGTACTTCACAATAAAGTTGCAAGCATAGCCTTTATTTATTACTGTACTTTTATTCAAGCATGGCTCTTGGAGCATACTTCTTGTTGTCGTGAATATATTTGTACTAGGTGTTATTGTGTGCAGTGTGAAGTAATGAGGAAAAAAGAACCCACTGGATTTGGAGTCAGAGAAGCTGGGTTCAGCTCCCAGTCCTGCCACTTACTACTTGGGTGACTTTTGAAAAGTCATTTAACCTCTGGTCCTCAGTTTCCTCATATATAAAATGATTGTGTTGGATTAGTTGAACTCTACAATCCCTTCCAGCTCTAAATCTATAACCCTAATTAACATAACAGCAAACATTATGATGGGAAGTGAAAACTTGTCATTTGTTAGGAATTTCCTAGAAATTTCTTAGTAATCCAGTCAGTTTTAAACTTTGCTTCTCTATCATTCATCCACAGTTATAGAGTTAAGCATGCAACAGAAAGTATAGAGCTAGCATAATGATAGGGCAGCTAGGTGGATAAAGTACTAGATCTAGAGTCAAGAAGACCAGAGATCAAATCCAGCCACAGACATTAGCTGTGTGACATTGGGCAAGTCACTTAACCCTGTTCACCTCGGTTTCCTTATCTATGAAACAAGCTGGTAAAGGAAATGGCAAATCACTCTAGTATCTTTGCCAAGAAAACTCCAAATGAGGTTATGAAGAGTTGGACGTGACTAAAACAACTGAACAACAACAAATGATAATGACACAAGTAATTCTGGTTCCATCCTTTTTCTCCCAAACTTTCCACCTGAAATACCCAGATTTTATCCAAAGGACCATTTTGCTTGAATTATCTAGATCATTACAACAGTTTTCCACTTAGTAGTAGGAGTATAAACATAGCCTGCCTGCCTGCATTTTTCATTTGCTTAATTTCATTCTGGTTTTGTTCTCATCGGTATATTTTTATATTGTAGATAAAGGTAGGAAAATTAAAAGGAGAATCTTTCCATCGTCTTTGATATTTTTAACATTCTTTTTGTTTTTCTTTTTAATGTCAATAAATCAATAGACTTTTATTAAATGCCTACTATGTTCCTATGTGCCTACTATGCCAGATTAATATGAATGGGACAATTCCTACTAGAAAGGAGGCTACGTTCTTTGATTTAATATATAGAAAAACTAAAGGAAAACTGTCAATAAGGCAAATCATTCAAGAGACCTCAAATGCCAGGAAATATAAAGAATTCCTGGCAGAAGTGCATGTGTCTGGCACATTAGGCCACTCTGCCAGCCTGACAACAGAAAACAGCCAGGAAGTGTGAAATAGAGTGCTGGTCTCGAAGCTAGGATGACATGGGTTCATGTCCCACTTTTATATATGCTACCTGTGTGACCATGGGCAAGTCACTTAACTGCCCAATGTTCTAAGATCAGAAGTAGCAGAGAAGGTGCTGACCTGTAGATGTAGTTTTCTCACCAGAGTATATCTTGAGCTATTAAAATCACAGATCTAGTCTCTATTCCTAGCCCTCATAGGCAGGAGTATGCTAATAAAAGTTTAATGACTGACTCTCCTAAAAAAAAAGTTATGCCTGTTACACTTTTAAGTTTAATATATATTATTAACATTTTCTCTTATAACTGTCTTAAGTCTAAACAATCAACAAAACAGTAAATTAACCCCTGATTTGTAGTGTGCCAGTTTGAGGATATAAATAGTTATGCTGAAAATTTAACAATCAGCTCTTGAGAGCTGGCTTGTACTGACTCTAGTACAACCCTGTTTATAGCAAAAGTGAGATTTTTTTTATATTAAGAATTACCAACTAAGAGAAAAATATTCATCAAGGATCCAATAAATTTCTTAAAATGTATTTTCTCTCTCCATAAATCTATGAGAAAACATACAATTTTTTTACAAACCTACTTTTATTAAGAAAACACGAAATATGTACTTCTATTTTATGTCATTTGTATACATTGAGTATGTACAATTTAAATTTAATATTGGTTCTATGATATGGCAATTAAAAGAGAAAGGAAAAAGAGAGAAAAAAGAGGAATGAGGAAGAAACAGGCACAGAGAGAGAAAGAGTCCACAGGCAAAGAACCAGAAAGATAGGCGTGCAGGAACAGACACCGAAAAACGACCCCAGAAGGATAAAGAGAAACATCTACACAAATACAGACACAGACAAGGAGTCACAGCAATTACCAGCTTAAAGCTTATCCACCAAAGTCCACTAACAGCTGGCAAATCTGGTTGTGGTTTTGCAGAAGTCACTGTATAGGATGGTACCACCACTCACTGCCCATCCTGCGGACTGGATGAAAAGAAGCAGAGTCAACAATCGTTTATTTTCTGATATCTGTGAGGCAGTGAGCTGAGAGTTGAGCATACGAAGAAAGGCAAATTAACACATAGATATATAGCCAAATAAATAAATGAATAAATAAAACCCCAATCCTTGCCCTCAAGGAGCTCACAGTCTAATGGGGGAGGTAACATGCAAAAATGATTGCGAAACAAGGTATATACAACATAAATCAGAAATAATTTTAGAGGGAAGGCACCAGCATTGAGTCAAAACTCAAATCTGACCCGTCGGCTCGAGCTTCTCTACTCTTATCTGTAGCAATGAATGGAAGTAACAAGTAATCCTCAGGGTATTAAATAATCAGATTAAATGAATAAAATAACATAAAAATTAAAATATAGGTATCAATAAACTGATGGCATGCTTGTATTTTCTCTTGCAGGCGTCCCTCATTTCTGCAGTTTTAACTGTAGTGATCCTGACATTTATAATTATTAGGGTATTCACCCTAGGCCCATACATGTAAGTTTTTTTTGTTATGAATTTGATCTCGAACTTACAGTCACCATATATGTGTTAAATAATGAGACATCATATATATCAAGGAGAAGGGCTGCATGGTACCTGTGTGAATGTGGCCAAGTTATTTCATGCTGGGTGAAATGGGGTTGAGTGCTGGACTTGGAATCAAGGAGACCAGAATTCTCAGACACTTACTAGCTGTGTGACCCTGGGCAAGTCACTTAACCTCTCTGTGTCTCAATTTCTCTATCTGTAAAATGGAGATAATATCTACCCCACCTTCATATCTACCTCACACACCTATACACACCTACCTCATAAGGGTCTCATAAGGATTAAATGAGATAGCAAACGTGAAGAGCTTTGCAAAGTTAAAGTGCTATCTAAATGCCAGCTATTATTATTTTCATCACCTATAAAATGTAGATAATAATACTTATACTACCTATCTCACAAAATTGTTCTGAGAAGGGAAGAAAGAAGGAAAGGAAAGGAAGGAAGGAAGGAAGGTAAGAAGGAAAGAAGAAAGGAAGGAAGGAAGGAAGAAAGGAAGGAAGGAAGACAGGTAAGAAGGAAAGAAGAAAGGAAGGAAGGTAAGAAGGAAAGAAGAAGGGAAGGAAGGAAGGAAAGGAAGGAAAGGAAGGAAGGAAAGAAGGAAGGAAGGAAAGAAGGAAAGGAAAGGAAGGAAGGAAAGAAAGGAAGGAAAGGAAGGAAGGAAAGAAGGAAGGAAACAAACAGGAATTTATTAAGTGCCTACTATGTGCCAGGCACTGTGCTAAGCACTTTATAAATATATCATTTAATTTTCCCAACAACCCTGGGAGAAAGATGCTATTATTGTATAGTTGAGGAAATTGAGGCAGACAATGTTACATGACTTGCCCAGTATCATGTAGCTAGTGTCAGGTCCTGAACTCAGGTCTTCCTAAATTGAAGCCCAGCACTTCACTTATGGGAAGAAATCCACAAATGATCTTTTCTGTGGAAAAGCACTGCTAGCAGAATTAAAATTATGGGTCACTTGTAATTTTAAGAGAAGACTGGGAACAGCGACTTCAGTCTCTTGGAATGAGAATTCTGAAAGGTGGGGAGCAAAGAAAACGTGGAACCAAGTAGCAGAAAATGGAGGAAACTACTATTTCTCCTCCATAAAAGTCTTAATTTAATATAGCAAAAGGAACATAACAAATACACTTAATTTATTATGTCTAGAATATCTCCTTCCAAAAAACTCACGTCCTTTTACCAAGTTCATTTCAATTACTAAATTTAAATTTCAACATCCCAAAGAAGGAGATAAAGGAAGAAAATTTTATTTAAACTGAAAACTTCAACCAAACAGTCCCATGTTTATTTTGTATTTGGTGACACCAGAGATTGAGTGAAAGTGCATCTCAAACTCTTCTTAACAAATACCATTCTATCTTAATCTGCTATGATTAGACAACTCACAAAATTTTATTAAGTTGTGTTTAAGAACTAGATAACATTAATTCAAGGATATAATTGAATAAAACTTAGTTCTCTCCAAGGGTTTGTACATCATCAGGCCAACACACCTGTGGTTTATAGATGTGCTTGTCCTCTATTCAGTGTTGATGGTTCATTGTTCTCATCAAAACAGATATTCCCTCCATCAGTAAAGACTGCAGCCAGGCTTCACCTTCTGGCACTGTGATTCTTGTCTATGTTCTTCTGCAGAATGTCCCCCAGTGGATTCACCCAGTGTACCTACATACCTTCCTCTAGGTCTTTTTACATGTTGAGGGTACCAGTGCAGCATTTGGCCTGTCCTTCTGCTGTTCCTTGCTTATATCACATGACTGACCCACTGTCATTTCCATTCAGACCTCTCTTCCAGAGGTCAGCAAATAGGCTATGGATCATATGTGGTCCTTAACATATTTTTGTGTGGTTTGTGAGATGAGTGGTTTTCATATTTTTAAATAAAATTTTAATGTATTTTAAAATGTCAAAAAGAAATTCTTAGTTTGTGGGCCACACAAAAATCTTTGCCTTATACCATTTCTTGAACATAGGTCATTACCAGAAATGTGCAGCAGATTTTTTTTTGCACTGACCAAAAGTCTCTCATTTTCCCTTTAAGACACTCTTAGCTTTGATTTCTAAAAAACTGTGATATTATAAGATTCTAAACTATAGATAGTCATGACTGAGGAAAATTTCTTTTGAAAATATGGATCTTTACCCTAAGGAGTGACTTAGGATCACAAAAAGCATTGTGGTTCTTCCTCCTGTTCAAATCCGTGTCCAACTTATCCATCCACAATGTCAATCCCAAACATAGGTAGTGATGCACTAACTGCCCTGGACTTATCATGCATATTTTCATCCAGACAAAAGCATTTGTCATCCAACTCATTCTTCTTCTGTGAATCTTTTGAATAATCGTAGATCTCACTTAAGGAGAGGAAAGGAGGAAGGGAACAAGCATTCATTAATGCCTACTATATGCCAGGTACCATGCTAAGTACTTTACAAATTTCTCATTTGATCCTCACAACTCTGAAAGATACATGATGTTATCATCCCCATTTCATAGTTGAAGACATTGAAGTAGATAGAGGTTAAATGACTTACCAAGGGTCATCCATTTAGAAAGTATTTGAAGTCACATTTGAACTCAAATCTTCCTGACTCTAGTACCAATGGTCTATCCACTGAGTTATTGTTGTTCAGTCATGTCTAACTCTTTGTGACCTCATGGACCACACTTTTCTTTATTTTTTTTTTTGGAGCACACTTTTCATGGGATTTTTTTGGGAAACCCCCTGAAGGGGTTTGCCATTTCCTTCTCCAGTGGACAAAGGCAAACAGAAGCTAAGTGACTTGTGCAGGGTCAGTGTCTGAGGCTAGATTTGAACTCAGGTCTTTCTCACTCTCAGCCCAGCACTCTGTCCACTGAGCCATCTAGCTGCCCACTGAGTCACCTAGATGCTTCCAATGCCATACAAACTAAAATATCTGGAAGACATTAACATCTATAGGGAATCCCACTATCTCTTGGACCTTCTGCAATACATCCTCCATAACAGTGTAAAAATTCTGGGCAAGAACATTTCTCCCTGTTCTATTTCTTTCTCATTAACATTAATAATCAATTAATAATCATTGGGCATAGTTATCTCTGTGGTTGCATATGTCAAAGAATCTTGTCTAATCTTAACATACACAAGAGACTTCTTATTGGAAGAGAACATTCAAGGTTTTGTTTTATTATACAGAGTCAAATGTTTCTGGTGATCAATTAAGAAGCACAATAAAATCTTGTATTCAATGTACCTTTTGGTCAATAGTGTGACTACAAAAATATTTGTATAGGAAATCAATTTGCAAAATCCTGCCTAGTCTCCTCTCATATTTTTTTCAGGATACCCTCAAGAATTGGCACATTTTCAAATTTCAGAGAAACTTCAACTTTTAAGGTTTTCTCTATTCTAAAGGAAAACATGTGAAATGGATTAGGCTATTATCTGTTGAACAGCAGCCAATCCTTCAAATTCCCCCCCCCCTCACACACACACGATTTATTTTTATGTTGACTCATTGGATGTTTATCCTTTAAAATAACTTAATTTTGTGACTGTGTTTACAACAGATTTCTCCTTGGTTTCAGTACCAATCACTTTAACACAGAAAACTTCTCAAAAATACCTCAAATCCATTTGGAGAGGTGTGAGCTATTTAGCCTTTTTATTAGATAAATAAAAGGCTTTTATTTTTTAAGGTTACTTTTAAAGGGGTTGTAGTTAAGAAAAGCTATGTGTGTTTATAGCCATTAATATTTTATGTTTCAATAATGTTAGCCCATACTGTTCAGTGCAATGTTTTTATTTTCCATATATATTCAAAATGATTTCTATTTCTGTATCTACATACATAGACACATTAAGGCAGAATAAACAATAATAATTATAACCACATGGCACTTTGGTGTCCAAAATTTTTTGCCCACAAGAATCCTGTGTACAATCATTACAATATACAATAATGAGAGCGTATATGACCTGTCAATAGTCACGTAACTAGTAAAAATGGGAGCTGGAATTCAAATTCACCTTTCCCAATTCCAAGTCCAGGGCTGTGCTATTATGCACCACCCCTAGAAATTATGCTTTCATTATAATCTTTCATTTAAAAGATTAAATTATTTCATTCTGAAACATTGCCTCATGAAGATTTGTTCTGGTAAATTAGTCTTTAAATAGTCATGAGGGGCAGCTAGGTGGTGTAGTGGCTAGAGCATGGGCCCAGGAATCAGGAGGACCTGAGTTCAAATACAACCTCAGACACTTGATGCTTTCTAGCTGTGTGACCCTTGGCAAGTCACACAACCCTGATTGCCTCACAACAGTGAAAAACAGTAATAATAAGCTGCCATGAAAGTTTTTGTTTATTTGGCAAATATAGCAGAATAGGCTTACATGAAGGAAAAAGATAAAAATAATTCATTATTCATTCAATGAACATATGTTGAGTACCTCCCAAGTGTAGGACATTAAGGGGGATATAAAGATAAATAAGGCATGATCTCTGGCTGTTCTTCAGCTTACAAATACATTTCTAACACTAGTGGCTAGTTCTTACCCCTTTCTATTCCTTCCTTTCCTCTAGAGGAGATGAGGCTGAATCTCTCACCTGGGCCTCACCTATTTCTACCTTGCCCTTTTCTTTTCTCATATTAGAGGCTGGAGATTTAATTAGCCACACTGTGTTGAAACAGTTGTCTTACTTTTGACCACAGGGCAATACAACATCCCTTAGGTCCACATGGCCCCTTTCTCACTCTTTTACGGACTTTCTTGGGAGTAGACAAAAAAAAGTCATTAGGACTCTCTATCCTAATCCTCTCTATCCTTCTGTATATCTAGTTAATCCCTTACCTATTAAAGTTCAATGAAGCAAAATCAGGATACAGGAAACATTTAGCTCAGTGGTTCTCAACCTTCCTAATGCCACGACCCTTTAATACAGTTCCTCATGTTGTGGTGACCCCTAACCATAAAATTTTTTTCATTGCTACTTCATAACTGTAATTTTGCTACTGTTATGAATTGTAATGTAAATATCTGATATGCAGGATGTATTTAAACTGAACATAACCCACAGGTTGAGAACTGCTGATTTAGGTAAAAGAAGTGACCAGAATATATTATAATGTCTGTTACTGGACAAGCATGGTGAGTGAAATACTGAGAAAAAACAAAACTTTTGGAGTAACTTCCCATAGTCCTCAAAGAGGTGAGTACACCTGAAACCTTCAGTCTGAATCTTCTGTTCCAAGAGAACTGCAGAGCCTACTGGTCTTTCTCTGATGGCTCCGCTCAGCCCTCCTTCAGTTTTTCCTTTTGTTTGCTCACTCCATGTTACAATTCTTTCTAGTTCGGTTTAAGTCCAAGGCAGACTTAGGGACCCACTCTCCCTATTGGTGCCACTAATATGCTCTCATAGTCCTCATTAACTTCTCTCTGGCTGTTGTTCTCCCATGGATTGTGGGTGTCTCTTTTAAATCTCCAGGGTGTGGCTCAAGTCTTTCTTCTAGTTCAAAGATTTTAGTATCCAAATCAATCTTAGGACTGTAAGTGAATGCTAATCCTTCTGAATTATAAATCCTAGAGTTCCAGCCATTTTTCAAATGCCTATTACACTTTTTAAAAAGTTGATATATATTTTTTTAATATGATGATGCCAAATTGGAAAGAAAAAAAAGGAGAAGGAGTGAAAGCAGGCAGGAGAGACCAAAAGATAAAGAGACGCACAGAGGAATGGAATCGATAAATCAACTAAAAGTCTCCAATTAGAGTTCTTATCTTTTTTTTTTTTAAGGAAAGGTATGGCATTTGAAGTGAGTCCAGAAGAATGAGTGGGATTTTGATAAGTGGATATGGTAATTATAGTAGAGAATTTTTCCAATCAGAAGAAACAGTATATAACCAAAGGCAAGAACAGATGGAATACTTTTGGGGAATAGCCAATAATAGTTTAGCTGGAGTATTAGGTACGTGTTGACATTGAGGCATTGAGAGAAAAAGGTAAATTGGGGACAGGTTAAGTAGGATCTTTGATACCTTAATTTGGACTTCCATAGACAAAATGGAGCTAATGCAAGAGAGCTAATGCAAGACGATAGAATATGCAATAAACAAATGCAGCCTGAAGTGAATGGCATTCAAGTGAACAAGTCTTTTAGAAGAGATTAAAAAGATGGCTATAAACTTTTATGTCACTTCTTATCAGAGATGATAACATCATAGTTTTAGAGCTGAAAGAAACCTTAGGAATCATTTCATCTAATCCCTTAATTTTGCAAATAAGGGATTCTGACCTAGAGTGGTTAAATGACTGGCCCAAGGTCACACAGGGAGTGAGTAGCAGACCCTGAATTTTAATCCAAGTCTTCTGACTCCAAATCCAGTGCTTTTCCATCTTAATATGCTGCCTCAATTAGACAAGATGTGTGTGCTTCCCCTCGTTTAAATTTGGATCAAGTATTGAGTAATTATCCAACAATTATCATTCTTCTTAGACACCAGTGGTTGTGATCTCACTAATGTACCTATACAAATTGTATCTTTTTCCATACTTTCTCATCCTATCCATCTTTTTTCCATGTCATCCTGTAAGTTCTCCTCAGGAGGTTCATGTATCATGCTGAGAAATCTTTCTCTAGTTCTCTTACCATTATGACTACCAATGAGCACCTAGGCTTCCATTTGACTGTACTGCATTCTTTTCCAGTCATACATCTCACTGATTGCATCCCTTGTAACAATTCACTTCGGCAATTCTTGGTTGGCAAAGTGTTGTAGCCTATTCATGACCACTATGTGCCTCAACTTCAATTCTTTGGCAACTGTAGCATTCCCTCACTTCCAACCATATAATATCAACCACAACAACAAAAAAGTTCAATGTTAAAAAGATAGACTTTTATTTTGGGGAGAAAGTTGGCTTATTAAATGTAATTGCAATTTCCCAAATGTAATCCCAATTTCCCAAAGTTTCCCAACCTGCTCTCCTATTACTTTTCTGTTCTGGGCCTAGTTCATTGTTCATATTCAATATCTAACAAAGATATATGTACTAATGGATAGGTCGTCCATTCACTTGTATATCTTGTTCTGAAGAATAAACATTCTTCTTCCATTTGGATTTTCTTGGGTTGATAATTAGGCCTAATTTTTAAGTAAAATTAATCTCATTTAGGTGGCTATCCAGCATTTCAGGGCCTCATGCAATTAGCACAATGTTACCTACCACTAGGAGTATCTAAGGGATTTCATTCAACAATAAATATTTACAGAGTACCTACTATGTGCAAGGTACTCTGCCAGTTCCTGTGGGGTATTTAAAGATGAATCTTACAAAGTGCCTACTTTCAAGAAACTCATAAGCTGACAATAACTTACGTAGCAATATACAGTACACAACATACTTCATGTATATTATCTCATTGGTTCTTCACAATAAGTCTGTAATTGGTGAAAGTATTTCTATTTTCCTATTAGGGATGAGTAATTGTGGTTAAATAACTTAGCACTTCTAAGGCAGTAAGTAAATGGGAATGCAAATCCAAAAAAGCCAGTTATTTCTCAGCAGAGGAACTATATGTACAAATAACTGTAACAGATGAACAAGACAGTATATGATACCTACTATAAGAGAGGCATTATAGGAATTCAGAGATGTGGGGGATTGTTTCCAATTGTGGTGACCAGGGATTGCTTCATGGAATTGTCATGTGATTGAGACAGGTCTTAAGTAAATGATTTTATTTTGTGGCCAAATGGCAGCTTAGTTCATATGGCAATGGAATTTGACAGCTTTATGATTGCTCTTCCTCTAACAAATGGTAAAGTTCACCTGAGTATATGAAGTTTTCTAATATTTGGGATTATTCATTTAGTATTTTCAATATTTAGGTGTCAAAAGAAGGGTGTTTTTAGATACCATGTAGCTTCTCCTTTCTGTTTGAATAAGATTGTAAATAACCTTCTGTTTATCTTGATAGATGATCAGGCTTATAGCAGAACATGTTTGAGTGTTGGCATGGTAGCTAGTGGGACTGACTTCTTGCTGAAAATGTGACAGCTATGAATGCTCATAATACATAAAACATGAGCCCTTCAGTGCTCTGTGTGTGCATGTGTTTTGCTTCATTTTGCTTCAGATGGATGATCAAGAAAACTGCTCTCTCATTGAGTTTCTGAAGTGGGTATTTGCAACAGATCTTGAAACCCACTATCAAAAAAAAAGGTGGGGGGGAGTCTACAGTAGCTACTGATGTTGACCTTGTTGCTATGGAAACATGTTTTTAGCAGCAGTGTTTTAAAAATAAAGCACACAATTCAAGTTCCTTTTCTATAGTGCCGTCAATTCTACTTTTTGACATAATTTCAAATATTCACAGTCCAGGGACTTTGGGGCTCTCTGAAACATAATGTTAGCTTTGTTTTACTTTTAACCATTTATATTCTAAAAATTTTAAGTGGTACAACAGTTTAATTGTCTTCCAGAAACTCAGCTAGCATACCAAAGCAGTGGCAAAGAAATCCTTTTTTTTCCTGATGTTTTGCTTGCAAGAATCAAAGGCATCTTCAACCAAAGGTACTTTCACCATGAAAACCTTCATTTTACCACTTATCAAAATCCTTTCTTTTGTTTACTCACTCATTTGTACAAATGAAGATCAGTTGAGGTACTACTGCATAATTTTCACTCAGGAAGAAAGTATGTTACAGCCAAAACACTCAGTTGTATACTCTTTGTATGTCTCCTTTATTACAATACAATCACATTACATTTCTAAGCATGATTTGTGATGCTTATACCCCTCTTCATCAAATATGCATGTAGGCTTAGATTTCCATACCATTAAATTTGAACTTTATTTAGTAGATAACATGGAACCATGGTAAGAGAAGTAACAAATCTTTGAAAAAACTGACCAAATTTCTGTAATTATGAAATGCATACAAAATTGTCGTGATATGACAAAGAATACTAGTTTTTTCCTGAGGTCATTTTCACTGTGGTAAAATTCAGTGATAGATCTGGTGAAGTGATCCTCTTATTAGATCCTTTGCAGAGATTTCATAGCATAGACTATGCCTAAAATGGAGCCATCAAGTAAAATAATTTTTTCATCATTCACATGATGGCATTCAAGTATGGACAAGATGACTACTACCTCAAGCTTAAAAAAAAAGACACTTTAAAGAAACTTTATTTAGGGGCAGCTAGGTGGTACAGTTAATAGAACACTGACCCTAGAGTCAGGAGGACCTGAGTTCAAATCTGGCCTCAGATAGTTGACACACTTATTAGCTGTGTGACCTTGGGCAAGTCACTTAACCCCAATTTACCCTGCTTTCCCCCCTCAAAAAAAAAAGGCAGAAAAAGAAATTCTATTTAGAGAATGTGAAAAATGTTAAGTCCTTTTGGTGGGCTAAAGATCACACTTGCAAGGACTGTACAGGAAATTTTTCAATGTGTCCACTTAAGAAGGCTTTTTATTCAACTTTACATATGAATGAATGAGTGTAACTCGTGCTGGGAGTCCTTCAATAGACTATAGTCATCTATTGTTGCTTTTCTGTAAAGGTCCATAGTTTAGAAAATGAAGGAGAGATATATATGAGAATTCAAGTAGAGAGATCAATTCAGTTTTTTCAATGGAAATATAAACAGAAAACCAATTTTCACATTGAAGATAGTATTTGTGATCCATTCCTTTGGGTTCAAGGGGAAACTGTGGAATAGCCAAGGTATATAGATTAAGTACTCTCTACAAAGCCATAACTTCTATTCACAAAGAAATCAAGTTTCTTTTGCTTTGCTGAATCTGTGAATTACATCTAGATATTAGTTAATTGTCTTACTAGTACAGAATCTTGTATCAAATCATGTGGGAAGAAGGAAACGTTTTTGTTTTTCTGTTTTTATATCAACTAATTTAGCTGACAGCATGGTTCTAAAAAGGAGAACTCAATGGGTTTTGTCAAAGCTGACTTTGAATATTTTTGTCACCTCTACAATCACCAAATTATTTTTAAAATGTCCTTTCCCCCCACTTCTGACACTTAGGCAGTATATTGCATATGCAGAGCCTCAAATACCCTTGTATCACAAAATCATAATCTCAGAGTCTGAAGGTACAGCAGAGACCATCTAAATCATTCCATATCTCATTAAAAAATCACCTTTACTATCAAGTGGTGTTGCATCTTTTGCTTAAAGATCTCCATCAAAGAGGAGCCTACAGTAGCCTGAGGTAGCCTATTCTACTTTTGGATAACTTTCATTTTATGAAAGACTGTCCTTGATGTTAAGTTTAAATTTGCCTCTGCAGCTTCCATGCAGTCTTCCAGTTTTATTGTTTGGGTCCAAGCAAAACAAGTCAAATCCCTTGTCCATTTGACAACCCTTCTTTAAGACGTTTATCATGTTTCCCCTAGGTCTTTTGTCTCAGGGCCAAAAATCCCAGTTCCTTAAATAGAGCTTTATATGGTATATGTTGAGGCTTTTTCCCATGTTCTTGGTCATTCTCTCCTAGACACTTCTGCTTTTCAATATCCTTCCTAGAATACGGAGCCCAGAAGTAAACACAATATTAAAAAATGGGCTGTATCCAGGTCAAGGTACAATGGAACTATCACATGTTGAACTTATATATATGTTCAATTGTATTCTCTCTTGGGTAGAGTTTCAACTGTAGTACATTGGTTCCCTTGCTGATCATCACTGACCTAGGTGCTGCTTATTCCCCTTTTTCAGAGATTTCAACGACATAATGACAATGGCTTTATTTGGGTGGATTTTCTCACTGTCCTTGATTTATATGCCCATTTTGAAAAAACTCAAGAAAATCTTCACATACTATCCCACCAGGATACTAAGACTAACTCCTCCTGGAAACAGGATGCTTACAATATTACAGAAGAAAGTTTTATTTAAAAGAAACACAAAATAGAAGCTCCTGAATGAACCCCAGTATAAATACTTCAGAATCACTTTTTTGCCTCAAATACAAAGATTTCTTAAACCTCTATGAGTTTTGTCTTCACTGCCACACATTCCTCTCTGCAGGTAGCTCTTAGCTCTGTGGTGGAGTTCCTTCTACAGCTTTCATTGCTCTTAGCAGGTAGCTGAAGGTATTGCTCTTTATTGCTTCCATAGGGGGATCCTTGGGTATTGTTTTCTCACTCCAAAGGGAGCACAGATGTCTCCCAGCAAGATAATGAAAAATGGATGAATTCTCCATCATTTTGTGCAATTTCCCTTGACAAGGCTGTGTGTGGAGGGAGTTGAAGGGGTGGGGGTGGGGAAGGATCTTCAAGAGTTCTTCTTATTATCCACTATATAGTTCTCCCTATAGTTTATCAATCACTCTAGTGAGGCTTGCCTAGACCTGGAACAGGCTCTTATTGAGACTATTCCCTTCATCATGGTTTCTGTAAGATTCTGTTCACATAGATATTGATCCCAGAACAGATCTGCTGCTGAATTCCAGTTTCTTGAAAGTCTCTGAATTCCTAATTAATTTATGGCATTATGAAATGGGGGCAGATATTCCCAGTTCTTTGGATATTCTTTCGGAAAGATAATGATAGCAGGCAGGAAGGAATGCTTCAATTATACTTTAATAAGGCAAAGATGGTAGAGGGTCAAACAGCACAGAAAATACAGAGACAAATGGTGTGAAAGAGGGTATAGAGGAAGACAGTGTGGGAACTGGGATGGGGTGGTAGAGGAAGGCAGACAGGAAGACAATGGGGAGGGGAAGAGGCACAAAGAGTCGCTCACAACCTTGGACTAGAAGTGGAAGTATATGGCAACATGGAGCCAATTGGAGATGAAAGAATGCTCAGGATGGGGGAGGGCAGAAATTTGGGGTCTCATTTTTATAGACTAGCCATGATACCTTGGGGTTAGTTCATTAACATATCCACATTATCTCAAAGTTGTCATCAGCATTTGGTCTTCTGCTGGTCTTAATGAAGATGTCTGGAACTTATCCGAAATCACAGAACTAAAAGGCCCTGATTTAGCACAAAGTCTCAGGATGTGAAATTAATATGGGATAATACAGTTTGCAAATTATGCTTCTTTGATATTTGGGACATTCTATCACTTCTAGGTTCTCCTTTGCAATATTGATATTGTTGCTGTTGTTCACTTGTTTCTGTCATGTCTGATTCTTCATGACCCCATTTGGGGTTTTCTTGGCAAAGATACTGGAGTGGTTTGCCATTTCCTTCTCCAGCTCATTTTGCAGGTGAGGAAACTGAGGCAAACAGGGTTAAGTGACTTACCCAGGGTCACTCAGTAGTAAATGTCTGAGGCTAAATTTGGAAGCAAGAAGATGAGTCTTTCTGACTCCACTGTGCTATCTACCTACCCCACCTTACCACATACTTCGCAATCTTACTTCCTGCTATTGTTACTTTATACTGGCTACTTATAAACTTAATTACTGTACTCACTAGAAGGGGGTAGGTGATCAGGCGGACCAGCAGAAGATATAATTTTAACACAGTCACCATCACAAACTCCCATGTTCATGTTTTTAATTTTTAATTTTAATTTTAATGTCTTTTCCTCTTTTGTCACCTCTTTTGTCCTTCAGCCAAAGGAATTAGGAGGAATATTGTAGAAAGAATATTGGATGAAGATCTAAATTCAAATCTCAGTTCTACTACTATTATCTGTGTGATGTTGAACAGCTTCCTTTTCCTTTCTAGGTACCACTTTCCTCCAGTGTAAAATGAGGAAACTGGATGAGATAATTTCTAAATTCATTGTTAGCTCTTTTTGAAAAAGAATTTTCATTTCAGCATACAAAACTATTGGCTCTTAATCCTATGATTTTATAACCTGTTTAGGAGCTAATGAAACACTCCAGTAATTACCTTTCTGAATTATTCAAATCAACTAAGACCGTCAATTATTGTTACCTCTATTACTAGTAGAACTCCTGCTTGGGGCAGTGCCCTAAGCATTTTTTGGTTTTGTTTTTCAATGCCTTTATTTTTTTGAACGTATTTAGCTTTTTATTTTCCCCCAGTTACATGTAAAAACAAACATTAGTTTTTAAAACTTTGAATTCCAAATTCTCTCCCTTCCCCCTTCTCCACCCCCTGCCTCCATTGAGAAGGTGAGCAATTTGATATACGTTATACATGTATAGTCATGCAAAATAATCCCATATTAGCCATGTGAAAGAAAACATAGACAAAAAAAACTCAAGAAAAATAAAGTAAAAAAGTATGTTTTGGTCTGTATTCAGACACCATTTCCTATAGGGATAGACAGGATAGATTTCTATATCTAATTGAGTGTGTATGTTATTCCCTCTTTGAAACAATTCTGATGAGACTAAGTTCATTCACTGCCCCTCCCCCTCCCCTATCTCCTCTTCCCCTCTACTGTAAAAACTTTTTCTTGCTTCTTTTATGTGAGAGAAAATGCACTGCTGACTCAGCGGCTCCCTAAGCCTGCTTGTCACAGGTTTGTTGGGGCTGGGTGTCTGCTAGTGTGGTCTGCACTAGACTGTGCTCAACTCTTACCCAAGTGCGACAGACCTTTCCTGCTGACTTTCTAAGTTATCTCTGACTAGAAAATTATTTTACTTCTTCATTTTGTGGATGCTGCTGTTCTAGGAATTGTTTTATGGCATTATTTAAAGGTTTTTGGAGGGTTTGGGGGGAGAGCTCAGGTGAGTTGCTTCCTTTTCTCCACAATCTTGACACTTTCCCCCACCCTTAGCCTTTCTTTAAAAAAAGAGGATAGATGTGAGAAATGCCATGGAAGTAGAATCAATAAGATCTGACAACTTATTGGATAGAGAAAGATGGATAAGAGTGAAGAATTAAGGATGATTCCTCAATTTCAAATTTGGGTGACTGGAAAAACAATGGTGCCTCCAACTAAAGCAGGGAAGTTAGGAGGAAGAATGAATTTGAGGGAGGGATGATGAATCTTGTTTTTGACAGCACTGAGTTGGAGATGTATGGTAGGCAGTTGGGCATGTTGCAGCCTATTTATTTCCACCAATGTATTTCTCCAGTGCTCTTTGGTTGATTGTCCTACCAAATGATATCTCTTCTTTGCTTGGTCTCCCACTTTTGAAATGACATGTATTATTTAAATATTCATTTAAATGAAATCATTCTTCAAATGTTTTTATAATGCTTAATTATCAAGGAATGTAAGTAATCTAGCTTTATCAACAGTCATGAGAAATGCTTCATTTTAAACATCAAGTGAAGAAAATGTCTCATCCTAAGGAAAATCCTGGACATTGGTAGTGGTAAAAGTTTCAATATTCAGTTCCTTTCTTTTCTTTAAAAGAGCACTTGCATTATTGTTGCTATGTGACAATCTTTGCTTTTTTACATGATTTAGAGGAAAATAAAAATGATGTGTCAGCAAAAGATCAGGACAAAATAGGGTAAGCCTTGCTCCATTTTCCTGTAAATTTTAAGGTCATTTTCCCCTTCAATTCTTGAGTTAAAAAAAAACACAACTGAGTGAAGTTGAGATGGAGAGGACGAAGCACAGAAACAGCAAGTTAGGTGTAGAGGTGATAGTATAAGAAAACTTTATGGAAGAATTCCTTTCTGAATTTTGTATATGCTCTTCTAAATACTGATTGCCCAGGACAGATTGAGCAAGAAGTGGGGGGGGGGAGGGGAGGGGAAGTAGTCAACTGATGCAAATGGTGATTGGAAAGCCAGATAAGAGAAGGGGTTCAGAAAGTGGGGAGAGGTCTGTCTATATCATTAATGGCTTATAACGTGACAGGAAATGGAGAGCTCTGGTTACACACCAGCCAAAGCACTTAACTCCAGGGATGTGTCTGGTTAAAGAGGTTAATGCATGATGTCCTCTTGCCAATAACAGAGTCCCTGTAGAGATTGTGTACTTTGGAAGGTGTCTGTGTTTAGCAGAAAATGTTTGGAACAATGCCACGGAGAGATGTAATATTTGATCTCCTGGTGTGGAGGCAAAATGTTCTGATGATAAGCAACGGCCCTGCAGCATGTTCCCATAGGCTTGTGATCACTGTAGCTATCTTAGGATGTGAGATCTAGAGCTGGAAGAAGCCTCAGAGGCCACATAGGCCAACCCCTCTTTCTTTGCTATCATTTTATCTTATCTCTGCTCAGCTGTTCAGAATAAGGTTCTGTTTCAGAACTGGATGCATCATATGCAAAGCGGTTAGTTAAAGTTGCCATGAAAATTTAGTCTAAGAATTTTCTCCTTGCCCCTAAAACATTCCTTTTAAATCTGTAACTAAAAATCTGTGTGTGTGTACGTATACACGTATGTTTCTATCTGTCGCATCTCTCTCTCTTGGTTTTAGGAGACAAGATGTTATTAGTGTTGTGTGTTTATGCATCTGCCTATCTGGCTAGCTAGATATTTGTCTTGGTTTTAGGGGGAAAATTGTTGCTCTCTCTCCCTCCTCAGCCCCTCTCTCCCTTTCTCTCTCTCTCTCTCTCTCTCTCTCTCTCTCTCTCTCTCTCTCTCTCTCTCTCTCTCTCAGTGTTTCTGTTTGTGTTGGTCTTAGAGGCTGAAGTGTTATTTCTCTCTTTTATCTCCATTGCCTCATAGCACCTACCAGAACTTGGATTAGGACACTATGCCTTGAATTGAATAGACTCTGAAGCAACTGAAGTACCCTGAATGAAAACCCAGACCAATCTGATCTCTGTGCCAAATTCCAAAACCTTTCTCTCTCCCCTCTCATATTACTTTATTTATATTTATGAAATTTCAACTTTTGATAATAAATTATGAAGTACATAGACTCTGAAGCAATTTGAGTGCCCTGAATATAAATACAGGTCTGTTTGGCCTCTGTGCCAGATCCTAAAAGTCCCCCAGCATCGTCTAGCTCTAGCCCCTCTCCTATATTGCTTTTATTTGTTTACATTTATAAAATTTCATCTTCTGATAATATATTTACTTTAGGGCTCAAGTACTGGTATGAAACTTTTAAAGCAGCAGAACTTACAAAATTGTAAACCTTAGATTCCTTCAGGGAAATCAACTTCATGTTTTAAGTGGGTGTTGCCTCATGCCCTAAAAGGAGAAAGGAAGTTGGGCAACATTCTCTAGGCTGGAGTCCTTCAGAAGAGCACAAATACAAACTTTGTAACTAGGGCTTAGAAACCTTCAGAAAAATAACACTAACTTTTGTACAAAGAAAATGGTACAAAGAAAAAGCAGAGACCTCCAAGTTCAGAGCTCAAGCTACTTAGATCTTTACTTTCTAAAGTCAGTCTGTTAAATTGCATTTAAGGATGCTGCCATCTCTTAACTGGATTGCTGATATGTAAAGTGTTTGCCTAAAATCTGTAATTTTCTAAGATAATAAATGGATGTTATCTATAATTTCCCCAAGCATTCTTTGACCGTGTCAGTGATGACAACATTAAATAGGAAACTGATTCAACAATTAGCAATATTCAGGCATAAAGGAACTTGGAGTGTAAGAGTAGGGCATGGATATCCACTGGGATTGCCAAGCATATGTCAAATAAATATTTTAAGAGCCCTACATAAAAGAAGCCAAGAAAACTGGGTAGCCTATGACTTTTTTCAGGAAAGGAACATTGTGTTCAAGAAATGAATGTTGAAAGAAAAATATTGTTAACAATTTGATCAGTGATAATGTGTAAGGATTGTCTTTCATTGCCATGCCTTAGGGTGAAATCTAAGGGAATTAAAGTGAACTCTACTATTACTCTGGTAGTAGCATCATCTTTGTTTCATGCTAAAAGGGTGAAAACATCAATAACTAACATAACTAAATAACACTTAAATCAGACTTTCTTTTTTGGTCTAAAGCAGTGGTTCTCAACCTGTGGGTTGCGACCCCTTTAGGGGTTGAACAACCCTTTCACAGGGGTTACAGGGGTCGCCTAAGACCATCAGAAAACACATATTTCCCATGGTCTTAGGAACCGAGACACTGTTCCTCTATCTGTCTCCAGGAAGGTCCACCCACATGCAGATACGCCCACATACGAGTATTAAAGGGTCCTGGTATTAGGAAGGTTGAGAACCACTGGCATAAAGGATAGCAGGGTGACCATATATTAAAGATGATTTTTAATTGTAATAATTTATCATTTGAATTATTGGGTTAAAATGGAATCTAGCTAGTTGAACAACTTTTCCTTCATCAGTTTCATTTGTAGGATTTCCTAAGATTCACTGTCTCCCTCTTTTGTTTATACATTCAGAGTTATTTGGATAGTCTTTTCACAGTAACATCCTGCATTTATCATACCAAACTTACTGTTCCACATGTGCTCACTGCAAAGCTATATGATGGTATTAGTGACCCTCAGTTTTCTTTCTTTCTTTTTTTTTTTTTTTTGCCTTTTTTGGAGGGGAGAGGGCAGGGCAATTGAGGTTAAGTGACTTGCCCAAGGTCACACAACTAGTAAGAGGCCGCATTTGAACTCAGGTCCTCCTGACTCCAGGGCCAGTGCTCTATTCACTGTGCCACCTAGCCGCCCCACAATATATTCCTTTTTTTTTTTCTATTTTTACAGGCGGGGAAGGCAGGGCAATTGGGGTTGAGTGACTTGCCCAAAGTCACATGGCTACTAAGTGTTAAGTGTCTGAGGCCAGATTTGAAGTCCTCCTGACTTCATGGCCAGTGCTCTATTCACTGAGCCACCTAGCCACCCCCAGTTTTCTAAGACTATGAAAGGAAAATCCAAGTTCTGGTAGGTGCTATCATTCTGAAAAGACTTTTGAGTGTTGACCTAGCCATGAAAAAAAAGAGAGAATCTGCTTTCCAAGGCTAAGTATAGAGAGACTTGTCATCAGTACACTAACCAGTGATGAATTCTTTGTCCATGGCAGCCCCTGAAGCAAAAATTACATTTTAAATGGGCCTTAGCCCTGTGCAGTAGTGACAGTGGCAGAGTAGTAATGGGAACTAAGAATTTCAATTTTTAGATCACCTTAGGATGATAACTGTGTAATTCTAGTCCCACAACCAATGAGTAATCATACTACAAAAAGAACTAAATCCTATCAATCTTGACATTTTTGACAAGAAGGAAATTGTTTCTAAATGGAAGGATGTCTTACTGGTTCTCATGGGAGACACAAGTAAAGAAATAGGAAGAATTTGGCCTTACTATCCACATAGAAAAAATCAAATGGATGAAGAATAGCCTGTTGCCCAAATTATGACATGCCAGTATTGAGCTTGCCCATGTGTGCATGGGTATGTATGTACACACACGTATGTGTTATGAATTATAAATGCTGTAAATGAAGTGGACAAGAATTAAACAGGAGAAACACAGGGTATATTCCCCTTGGGAAATTGTAAAGCTCCTTTAATGACCTCAGATTCTCCAAGAAATAAATTCATCCTTTTGATAGCAATAGCTGTATGGCTGCAACTCATAGAATACTATAGTCTCTAAAGAATTAAAAATCACTCAGGGTGAAATGTAGAGAGATAATAGGTATGAACAACCTATGACACATAATGAAGAGAGAATTTTGAAGAACCTGAGTAATAGATATTATTAGGGTGATGTATACTTGAAAAATAACATGGTGAGAATGAGGGGTAACAGTTGGACCATCCAGTACCCAATTAGTATCCTAATGAAATCTAAAGAAAAAGCAGTTTTCTAAGAGGGTAGGTGTACCTCCTATAATGAGCTCATGGGAAGACATGGGCAAAAAAAACACTTGATAAGCAGGTATGAAAGAAAGGGTTGTGATCTGTGATATTGAAGGAACATCCAAATAGATAACAGGTCCACTTGAGTTGAGTCTTACAACAAAGCATGATTACCATAAGATTGAGAATGTAAGCAAGAGATAGACTGACTAAGAGATAGACATGGACAGATACCAAGGTGTGGAATATTTTAGCTTCAGACTTTCATAGAAGTACCAGACTGCGCTGTACTAGTTGGGATTGCTATAAAACCAAGTTGACAGATCCAATAGTTCTAGTAGTTAGTAACCATATAAATCTTATCCTACTGAATTGGTGGGTTTATTGGTATTGGTGGCACAGTGGATAGAGCACTGGGCCAGAAGTCTTCCTCATCTTCCTGAGTTCAAAACTGGCCTCAAACACTTATTAGCTATGTGACCCTGGACAAGTCACCTAACCCTGTCTGCCTCAGTTTCTCATCTGTAAAATTAGCTGGAGAAGGAAATGACAAACCATTCCATTATCTTTGCTGAGAAACCTCAAATGGGGTCATTAAGAGTAGGACACAACTGGAATGACTTAACAACAAAAGCTCCCTTCTCTGATACAGATTATCCTCCATATTGTCTCATCCTGTGTAGTTCTTGTCCATTACTTTTCATAAGTCCTCCATGCATGATGGAAACTATCCTCTGCTTTAAAAAAAGCAAACTTTTTTTTTAGAATATCAGTGTATAACTCGGGTTGTCTATCTACTGTCTCTCATCTCACCTCATCACTGGATTGTCTTTTTCTTCTAGTCATTCATGTCCTCAGTGCTTTTTGCTACATGCATTAAAAAGACCACAATGTTCCAAAGAGTTCCACCTAAGTGGTGTAAAATGATAACAGGTATATATTTCTATAGCATTTTCAAGTTTGCACAGTGCTTTCCTCACTATAGCCCTGGGAAGGAGGACATAAAAGTATTCATGCATTCAATTTGCAGATGAGGAAACTGAGGCTTTGAGAAATGACGTGATTTTTTCATGACCACGAAGCCAGGATATATCTGTGGGAGGATTTTAATATAGGTATCTTGGCTCTAGGTCCTCTTCTCTACCTCTATTTCCATGCTATCTTAAAAAAGGAGTGGCACAATAGACATCACAAACTATAATAATCTATGAAAATCCTTAGTGTGCTTTTTTATTTTATTATGAATATACATGAGAGGCAGCATGGTACTGGTAGATAGAGAACTGGTCTGGAATTTGGGGAGACCTGGATTCAAGTCCCTTTCCTGACACGTACAGGTTATATGATCCTAGACAAGTCACTTAACCTTTCAACATCCCAGGAAATTCTTTAAGATTACACATTGCAGGGAAGGTGCTAATCTGAATGGTAAAGGGAGTTTCCTTGCTGAGAGTTCCATACTTAATGAAAATCCATGTCTGCTGCCCTCCCAAATTTCCCCCATCAACATTTGGAAAACTGATAACTGCCATTCAAAGACAGTTGGACAAACTAGTGTCATCTTACGTAAAAAGGAAGGGAGATTGCTATGACAACGCATGCTCAGAAACTGCCAAAAGACAAATGGGTGTGGTCAACAGGTAGTTTGCCTTCACAATTTAGCACAAGAGCTACCAACAACAGAGGACCAGGAATTACACTTCTAGTAAGGGATGTCTGTCCTTCTGATCTTTCCAGTTAATTGATATCTATGCTTAAAATCTAAAAATACAGGTTGATCTCCTTTCTAAAGGGAAAATAAAAGGTTTAGAGAATCACTTCTCTAGTCCCCAGGACTACTAGGAACAATGAAGAATTCCTTTTTTAAAAAAAATTTGAAGAAGAGCTTCCACATAAAAACAAATAAGAAAAAAAATCTGAAGAAGCATAATGATATTTTGAGTTGTTTGTAATAGAGAAGAAAGTTGGAATAGTGTGACATGGAAGAGACTGACCACTAAAAAAAGCAAAATGCTTAGAGCTAAAGAATAATTAGCTGGCTCTTCTTCTAGTAAGGGACAAGGTAATTGGATTTTCTGAAGAGGAAGCACCTGTTTTGCTTAAAGAAATAATGCTGTGGATGCACAGGTGTTTACAGAAGAACAATGATCCAGTAAGGGACACCTCCTGCTGAGTACTACCAAGGCACCTATTTGTCAAGCTGATATTAATAAAGAGGACAGATGCCTTCCTGGGGCATGTGTCTGAGAGACTAAGGAAAGTCTCTTGTGACTTGGCAATCTTCATAGCCACTACCCACTTTAAATGATTCACATAAAGCTGAATGATAAAGTCAAAAGGAACTGAGAAAGCTATGGTGAATGCTAAAGTGCAAAAGGAACCTTTGCTAAATATTTCCTAGGAAGACTCCAAAGTGATCCTCATTTTAGGAACAAAAATGGATAAAAGTCCACCCAATAGAAAAATATCCAAAGAAAATGTCATCTATTCTATTGTTGAGTTCTCATCTCTTCTTCAAAGGCAACTTCTACCAGCCAGACAGCTAGGTGATACTGTGGGTAGAACTCTGGCCCTGGCATCAGGAAGACCTGAGATCAAGGCCAGCCTCAGGTTTGATCGTAGTTGTTTGATCCTAGGCAAGTCACTTAACCTCTGTTGCCTCAGTTTCCTAATTTATAAAAATGAGAATATTATCAGCTTCTCTTTCCCAGGGTAGTTGTGAGTATCAAATGAGATAATATTTTTAAAACACTTTGAAAACCTTAAAATAATCCACAAATGCTGGCTATTATTATTATCTGATGCTATCTGCACATCCTCAGGTATCCACACCTCTATTGTAAAAAAGAAGAAGCTAGGGATGGGAACTATCCATCACTTACTGAGTCAGGAAACTCCCTATTTCAGTGTGGGTCCGTGAATTCTCTATGACACATAGTCGTAACTGCCTCTGAGATACTAAATAAATGACTTTTTCATGGTCATTTGGCCTGTATATGTCAGAGTTGCGACTTGAACTTGGATTTTCTTGGATTTAAGGATTGCTCTCTATCCATTTTACCATGCTGCCTCACTTTTATAAAAGAGCAGTGAATAAAAAGAAGGTTCATAATACTTGTAACTTAGAAGAGATCTTGAAATCCAACTAGTCTAAGCCCCAGGTAATGAAATCTATCTAGAAGAATTGTAATGACTTGCCAAAACCTTCCTCCCCAAGCCCTACTTTCCAGTGTACAATATTAAAAGAAGGAGCAACTTCTACATGAACAACTTGTAGCTGATAGTTACCCAAAGTACAATAGATAAGGTCTTTAAAATTGCCTATAAGTTTGTTGCATTAGGGAAAAAAACCATACTTAACTCTTCTTTCTCCTCTGAAGTTGTCCACATGCATTTTACATACCTTTACCTATGTCTCTCTTCTCTTTCCCTGTTTTGGCCCAAATTGTACAGAAACAGAAAGGAAAGCTTCATTATTTTTGGATAAAAAAAAATTCAAAGGGAGGAGGAGAATGGAAAGTTTCCTCCCAATTTTTAAGTCCAAAGCTTTGAAAAGGGGGTTACTGTCAGAATTTTTCCCTTGGAAAAATAGAGATTTCAAATGCAGGCAGCTAATAGGGAGAGAAAACTCATTTCAAAGGCTTTGGAAAGCCTGGTAATCTTTGAGTTTCGACAGTTGTCAGTTGGTTCTGGCAGAGCTGAGTCATGATTAGGAATGGAGACAAATTAAAGGGGGTGTGTGTGTGTGTGTGTGTGTGTGTGTGTGTGTGTGTGTGTGTGTATGCTGTCCCATTAATAGGGAAAGTTGACAGATATGGCTGTTCATCCTTAGTGCAGTGATGGAGGCAGCAGGTGGCAGCATCTTCCACTCAAAAAACTGGGAATTGAAGCAGGCTAACTGGTAGCAGGCTGACATGCAGGTTTCCTTCAAAGTTCTTCTGTGTCTGTGCTGATCATCTCACTTTTCTGGAATAGTGGCCCACTAAGGTTTCCACCAATTCAAACTGAAGAAAGTGCTCTCTAGCTCTTCTCCAGTCCCATTATGAAGACCAAACATTAAATTGGGCTTCCTCATCTGTAAAGAGAATGAGTTGGACTAGATCAGGGAAATTTAGCCTGAGGTCTATGAACCTGTTTTTAAAAAAAATATATTTTGATAACCAATCAATATAATTGACTTCCTTTGCAATCCTATATATTTTATTTTATGCATTTAAAAACATTATTAAAAGCATTTAAACACAAGTCTATAGACTTTACTTGACAGACAGACATACTTATATTAATAACCTCTAAATAATCTCTAAGATGTCATCCAAGTCTAACATTTTATGATTCTATAAATCTATGGCATACAAAAAATGTATTATCGAAAAATAAGATAGGCTGATAACATGGTGAGAGAGGAAGGAATAACATGAACACCCTATGTGCTCCACAGATATCTTGGAGATGCTAAGAGAAATGAAGGAAGGTACCCAGTATTTTGGGTTGACCTCCTATAGTGAAATTATGGGAAGACATGGAGAATTGTTGCACAGGATGGGCAGACATGGATAGGTAACAATCTATGTCATTGAGAACACAGAACCATTTTAGTTTAAATATATAATCACTAAGATGTAAGCTACTTGTTGCCAGGCATTTTCTTATTTTTATCTGCCAGCGTGTGAGACATGGGAGGTATTTAGTAAGTGCTTAGTGAGTGGTTTGAATTCAATGACTATACATAGAGAAATTTTGTCTTCAAAACTAATCTCTCTAGATCAGGGGGGTTTAATTCTTGTTGGGGTTTTTTTTTTTTGGTTGGTTTTTTTTTTTTTTGGTATCATAGATTCCTTACACAGTCTGGTGAAGCCTATGGACCTCTTTCCAGAATGTTTTTAAATGTATAAACTAAAATACATAGCGTTACAAAGGAATATACAACAAAAAACAAGTTCATGGACCCCAAATGAAGAACCTCTAAGTCTAAATTAATATGGCTAGCACTCTTATGCTGTCCAAGACCCTAATTACTGTGGCACCTGCCTTTCCAGAGCATCAATTTAGGGTCCACATTTTGTACTTTCTCTCCTCCAGCAAAACTTACCCATCCTGTGACCCATTCTGGAAGAGCCTGGCTTTCTCAGTTAGCAGAGTTTGGATATAGTCTTAATCAGATAAAGTAATCCGTTAAAGGTGTTAACTAGTTACTACTATTTGTTCCCTTGGCTCTCTGCCCTGCCAAACAAATGTAATGCCTTAACTTAACCCATTTAAAATATATAGTTTCCTCAATGAGTAAATCCAGGGGTAGAAACTTCAGGGACCACAGACATTTTGTGATATGACTGAAATAACACTGGACCTGGAGTCAGAGGATCTGGGTTCAAATCTTCTCTCTGCCTCTATCTCTCACCCCTCTCTCTTCTTCCTTTACTTCTCTTCCCTTTTAATCCCTTCCCCCCCCCCCCCTTATTATCAATATGATTCTTGGCAAAAAATCATTTTGCCTTTCTGGCTCTTGTTTTCTTCATCTATAAAATGAGAGAGTTGAACTAAAGAACTTTCAAGGTTCCCTCTGGCTCTAAATCTACAATCTTGTATTTAAGGATATTTTAAGGATATAGGCAAGGCCTTTTGGAATCCACGTAGGGCCAACTTGCCAGTATGACCTGGGGAATAGACACACAGAATTTTGGAGGAGGAAAAAGGACCATATTTTCTATTGACCATCCATCCATGATAATAATATCAAATGTGATCATATTTGTAAAGGGCTTAGCACAGTACCCGTCATACAGTTGGCCCTTAATAAATGCTTATTCCCTTCCTTCATTCCTCCTCCATAATATAAAAGTACATGTGAAACAGTCTATGTCTCACAGAAGTATGAAGCCTGCTCGGGTACTACTGCTCTACAGCAGAAGATGGAAGGTAGAGAAGAGAGAATAAGTAGAATTTCCTACTGTCTTGCCTTCGTATTTTGTTTATTTTTGCAGCTTATTAGGGATAAGAGAGTCATTTCTTACATATTGGCTTGGCAATACAGAATTTATACTTATGAAGCATTTCAAGAAATCTCTGATAATTTTATTCTTTGATCACTTTTAATCATACAACATTGTTTAAAAGTTGTAATATTAAAAATCTTTTCCCCTAGATCAAGAACAGAAGATGCTTGGGTTTTTGCAAAACCCAGTGCAATTCAAGCTGTTGGCATTATGTCATTCGGTAAGTGAGTAACTCAGATGTTCAACCTGTGGACTTTTTACAGTGTAAAAGTACTTTGGTTTATTTTTAGATATCTAGTACTTTATTTTTCTATTAGCAGCACATGAGCCGTAGTAAAATTATCTATAAACTCTTCCCATTTATAGCCAAAGTCTCTGTTTATACGTAAATAAATCCCTTCCAAGCCCAATAATTCTGTTATGACAATGATATTTCTAAGCGTCATAATTTAACAGGTGTCCTGATATTTTTTCAAAGCTTTGGGTAGTACTTGTTTTAGTTGCTTGGCATTCTAAAACTGTTCTAAGAATTTGAACCCAAGATTATCCAGGGAGACTGATAGGAAAAGGTATGAATTTCCAACTTCCCATCAAAGAGGATGGTTTTTGTTAGAGATGGCATGAGACTACCATATAAACCTGGTGTGTATAGGGGGCTCTTTGTTCTGAGGACTGTAAAAGGGTTTCATTGGCCTACTTATAATTAGTTGATCTAGACTGTAACTTTTTTTTTGAGGGGGGAAGGCAAGGCAATTGGGGTTAAGTGACTTGTCCAAGGTCACACAGCTAGTAAGTGTGTCAAGTGTCTAAGGCCAGATTTGAACTTAGATCCTCCTGACTCCACACTGCACCACCTAGCTGCCCCTAGACTGTAACTCTTTAGGCTTTCCCAGAGACAAATATCTCTCAATCTCTCTTTTCTAGAATAAAGAAGAGAATCTGGGTCAAATATGGAGTGTGTTTTAATAATATTCTCATTATTTTCTATTGTAGCATTCATCTGCCACCATAACAGCTTCTTGGTTTATGGTTCCCTGGAGGAACCCACAGTGGCTAAGTGGTCTCAGGTTATTCATGTAGCAGTCGGGATTTCTGCATTTATCTGTGTGTTGTTTGCTACCTCTGGTTATCTGACATTTACTGGCCTTACGCAAGGTACAACGAGAGATTCAAGTTTATATTTCATTGTTTGTCTGACAATATTTAACATTTTCTTATTTTTAATCTAATTCCTCCTCTCACATATGTCTGTGTCCATCCTCTGCTTACCTCTTGTCTCAGAGAAAGAAGTGTTAACTCCTCCATGCGGGTTGCCTGGACCATGCAGTCTAAAACTCAACTTTACACTAAACTCGTCTTATTCCCTCACAAATCTACCTCTCCTTTCTGCTTTGCACATTTTTCTCAGTAGTTTTGCTATTCTTCAATAACGAATTACTCTTTGAAACCTCCCACATAATCCTTTTAGTCACCAAGGCCTGCTCTTGTTCCTTCCCCAGCATCTCTTTGATTATTCTTTGCCATCACCCTAGTTAAGAACACACTTACTTCATGGCTAGCCTCTTAGTTGGCTTCTTTGTCCCTGGTGTGACCTCACCTCTAATTCATGCTGCACATTGTAGGATTCTTCTTTCTAAGACCTAGTGATCTTCATGCCAGTTCCCTGCTCAGAAACCTCAGATGGCTCCCGTTGCCACTGGACAAAAATCAGCTCCTCAGCTTTGCATGCAATTCCCAAACTACCCTTCTAAACTTATGCCCCTTTATTCTTCTTCATGAACCACCTAGTACAGCCAGATATGTCTATTTAGTGTTCACCAAACACACCATACCCAATCTTATCCCTCTACCATTACTCATGACTATCACCTGTAGAAATAACTTACACCTTTTCACTAGCAATGAAAATGATGGGAACTGGACTAGACCTATGATATCATTGGTAGTAGGGAACTCCCAGATGAAAAAAATTCCCTCTTTCAGTGAAAGTCAGTATTTTTGCTGCAACTTAAAATCTTAGAGAGCATCCTAGAGAACTAAAGGGTTAAGTGACTTGCCCATGGTCACACAGCCAACATGTGTTAGAGGTGGGATTTGAATTCAGGTCCTCCTGACTTTGAGACCAATTCTCTATCCACTATATCATACTTAACTTCATAAGAATAAAAGTTAAACAGAAGAATAAATGTACAACAAATTTTAAAAAAAAACACAAACTAGTCTTCTTTGTAATTCAATCATGATTATCTCATCTGGAATCAGAACCGTCATCACCATTCTTAAACTGCAGCTCCCCTGGCATCCACTAAGAATACGACTAAAAGTATGTTTTAGATCCCAGAATCACTAAATTTCAGAACAGGAAGGGAATGTAAAGGCCATCTAGTCCCATCCATACCTGAGAAAAGAATCCTCTCTGTCATGAACCCAGCAAGTGAATAACCAGCCTTTATTTGAAGGCATCAGGAAGGAGTAACTCACTACCTCACGAGGAAGCCTATTTCACTTTTTGGAATTCCCCTCTAATTGTTTAGAACTGTCCTGGAATCTAAATGTGCCTCTTTGCAACTTGCATCCATGGGTCATGGTTCTGTCCTCCCGGGCCAAATGGAACAATTCTAATCCCTCTGCCCCACGAAAGCTTTTCAATATCTGAAGGACGCTATCTTGACTGGAATTAAAGAAATCATACATTATATTCATAAGCAGGTTTGGCATTTGAAAGAAAAAAATCAGAGGTTGTTTTCCCTTCTTTTCCTTTTGGAATAACTGAATAGAGTGTGTGATTTTAATCTAGTTTTCCATCTGGGTTGATTGAAACAAAGTGGCCAAATAATTTAAAAGCAGGAAAAACACTTTATGCTGAAAAGAACAGGCCCTAAATAACTATTCTTTTATCATTCCCCTCCCCTTTCCTGCCTTTTCCTCTGCATCCTCTTCTCTAAATTGTTCAGAAGTGATAATGCTGTCTCTTGAAAAAGCCTATTTTGATGGAGATATAAAGTCACTAATGCAGTTTTTTAAAGATGTAACTTCTCTGCCATTTCTCTTTGTCTGGATTCTGTATAATGTCTATGGAAGCTTGTATCTACTTTTTTTCTGTTACCAATAAATATATCAAAAGCTCCCAAATGCCAGGAAGGATAATGTTTGAAATTCCTCCCCATGGCACAGAGACTGCGCTTAGATCTTGTAATGAGGTATTCAGGAAATGCAGGTCTCCAGATGTCCGTCTCTCCACTTCCTTTGGGAACTGTCCTTGTTCTGAGAATAACACTTCAAAAGAAAACTTGTTTATTTCACACAGAAATTTTTCTTTCTATTACTAATTGAATAATCAGAAGCAAAGAGAATGAGGACATTTTGTTAAGCTAATTCCAGAGTTCTCCAGTATAGTCTTTTCTCTTTTTAAATTAAATTTTGTTTTCAATTAACAAAAATGTATTTTCTTTCCTCCTTCCAGGAGGGGAAAAAAACAACCCTTATAGCAAATTTGCCTAGTTCAACAGAACAGATTCTCACATTGACCATAAACGTTTCTCATGCTGCATGTTTAATCTGTCATCTCTCTGTTAGGAAGTGAGTACCATTCTTTATCATGGGACTTCTGGAGTCACAGTGGGTCATTACTTTGATCAGGAAACCCACCAATCACCTCCTGAAAGAAAGCCCAAAATGAAAAGTTCAAGGAATGTCATAACCAAAATCCAGAGCTCCTAAGTTAAAGGAAAAGCATTGCAACAGCCAGAAACACTTCTGAGACAGTTTTCAAAAGTGATTTGTAGTTAGACCACCAAAAATGAGTGTTGAGAACAAAAAAATACTATCCCCCTGATAACTAATTAGTTATCACTAATTAGTGAAAAATCAGTTCTCAGGCAGCATACTAACTCACTATCTCAGTAAGCAACTTGGCAAATTTTTTGCTTAGACCTTTGAAACTGGACAAGAAGTTCTCATTTGTTCCAGATGATTTTTAAAAAAACTGATTGAAACTTGAGGTTTTAGGTAATATCCTTCTCATTTAAAAAAATTATATTTTTATTTTTTTCAACTTCAATTATCAGGCATTCTCCCACCTTCTACTTGTCCTACCCACTGGGAAAAAAATAAAACCTTTGTATCATAATAAGTATAGTTAAACAAAACAAATTCCCATGTTGGCCATATCCAAAAATGTATGTCTCATTCTTATTATTTCTCTTTGATGAGGTGGGCATTGTTCTTAATCATCATGTTAATCATTGCATCAGAATTTTTAAATCTTCCAAAATTGTTCATTTATTACAATATTGATATTTTAGTGTAAATGGTTCTTCTGGTTCTGCTCATTTTGTTCTGTGTCAGTTCTTTTAAAATCTTCTCAAGTTTATTGAGAACTTTAATAATTCAGTTTTATGTTATTCCCCAGGAGATTTATTTGAAAATTATTGCAGAAATGATAACCTAGTTACCTTTGGGCGATTTTGTTATGGAATCACTGTCATTTTGACTTATCCAATTGAATGTTTCGTGACCAGAGAGGTGAGTACTTATAGTTCATTTTCCAAGTATAGGTTTTGCACATGAGGTTTCTTTGTTGACTTAATATTAGAATAGTTTTTTGTAAATATATGCATTCAAGGCAGGCTCTACCATTCATTATATTTCCTTTTAACTATTAAGCAGAAGGATTTAAAGAAAAGTTTTCATTCTTGAAATTCTAGAGCTGAAAGGGACCTTAAAAATCATATGAGCCACCTCTGTCACTTCATAGATGAAGACACTAAAGAGTGAAAGGTTAAATAGCTTTTCCCTGGCTAATTAGTGACAGGACTGGAACTAGACTTGACACTCTCTGACTCCCAGAGCAGTACTCATTCCACTACCCACCCAGTACCATTGCCCATTCAGAGATTTATGAGAACCTTTCACAAGCAGAATTTGTAAATCATGGTTAGGCTTGAGTTTATATTAACATAAGGTCAAATATTTATATAAGTGCATTCCATGGTTTTTCCTGGCCATTGGTACAGCCAAACTGAATTTTAAAAAACAAAACTCATATCCAAACTTTTTTTCATGACTTTGCTACTTAGATTTTTTCCCCCGCAGCCAACTCCAAGCACAGAAGTAGCATGGGACAGAATGCCCTCAGTAGAATGAGTTTAATTTAAGTGTGTGTGTGGACATATTTTGTTCTTCATGGAATCTCTAAATTTCTCATTTAAACCTTTAGCTTTGTCCCTATAAGAATGCATGTACTTTTACATGTCATTAATATCTCCTTAGTTAATCTCTGATGGCAATCACTATGAAATCCCACCCAATTGGATTTGAGAAATTAAAGGAGATCTATATTAAGATTTGGGGAGGTTAGGAGTAAAGGAAATGTTTTGATTCTTGCCATACTGAAATAAGAAAATGTAACTTTCACGTGCTTCATCATGCAATCTATTAAAAATCCTATTACACCCATTTGTACTTTAATATGACTAATTCACAGTGAACCACTCACACTGAGAAGGCCCCTAGACTTAGGAGCCTATTCCCAGAGATTATTTACAGAGTAAATAGGTTTAATATATTAGGTGATCAGCCTGAAACTTAAATAGAATGCCCAACTTAATATACTCTGGAAGGCAAGAAGATATTTTATGGGGGAGGTGAAGTGGTTTGGTCCAGACCTATGATTTCCTTAGAAGAGGAGATTCTAGGTATGGAAACTCCCTCCCCAAATTGTGTAGATTGGCAGCTTGCCCAGGGTAACATGTTCAAGAGATACACCTTGAGAGTCAGGTATATCCACTATATCATCCTGCTTCTTAGATAGGTACCTACCTAGCGCCAGTCATGGGCCAGGGACATCTTCAATATGCAATTCAAAACATGACATACTCTTTTAGCTTCATTTTATTTTCCAATTAAGCATTCTCTCCTTCTCACTCTTCACCCCCATCTTAAAAGAAAAAGAAAGCCCTTGGGACAAAAAGGAATAGTCAGACAAAACAAACATCTCCATTGCCCATGGCCACAAATGGCTGTCTCAGCCTTTGTCCTGGAACTATCCCATCTCCATCAGGAGACGGGCGTTGTGGCTCGTTCAGAATTGTGGTTAGTCATTGTACTAATCAGATATCATCTTTCAACGTCGTTTGTCTTTATACTGTTCTTGTTGTATATATTTGATCTCCTGGCTATTCTCACTTCATTTTGCATCAGTTCATACAAATTTTTTAAGGTTTCTCTGAACCTATCATTTTCTTCATTTTTTACAGCACAATAATGTTACTTTATATTCATATAAAGTAATTTGTGGAACCATTCCCCAGATGGTGGGCACTTCCTTACTTAGTTTTCAGTTCTTTGCCTTGAGGAAAAGAGCTGCCCTAAACATTTTTTGTATATATAGGGCCTTCTCCTCTTTCTTTGATCTTTTTGGGATTTAAGTCTATGAGATATATCAATGGCTATGCACATTTTAGGGACTTTTTGTGTGTCATGCTAAATTGATTTCCAAAACAACTGGACTGATTCACAGATTTCATTCTTTATAAATACTAATTAGTGACTTTTTTGTGAGTTTGTGAATACTCCAACTCAGAGGCTTAACTATGGATTCTTGATTCTGTGGTAGAAGAGAAAAGAACTAAGGGTTGATTTCTAGATCAACAGTGAAGGTATGGGTTTCTTCTGTTTTAATTTTTCCCCAGCCCTATCTCACATCCAAATCTGGTTTTCAGATTAGGACTGATGCAATGTGCATACCTTGTTTAACTGTGGAAGCTAGGCATTAATTGTTCAAATCACTCCACCTTCAAGTTTGCATTTTGCAGGCCTTAGAACTGAATATTTGGTTCAGTTTTTTTTTTCTTTCTGTTGCTAAGTACCATGAACTGGAAGAATAATTAAATTAAAAACCCTGCTATAAGAATAGCAATTAGATAAAAGATACCTTCATTTGTATCTCCCTTACCTTTCCTCTTTCTTTTTATTCTTGCTTCCATGCATACACAAGCAAATACAGATAACACACACACACGTGGCATGAGATCAACACAGGTTATTCAGAGGCAGAGTAGAGAGCACACAGGGTATTATTTGAGTGTTGCCAAAATGTCTGTCAGTCCCAAAATAACTCGTTTACCACTGTTACAACTTCGAACTTCATATCAGTATAATTATTCTGTAAAGGCCTTCCAGGGATGTGTATTTTAATTGGGTTAAGGCATCATGTAGGTTTTTTGTTTAGTTTAGCTCAGAATAGGCCTATGACTTCATCTGCTTGGGGAATTCATGGTGTGGAAACTGTCTACTGAAACAATTTGGAAAACCATATGTAACTTAGAGCCCTACACAATTACCTGGGTCACTAAGAGATGGTGATTTTCTCAGAATCACTTGGTCAGTATGCATCAGAGGCAGGATTTGAACTTGATTCCAAGGGCTTTTATTCATGAAACCATGCTACATTATATCATTTGGGAGAAATGACTTATCTAGATAACACAGGAAAAATTACTAGCTTCTTTCAAGCATTCTATAATCAAATACTCATCGACTGTTCTACCACTGTCATTTTTTATGTATTTATTTCAACAAGAATTTATCATATACCTCCCATGAAATACCATGCCATGTCCTGGAGATACAAAGAAAAAATGAATGGATTCCAACCCTCTAGAACTTTACATGCTATACAAGAGGTGGGATACAAGAGGTAAACAAAGAAGTAACTACAATTTGAGGAGGGAAAGTATACCAACAAGTAGGAGTACCAATGAAAGCTTGAAAGAAAGGTTACACTTTACCTCAGCCCTGAACAAAGCTAAGAATTCTAAGAAGCACAAGTGAATGACAGGGTACGTTTGAAGAACGTTTGAAAGCACAAATAGGTAAAGTTAGAGAAATAAGTAGTAGGCCAATGTGGCTGAAGCACTGTCTACATGAAGGGAAGTAATAAGAAATAAGACTCACAAAAAAGTAGCTTGTGGCCACATTGGAATGGGCATTCAGAGAAAGCCTAGAGTTCGAAAAATATGTCCTTATCTGTAAAGTAAGGAACTTGGACTGGATGATCTCTAACAACCTAGATTAATGATAATTAGATCAAGCTCTCTAATGTTCTTGGATCTAAATGGCCATCTAATTAGATGATGCCTTCCAGTCCTAGGAATTAACTAGTTTTAGGATGTAGCTTTCTGTGAGCCTTCCACTATATTCACCAACCTTTTTTTTTTTAATCTCCTGTATGCATTATGAATATAGCATGGTCATTCATGACTTTTTTACTTTGTTCATGCTCTTCTTACCTTCCTGGTAATGCCCTCCAACAACACACAAGTCCATTCATTTCCAACACAAGTTCAAGTTCAACCTTCTCCACAAAGGTTTTTGTGACTACTCCAGTCCACACAGTATTACTAGATAGTAAGCTCTCTCTCACTTGAAGTATTCAAGAAGAGCCTCTATAAGCATTTGCTGATAGAGAGTATTTCTGTACAATAAGAGACTAGGTTACTTCAAAGGTGTTCTCGCAGTTGTAAATTCTGTTATTCTGTAAACTCTATCCATGAACTCCTAATATGCTGAGTCAGTATCAGAGAGTCAGTCAAACAGTCAGTCAAATAGCATTTATTAAGTGCCTCCTATAGACAGGCACTATGCTAACTATGTTAGCACTTTAATGTTAGCTTCACACTATTAGTTTTATTTTCCAAGACTGATTGCAAGCTCTTAAGAGCAAGGGTTTAATACTTAATACATCTTTTGTATTCCCCACAGTGTCTAACACAGTGTGGCATAAATAGTAAGTGATCAATAAATGCTTGTTGATTTAGTTCATTATTCTCTAAAGAATCACAGGTTCCAGGGGGTGGAGCCAAGATGGTGGGGTAGGATCAGCAAGGCATAGCAGCTCCCACACGGCCACCTCAAATACCCATAAAAGATGACTCTAAACAAACTTTAGGGCTCTAAAACTCACACAAATACACCTTCCACTGAAGGCAGCTCGGCAGGAAGAGATCATCTCAGTGCTGGGAGCCGAAACCAGCCCAGCCTGAAACCACAGCTTGGCCCCAGGGTGGTCAGGACGAGCCACAGCTGGAACTTCAGGAGAGTAGATCAGCAGCAGCTGTGGCAGTTTCCAGAATTATCAAGCCAAAAGAAACAAGGACTAAGTGAAAAGTCAGTGGATCTCAACTAAACTTGGAGGAGAAAAATGGTCTGGCCAAATTGCCTCCAAGGCAAGGAAGCAGCAGAAGCAGTGGCCCTGCAGCCACCTCCTCATAGCTGCTTCAGAGCTCCCAGCCTGCAGACTGCAGGGGGGCCAAGGGATTGTTCAGAGGCCAAGTGCTCTTGCATTGAGCAGGCCTGGATCCGGATTGTGGTCTGGAGTGGTGGTCCTGGGGTGCGTTTTCAGTGAGCCAAAGCTGGTGGGGGCTGCAAAAAAACAACAGCCCCCTAATAGCTCCAGCAGCTGGGAAAACCCCAGCGATTTGAGACAGAGCTTTTCCCTCTGGAAGCAGAGTTCCACAGAGCTAAAAAAATCATTGACTGGCCAACCATGAGCAAGCATAGGAAGCGAAGTAAGAACAGCAACCAAACTCTAGATTCCTTCTTTGGGGACAAGAAGGATCAAAGCATGGAACAGG
>CM053582.1:307072644-307087878 GCA_028627135.1 Pseudochirops cupreus
AAAAAAAAAAAAAAAGAATACCCCTTCCACCCATCTAAGAGGTTGTCTTCCAGTCTTTGTATGAAGAACTCCAGTGAGGGAGAACCCATTACCTCTAAATGTCTAGCACACTTTTGTATGACTTTAATCTTTTATTTACTGATTTATATAATATTGATTTATTCATGTGAGTCAATTGGAGGTAAGTGACTTGCCCAGGGTCACACAGCTAGGAAATATCAAATGTCTGAGGCCAGATTTGAACTCAGGTCCTCCTGGCTCCAGGGCCCATGTGCTATCTACTATACCACCTAGCCATTCCCGTATAGCTTTAATCTTAAGAAATTATTCTCTTCTGATTAGAACCTCTGAGGGTCTTCCCTACCAGACTGATTCTTTTGTGAAGGCAAACTAGGCCATCTTCTGCCTCAGTTATTTCCTAACCTCTAATTGCTGAATGGGGGTTGCCTCAGACAAGCTGAGACTTGGGAAAAGACCTTAGTTTAAGAAGGCCAAGGTCTCCCATTGCATCCTGGGTCATCAACAATGGTCTTGACTTCCATTTTGCCTCTGAAGTAGAGAGTGAGGCTGACTTTGAACAGCTCTGTCTCACTTAAATCCAATTCACTTACAAGTCAAGAAATCAATCTCCTGATGTCACTGGTCTTCTAGAACAAAGGACAAATAAAAACATCATCTTTTCTAGATATTTACTGTGGATTTAATGATATGTTGTTATAGTTCAATCATTTCAGTTGTGTTGGACTCTTTGTGACCCCATTTGGGGTTTTCTTGGCAAAGATGCTGGAATGGTTTGCCAATTCCTTCTCTAGCTCATTTTATAGATGAGAAAACTGAGGTAAATAGGGTTAAGTGACTTACCCAGGGTAACAGGCCAGACTTGAACTCAGGAAGATCAAGGTGGTTGGTATATTCATATTCATGGTTGTTATTAATGAATGCATACTTATACATGAAAAATGAAATGTTTAGATTTATTCAGTGTTATTTGTTGACTTAGTCTTCTACCTCCTAGTACCAGAAAGACAAATATTGAGTTTAATGGAAAATATGATTTAAAAACGAAGAAAGCAATTGGTATATCACTCTGAGAACAGGTTATTATTGCAACATTAGTTCCTTCCTTTTTTTTCTTTTACCCTATAGTTTTAATATGAGAGGGTAAGTCTTTATTTCAGTGTAATTGATAGGTGACCTATCTCCAAAACCTTAGATAAGAGATAAAACTAGTTCATTAATCTTGAGTCAAGTTCTCAGACATTCTGGGAAGAAAGTGAATTTGAACACATCTGGACTCAAAAGAACTATTATAGACAAAAGAGGGTCATTCCCAAATCGCTGAATTGTTGCCAGTCTGCTAATATAAATTGAAGGTAGGTCTAAAGTGATAAATGACTTATTTTTATGGTCAGTTTATATATTCTATGTATCCTGAACACGTATTCTAAACACTAGCGAATGGCTGAAGTGAGGGAAGAATAATTAGCAGATTCTTTCTTACTCTTTTTGTTCTCCTAGCTGGCTATAATTATCTACTTGTATTAGTAGTCTTCTTTACTTACTAGGGTTTTTTACATATGAACAAGAATCTTGCATTTCACACCAAGGACCTAAACTCGAGGGAAAAATTCCCTTAATGTTCATGGGCTAATTTGCCTAGTCTACATAAAAGACCTTGTTTAATCAGTGTTTGCAGAAAGTTGAATTCAATAAAAGATTTGCTAACTATTCTTCCCTCATTGCAGATGTTATATTTATACATATAGGTTCTGAATATTATTTTCATTGTTAGCATATGGGATGTCTCGCAAAAGTTAACAAAAAATGTGTGTGCTTACCTGAGGAAATTCTTATTTAATAATTTTAATTTTCTTTCACATGGTTTGTTCATAATATTTTGTGTATGTGTCATAAAATTACCTTGAAAAATGTGGTATGTTTAGTCTCATAATTGAATTGGAAGTTTTAGGAATCTGAGATTGGCTATATTTCTCACAACAGCAGTGGTAAATAAAATAATTCAGATTGTTTTGAAGCTACACGTTACTCTTCATGCTTAAGACGAGGCCATTTCTCGAGGGATGAAAGAGCAAGAATAAAATAAGTCTATACACATTAAACCTGGCAGGAGATTCAACATTCCTTAACTCTCTATCTCTGATGTTTGCTGTATTTGATTTCTGGAGCAGATCTATACCGGCACCTATGTATAACTTCTTCCTTGCTCAACACAGTGAGAATACAAGGAACCTAGGCTCTGGATTCAATTTCACATTTCCCTCCCACTTCAACAGGTTTCTATAAGTAGTCAAACCTCACTCTCACTACATGCTCAGTTTAAAACCATATATAGGCTGCTATGACCAACCATTCCCATTTCCCTCACCATCTGATTATACTAAATATTCTGGTAGAAGGAAGTACCAAGCCAGCCTCCACACTATGGAAGCACCTTTCAAGAATCTTTTGTATAGTATAAAAGGCAAAACCTATACCCTCTGCTAATTCCAGACTCCATTCTTCCTACCACACTAGGATACAGGTCAATAAATGAGAATTTGTGTATTCAAGTTGCTCTGTGAATAAACTAAAAGCTTATTTTAGCCTTCTAAAATTCAAGCAGGAAAAAAAATCCTTAACAGATTTTTGCGATGGAAGGAAGTGAAAGTTGAAAATGTTATTAAAAATCTATCAAAGAAAGATAACAGAAATGAAAAATAAATGCTAGTGTAAATCTGTCACTTTAAAAGTTTCTCTGAGCAGAGTAGGGAGGAGCAGGGAGTAAACGTCCCTTTCTCAGACAGAAATCGTGGTAGACCTGGAGCCATCAGCGTGGTTAGAAAGGTATACACAACCATGCTATTACACAGGGTGGGCTTCTAGCACAGGTTCTTTGATCTGCTTTTCTAAAGGAAAGACAGCTTTAGAGGGGTTAATAATCTCACTTTAATTAACAGATAGATAAGTAGTAAGAAGTGAGTATCCAAGAAAGGATTCAATAGACAGGGCTCCTACTATCTAAACAGAATAATACAACCACCTACATACACTACAAGATGGAGAAAGGTACCACATCTGCATAGTCAGGGGGCTCTTCACAAACAGCTACTCTCAGTCCCCTCCAGGAATCAAAAGGTCCTTCTCATGGACAAGCCCCCATAGCAAAACATCAACCTCCCAGAATATATAACAAAGACTCAGGCCCTGATTGGCTCAGAGCCAGAAGGCACCAAACCTACTTGACTCAACACAGCTGTGAATTATCAAGGTTCAAAGGTGATTAATTCTTCAGATGTTTGCAATTTAGTTTGAGTCTGGGAACCTGAACTCCAAAAAGAAAACAACAAAAATCCCACCTTGCTTCCACTTACAGGAGGGGAGTTGTACTGGAATTAAGTGGATAGACCAAATGAGGATTTCTTTGACTTGATAATGATGTACTTGATAGAAGCGAATTCTGTGCCAGTTAAGGCAATGTAAGCTGATTTTTAATGAAAGGATGAAATGTGGCTATATGTCAGGTGGCCTGGTGAGGAGGGTGAAAGGCTGGGCAAACTAGTGAAGAAATAAGTCTAAATGGCATTTCTAATACCTTGCAGAAGTTGAGTAGGAACACTAGATCAGCAAAGCCACAGGAAGGTAGGCAATGTGTACTGCCATGTAATTCCCAACATCCTTGAATTTCCATTTCCTTGGTACTTGATGCCTGTCAAGAGTTTGGGGCACAGGAGAAAAATAGCAGTGCCAAGCACCATATTGGAAATGCACAGGGGAAGAGTTTTTCCAGTGGTGAAAATCTGGAGCATGGGGTGGGGAGGAGCAGGGAAGAAGTAATTATTAGTCTAGGGTTTATTCCAAAAGGAACTTGCATGAAGAGAGAGGGATGATATGGCTTCCAGAAGCCACTAGTTCAGGAGCCTCAGAAACTGACTCCACTTGAGATCTAACTTGCCAGCTCCCTCTAATCTGAGAAGGCAGCTTGCACCTTTGTGTTTGTCTTGGGTCTCATGCCGACTTAGTCAAGTAGATAAAAAGTTGGGCTGAGGTTGTAGATTGCCCTCTCTGGTGAGAATGGTCAACATGGAATGTGGCCCTCTCTCCTCTCTTTGCCATGTCTGAAACAGATGGAAGGAAGTTTCTTCAGGAGTAAAGGGAACAGAATCTTGAGGATGTTGGCAAATATATACCTGCACACACTTCCTACCTTCCGCATGGCCACTTGGATGTATTATTCATAGTCAACTTTCAGGAGGCAGTACAAATGTCTGTTTCAGAATGATACTATTAGAAGATCTAGCAAAGAACCTTTGGGATTTGTAGGCTATAAGTTCAGAAAGGAGATAGAATCCAGAGTGAAATGATTAATCCATTTTATTTTAACACGCACTTATTAAGTGCCTACTATGTGTGAGAAATTGTACAATAGTTACCATTTTTATTGAACTTTGGGGCAGCTAGTTGGTGCAATGGATAGAGTATTGGGCCTGGAGTCAGGAAAACCTGAGTTCAAATCCAACCTCAGACACTTATTAGGTATGTGACCTTGGGCAAGTCACTTAATCCTGTTTGCTTCTCAGTTTCTTCATCTGTAAAATGGATTGGAAAAAGAAATGTCAAACCATTCCAGTATCTTTGCCAAGAAAACTGCAAATGGGTCATGAAGAGTTGGACGCCACTGAACAACTGAACAACAACAATGTAAAACTTTAAAGTCTGGAAAGAATTATATAAAGGCAGACACACCCATATGCATACACATAGATTTGTATATATGTAGATGCAAATGTATGTATGCTCTAGGGGTACTCCAGTTTTGCAAGATTTCCTTTGGTTTCTTGCCTTATTTGACCCATGATACAAAAGCAAAATTTTTGCAGTAGAAAACAATGAAAAAAAATTACAGAAAGCTAAGAATTGTTTTGTCTACGAAATTCTAGCAACTGTCATATCAACATGAAAAAAGAAAACAAGGAACGATTATTCACTACCTTTCCCTTTCCATTATTGTTGCTGTTGTTTCAGTCATGTCCAGCTCTTAGTGACCCCATTTGGGGTTTTCTTGGCAGAGGTCCTGGAGTGGTTTGCCATTTCCTTTTCCAACTCATTTTACAAATGAGGAAACTGAGGCAAAGAGAGTTAAGTGACTTGTCCCTGGTCACACAGGTGGTAAGTATCTGAGGCCAGATTTGAACTCAGGAAGATGAGTCTTCCTGACTCTGGGCCTAGCACTCTATCCTATCCACTGTACTACCTTCCTGCCCCTTTTCTTCCTTACTGGAACTCAAATGTTTCCTGTGTTGGAAAAAGATGTTTTCATCTTTAGCCCATATTTTTTAATGGTGCTAAGTTAAATTCAAGGAAGAAGTTTCTATTTTATAACCAGAGCCCTGTGAAGCTACTCCCTCAAATATTTTTTTTCTACTCTGTTAGGAAAAAAATAACATAGGAAAATGCCTCCTCTGTAAACCCATGTGAGAACTCACAGTAACTTGGCTATTGGTAGCCTCTCTTTACCCTCCTATTGGCCACACTTAAAAAGTGAAAGAAAAGGACAAATCTAATACTATTCTGTATTATTTTCTTTGAGGGGGCATAAGAGATCAATTCCCTCCCTGCATAAATCTGTGAAGGGTATTTCTGTGTTGATTTGTGCAAAATTATTTTCTGACATACAAATGAGAATATTTTTCTTATTATTTGCTCTAGATTATAATGGGAATATATTGCAATAAGTACTAGTGAATTAATTTCAGTTATAATTACATTCTATTTCCAGGTATTTGAACACATGTTGAAATAGTTCCATTTATAGGGCAAATACCAATTAAGAAATAGTGTCACAATTACCGTATTGGAAACCCAAGTTCTAACCTCCAAAATATTTTAATGCAATAGAAATAAAGATAATAATAATAAAAAAGACCTCCTATACTAATGCAGATTCATTTCTTTCAGCAAGATTTGAATCTGACATGGACAAAATGACATCTCGCTTCTTTGGTAGTTATAATTTCTGGTATTACAAGATTGCAGGGTATCTCCAATTTTGTCATGGAATGTTGACTGCATCCAGAAAAAATAATGCTATATAGCATGATTTTGGGGGAGTTAAAAGTATTGAAATAATCAAACTCCAAAGATTTGGGAATAACTGTTCTAGAATCTTCATCATTGTGGGAAAAAGACTTCAGAAGCAGACCTGAATAGGCAGCTAGGTGGTGCAGTGGATTAAATGCCAGTCCTGGAGTTAGGAGGACCTGAATTCAAATATAACTTTAGACACTTACTAGCTATGTAAGCTAATCTCTTAACTCTGTTTGCCTCAGTTTCCTCATTGATAAAATGAGCTAGCAAAGGAAATGGCAAACCACTCCAGTATCTTTGCCAGGAAAAGCCCAAATGGGGTCCGAAAGCATCTGAAAGGCTTGAACAATAGGCCTACTTTACTTTAGCCTCCTAAGGCTATATTTTTCATGCTTTCCTATTTATTTGTCTAATTTTTTTCTTTCTTTGTCTGATGTCCCTTCTTTATGAATGTTCTTTTTAGTTTTAAGGCTGTTATTAAACCATCTTTGTTACTTATTATTTCAAAATAGAGTACACTGCCTGATAGGTAGAGTATCTTGCAAATGTATTATGTGCTGTCCTTCTAAAGACTTTCAAACATATATGTAGCTGCTTTGCTGTGTGATGGGAGAGTATATTTACAATGTGCTACTGGAACAATTCAGACACCTCTTTTTCAATTTCTCACTCTAAAAGTAGCACATTTTGGCAGTCACTAATTGGAAAACCTCTATCCTTTCACAGGGCAGCTAGGTGGTATAGTGGATAGAGGGCTGGGACAGAAGTCAGGAAGTCATCTACCTAAGTTCAAATCTGACCTTAGATACTTACTAACTGTGTGACCCTGGGCAAGTCACTTAACCTTGTTTGCTTCAGTTTCCTCATCTGTCAAATGAGCTGGAGAAGGAAATGGCAAACCATTCCAGTATCTTTTCTAAGAAAACCCCAAATGGTCATGAACTCAGATATGATTGACTGAAACGATTGAACAACAATAAGTCCTTTTATGGATTATTGATATATTTTTCAAATGAACTTTAAAATATTTCAAATATTTTAAAAAATAAGCTTAGGGTTGCTACAGAAGTTTGAATTTTCCTGAATTTTCTATCCCACATTTCTCCTCTAGTATAATTGTGGCCCTAAATTCTTATCCCCTTATACTTATTCTCTGTTGTATACACACACACAAGGACACACTCAAATCTACATATATATGTGCATACACACACACAAGTTGTAGTAAGTTGTCCACCTAACTACACGTCGTAAGTTGGGCCTTTGGTACTCTTCATTCATTTGGCTTTTTCTATGTGGAGAGTTAAGTCAAACTCTTTTGAGCAGCTAAAAATCTCTTCTAAGAAGGTCTGCAATATTTTTGAGGTTCATGTAAATAGTATGACGTCAACTCCAAACAGGAGGACAAAGTCACACTATATAGTCCATACTTCTTCAACATGAACTCTGCATTGACTTTCTTTCATGATGGTCAGAAATCAAGAAAAATGATAGTCTCCAAAGAATTAAAAATGATTACTGCTTAGAGAGCAAAAGAGAGGTGCATGCTTAGTGTGAATGAGCCGAATGAATAAAGGACTTGGCACCAATATGTTTAATGTGAATGTATATGTAGAACCTATATCAGATTGCAGTCCATCTTGGCGAAGGGAAGGGGAAGGAGGGAAAGAAAATTTGGAACTTAAAAGCTTGTGGAGCTAAATGTTGTAAACTAAAAACAAACAAATAAATATTTTTTAAAAAGGACTGGCATCAAGAATGCCATCAAAGAAATGTATGAATCAAAAAGATTATGGGCTCGTTATATGGTGAGAGCAGGAGATAACACATGGACAAGCCTGGATGTTTCACTCAATGTTAGCAGAAAGTGGAGGTAGATCCTGTAATTTGGCAGGGGACTATTGAGACAAACTGATGGTAGGACATAGGCCAGAGTCATATAGAATGGACAGTCAAGGATGGGTCATGCTTGGCACTGATGGAGGAAAAATCTAAAGTGATGATGCTACAGATCCATTTGAATACTTGCATTCTTAACTAATGGAGTATGTTCATACATTTATCTATGAAGTTCTCTGTCTGCACTTAAACATACATATTTTATTCAGTGCTCCATGATTAGGCATTTACATTCAGCACTCTTCCTTCTATTATTCCTATGTAAATAACAAACATAGAGCATAAATTAGAAACATTTCACTGTAAGATAAACCCTTTCTCATCCACTTACCACAATTATAAATGTAGAATCTTTAGAATTCAAAGGTGTATCTTTTACTCTCTCCTCCATTACACTGCCTATCCGATCTTGTTACAGTGAAGCAAAGAAATCACTTGATTTCCTAATCTAAAGTCTATATTTTACCATTTGAATTGATAAAGAAATATGGTTTTATGTGTATTTGTTTACAATTGAGTCTGTTATGTGTTTATTGATAAAAAATGAAAACAGAATAAAGCCAGTAACAGCAACAAGCCCTTTTAGGTCTGTATCCCAAAGAGAACAAAGAAAAGGGGAAAAGACCTTTATGTACAAGAATGTTTATAGCAACTCTTTTGAAGTGGCAGAACAAGAACATTGTATACAGAAACAGCAATATTTTAAGGATGTTCGACTGTGAAAGACTTAGCTACTCTGATCAAAACAATGATCCAAGATAATTCCAAAGGACCCATGATATCCAAAATGCTATCCATCTTCAGAGAGAGAGATCTGATGAACCCTGAATGCAGATTGACACATACTTTTTCACCTTGTTTTTGTTCCTTGGTTTATTATTATTATAGCCAATATGGAAACATATTTTGTGTGACTTCACATGTATAATTGATACCCTATTGCTTGCTTTCTTAATGGATGGGGGAGGGGGAGAGAATTTGGAACTCAAAAAATTTTAAAAATCAATGTTAAAAATAAGTACATTAAAAAAAATTTGTCCTTATTGTCAAGGAGCTCAGAATCTAATTGAGAAAAATAGATGAATATGTGAAAAAGTTAAACCAGAGGAAATAATTGCCAAATTGGGTAAGGACTCATAGAATCTTAGAGTTGTAAGGGAATTTAATATCTCCTTATCTTGTCCAGTCTCTCAATAAATTAGGAATATCGTTTCTGATAATCTTTCATTTTGAGACGGAGTTTCTCTATCTTCTCCAGGTTGAAAGTCTACTTGCAGGCTGACCCTGTGTAATGGTAATGGGAATATGAAGATCTTCTCTACCCCTTAATAGATTGAATGGAATCACATGGAGCCTGTAGTGGGAAGAGTTTGTTGAATAAGTGGGGCAGGAAGCTGAGAGCCAGACCAGTTAGAAAGGGGGGAGGAGAGGACACAGGCAAGGAGATAGATAGATATGGTATTGCTTCCTGCAATGATAAGGTGTATTAATGTCTTTGTTGCTATGATGGATTTGGCTTTCTGGTGTTGGGAGTCAGTTTTCGTGTGTTTGACATTCTGGTGTCTGAATAAGTGTTTTGCTCCTGTCTTCTATGTGAAGAGTCTGTTATATTTTATGTTTCCACACTATACCGGCAAGTTCATAGTTGCTATTGTTACTGTGAATATTGCATTGACACTACACCCTATTGCTACTCAAAACAGAAACCAACTCTGTTCCTAACCTGGATGGGTTCACCACTCTCCCCTGCTTCTAAGGGTCATTGTATTGGTGCCAGACTTAATGTGGATGACTAGAAGGTTTTAGCCCTTCTGTAGCTCAGAATTCCCTGACTCAAGCAACTCACCAGCCTGAGCCTCTCCTAGTAGCAGAGATTATAGACCAATACCATTTCATTGGGTTCCTCTCTGAAATTTCTGGCCCTTGCTTCCCTTGACAAGGAACTCACCAACTTGCTATCTTACAAGATAACCTTTTCCTCTGTCAGACTGCAAATAGCAATTCTTTTCTGTTTTGGCCAAAAACTCTGAGGGTCTTTTCCTCCCAGACTGATTCTTCTGTGAAGGCAAACTAGGCCATCTTTTACCTCAATTCCTATCTACCCTTTAATTACTGAATGGATGTTACCTCAGACAAACTGAGACCTGGGAAAGACCTTAGCTTAAAAAGGCCAAAATCTTCCACTACATCCTGGGCCATAGCCAGTGACCTTGACTTATGTCTTGCCATTGGACTCAGATGACTCTGGAGGAGAGAGTGAAGCTGATGACTTTGCACAGCTCTGCCTCACTTAGACTCAATTCACTTGCAAGTCAAGACATCACCTTCCTGAAGTCTTTGGTCCTTTTTGAGAATGAAAGGTAAACAACAAACAACAATAGCGATTCCTTCCTCAGACAGCTTTAAGTATTAGGAAATTCATCTTTATATTGAGTTGAACTCTGACTTTCTGGAGTTTCTACATATTGAAGCTTCTTCAACAGAAATGTGAACCACATACATTTCTAAGTCTATTCTGCTTTTGAGGCAGTAGACGGGTGAATCCTTACAAAATACTTCATGCCCAGAGCCTTGGCTTATAAATTTTATTTTAAAAGGATGACTCCCTTCCAGTTTAATAGTTTACTTTGTCTGACAGAGAGAAAAAGGAAGACAAATCTAGGATTTAATAACTAATGATAGTAACTAGCCTCTATAGAGTGCTTTACAATTTTCAAGTACTTTATAAATATCATCTTATTTATTTTACACAACCTAGAATGTAGTTGCTATTATTAGCCCCATTTTGTGGAGGAAACTGAGGCAGGCAGTACTTGTCACTAAGCCAGGGCCACACAGCTAGTGCCTGATGTTGGATTTTTTTTTAAATTTGGAGTTAATCAGGGCTACATGACTTGCCCAGAGTCACACAATTAGTAAATGACTGAGGTCACATTTGAACTCCGGTCCTCCTGATTCCAGGGCTGGCGTTCTATCCATTGCAGCACTTAGCTACCCCTGATGTTGGATTTCAACTTAGTTCTTTGTGACTCCATTTCCAATGCTCTATCCACTGCCACCCAGTTGCCTTGTGCCCTCCTGGAAAGTACCTTTATAATATCATATTGTGCCTAGAATGACTCACATCCGTATCTATTATGTAAGCTTGGGGGAAGGTATCTTAACCTTTTTTGTGTTGTGGACCTTTTGTCAGGTGGTGCAGAGGATAGAGGGCTGAGTCTGGAGTCAGGAAGACCCAAGTTCAAATCAAGCTTCTGACACTTAATAGCTATGGAACACTGGGCAAGTCACTTAACCTCAGTTGCTTCCTCAACTATTAAATAGAGATAATAATAATGCATACTTTGCCGGGTTGTTGGGAGGGTCAAAAGGGATAACATTTGTAAAAAAAAAAAAGTGCTAAGCACAATGCCTAGGCACTATATAAATGCTTATTCCTTTCCTTTTTCTTCCCTGAATGTTTTTTTTTTTTTAATTCACAGGGATTTTAGAAAAATTTCTTCAAAGGAAGAAAATGCTAAGTTTTAGTTAGAGTTTGGTGAAAATAAAAATGTCATTTCTTTTTCATACCCAAGTTCATAGACCTTCTGAAATCTCTCCATAGAGAAGAATCCTTGTAGATTGCCAAGCTAGCTGTGTCTACTGTAACTTTCCTTTGGAAAATCTTAGTGTGGATCAGTAGTGGCACACGCTATGCAGACAGAACCCCTTTTAAAGATCTCATCAGGAAATGGAAACTGGGAAAAACATTCCCCCGAACTGTGCTTCCAAATGAAACATATGCCATGTGTCGGAATTTTAAAAAAAAATCTATATTCTCTGGCCAGAAGTGCTGTAGGAGATTACATGAGAAACCTTCATAAGCTAGAATGGCTTGGAGAGGATATTGGAAGGGAAAGGATCTTGACTTTGTTCTCCAAAAATACATAACATTTCAATAGGTGGAGAGAAGTAGGGCTATCAACTCAGAGAACATTGGAACACATATGGAGAGAAACAGTAGAGTCATTCCTTCCTTAACCTATTCAATAAGCTTTTAAAAACCATCTAATACATACAATGTTAAAAAGCAGTTCTGTCATATAGTTAAATGATGGTAAGAAAGTCCCTAAACCCTGATCTGTATCAGGGGAGAGTTCCCATACTGATGGAAGCCCAAGTCCAGATTTTCCTTTCCTTCCTCCCTCCTCCCACCTAAAAAAAAAATTAAATATATGAGACATTTTGATCTTTGCCTTCACAGATCTTACAACCTATAAGGAACAGGGATGTAAATGTAAAATATTTCTTCTCAGAAAGTTGCTAATCTTTAAAAAACAAAAATTTTAGCTAAAATATTTTCTCCTTAAAAACACACACACACACACACACACAACACAAAATGTCTTCCCAGGGAAAGGTCAAATTGTTTTGCAGGACAAGGAAGCTTGATGTGATGGAAGTAGTCAAAGACCAGGTTTCAAAACCTGCTTCTTTACTACTTCCTAACCATGGAACATTGGGCAGACCTTCTTAGGATCTCAGTTTCCTCATCTGTAAATGAGATTGGATAAGATGATTCTTAAGGTCTCTTCCAACCCTAAAAATCTATTCTTTTGAGACATTCTCCTGACATGTATCTTTTTATAACCTACAGACTCTTTTGCTGAGTACTTATATAGGGTTCTCTCTTGCCCTCTTCAAAGATTTTTTTGTCTCTCTCTTCCTTACCTTAGTCTAGGACCAGTGCTCTTACCTTACCTAAATGAGTTTAAAATCGTGCAGCTGAAAGACCATACTTCTTGAGATCTAGTCAGTGGAAAGCTTCAGAATAGGTTGTAGATAGGGCATCTTTCCCATATGACCCTATGAATGAATATTTCTCTCATATTTAACAAAACAAACAAAATTATTGTATTAGCACCAAAGTTTTCTTCCTTTTCTACTTCCTTATCTAGAAATCAACCAGTGTGGGAAATCTCTCTTAAAGATTTACCCAGGCCAAGATCTAATCAGACAGTAAAAGAAATTTTAAGTTTGGGCTAATGCATGTATTCCTGCTTACTGTGTTTGCTAAGACAAGTCCTGGGAAAATATTGATTCTCCCTATTTTCAAGACAGGTGGTATGGAAATTGATGTCTCTTTGATGAAGATTTGAGTAACGTAAGCTACATACCTCCAGATAGCCCACCTCCCATTTGATTAACCAACCACAGTTGAATAGGCATCCCTGTGACCCCACAGCCGTTAGGAATTTTTGGTCTAAGAGAGATGGCCAAATGATCCTCCTTTTATTAATAACCTGCTGGTCTTATTAATAAAATGATTAAATTACCCAGAAACTATGTCTCTCAAACTTTTTAATCATCACAGTTAAAAAGGTGCATCTGTCCCCCAAATCTCTCCTTTTTAGGTCAGTCCTAGTATTTTCAGTTATGTACAGACTAGAATATCCTGCTGCAGGATTGTTACAAAAACCACAGAAAGATGAATTTGGAGGGGACCTACAAAATTTTTAAAAGTGTTTTATTGCTACAACTGTGGCTGGTTTGCAAGAAGCCTGTGCTGAATTTGTTTTCTGGAACTGGCATTGCTTCCCTTAGGCCAAAAAGAATAAAGCAAAGATAAATAAATTTGTGCCACAGTGCTTTGGAAATACCATTTCCCAAAGCCCTTGAAATTCTAAATTGTAACCTGCTACTTTTGCCTGGAGGGATTTTCCTAAAATTATCTGTTTGTTCCTGAAATGTCACCTCTTTGTTTAGGAAGGTCTCAAATTACCAAGGGGTTTTCTAAGGTCAAACCTGGTAACAATTGTTTCTGGTCTTTAAACAAATTTCCTTCAAATTATTAGCTCATTTCTTCATGTAATGACTCAAGGTAATACTGAGTAAGGACAAGGCAGCAATATCATATAAAGGGTCCTTGGGAAAGTTTCATGATGGAGTATGATGTTAAAGATCATAAATATACTTGAGTGACATGCGTTGAGTCAGTTTCCATCAGGTAGTAGTCTCAGTAGCAAAGGTAAAGGTTTGTGGTGAGGGAATATGGATTTTAAGAATTTATTAAAGTTTTCTAGAATAATTCCTTCAAAGAGTAACCCATGCAAAATGATGCAGTCCAAGGAATGTTCCTTGATGAGCTAAGGATTACTCTTATCACCCTGGATTGCATGTCTTGTTATACAGTAGTGAAACAGATTGAACAGTATATGATTAACAATTGAGTCAATTGATACCTTTGCTATCTATCAACCATTTACTGAGTACCTTATATACCTGTGCCCACGACTGTGGAGGCAACCAAGAAAGATATTATTTCTATCCTCAAGGAGTTTATATTAAAGTTGGAAGGACAAATCTTATGCACGTGAAAAAAATAAGACACAAGGCAAATGTAGCAAGTGACTCTACCCCCTGTCGCCCAACATGGCATCTGCAGGGAGAGAGCGCCAGGTAGAAGGCAGCCCATGATTATATAATCTTTTAATGAAGAAACCCAACCCCCCCAACTGGCCTTCACTCTTATTAGTAGGGGAGCTGTCCCACACCCTAAGTGCAGGAATTTCTCTGAGACAAAGGACCTGGAAACATGTGGGTGTCCAATGAAAGCAGTTTTAACCTTATTTGGCATATCTTCTGCTGAGTTGGCTGGGGGGGCGGGGAGGGTCTCCATTGCCCTAAGCCCCAGATTGCTTGAAGGTCAGGTGACCTAACCTTAGGCCTAGTGAATACCGAAGCCATTCTAGATTTGATTTTTCAGAATGGGGAAACTTCACTATAAATTATCCCTCACAGTAATAACATATATAGTAAGCAGATGCAGTTATTTTGTAAATTTAGCAGTCCGTACAACTCCTACATTTCTCGAGGCCCCCTTTTCTTTTGACTAATGAACAGATGGTATCAAAGCCTGTCCTTGTTCCTATAATACTTCATGGTCAGCTTGCCCCTACAGTATGACTGGGCAAGGAACCAAGCAGATATGATTATCCTGTAGATTTAGTATCCTAAGAATCCTTGTACAACTCCCATCCTTGTTAGTCTCTTAACCTGGGTAATCATGCAGATATGTTTGCATCCTCTACCCCCTAGTAGGCTGAATGTGTTCACATGGAGCCTGTGGCAGGAGGCTTGTTTTTCAGGAGTGCCCACACCTTGTTACTTTGTGATTGGGCAGTGGGTCAAGAGGGTTGTGACATTCTCTGAGCCAGGAGAAGGCTATATATAGCCTAATGTGAGGTTTAGCTTTGGGGCTCACTTTGGGAA
>CM053582.1:307087978-307107083 GCA_028627135.1 Pseudochirops cupreus
TTTGTCTGCTTGTAACTTCTGTTTGTATTCTCTGAAGTTCGGGGTGCTGACTTTTTCCCCTGAACTAGGTAAATGATATATGTTTGATTAAAGTAAGATTGTTAACCCATTTTGAGTTGCTTTCCTTTAGAAAAGCAGATCTAAGGACCTGTCCTGGCAGCCATCCTGGGTATGCTAGGGTGCTTGCTGCTACAACACCTAGAGAGGATAATGAAAAGAAGAGTTGAGAAAGAGCAGAATTGAGGGAAATCATCCATTCCCTGCCTCCCACCAAGGATTTCCACTGGGGATGAGGAGAGAGAAAAACAGAACCTTTGGGAATGGAAACTCATGGTAGGCAAGGTCCCCATAGAAGAAAGTTGCTGTAGAGAGATTGATATTATGATATATGGTAATGTTCTGCAGCATTTGTTAGGTGACCATACTTTTGCTTCTTTGGTACTAACATTTTTTTCCACTAAGCTTTGAGTTATTTTTCTACTATAATCACTGTCTGTGGTGTTAGTAACAAAGTACTTATTCTTACTACCTAGAAAATCTCTCTCAGTTAATTGTATCATATTAATGCTTTTTACATTATCAAGTAGCTTAAAATAATAAAGGTTTTGTTTACAAGCTGCATGTCTAAGGTGGAATGTGTGTGGTGGTCACTAGTGAGGCTGCTAGACAAGTCAAATGAGCTGATCAAAGTATACCAGAAGTCTTAGTTGGGAAGCTGAATGATGAATGCTTTCTGATAACCAAGGTGCTTTTCCTCTCATGGACAATAGACCAAGGAAGGTGTTAAGAGAGTGACCAGGAGGTCAAAGAGTGGTTTAACAAGTAATGATCTACCTCTAAGCGACAGAAAATCAGGCACTTATAGGGGTGTGTTGCCTTATAAAATTAGGCACTGATACTTCTGAGAGTCTTACATCTTATCTTTCTTTCTCTCTCCCCCCACCTCTTTCTCACCCTACAAACCTATCACCTCTTTATCTGTCTCTCTTCTCATCCTCCCTATCACGTATCTACCTCTCTGTTTCTCTCTCTCTCAATAACCCTATCAGATGTAGGACTTTTCCTCAATACATATATGTGCTATAAACATATGTTATACACACACGTGTGTGTATATATATATATATATGTATATACATATATCTATATCTATCTATCTATATGGAGAGAGAGAAAGAGAGAGCATGCATACATGTTATATAATGTTCAGTAGCACAGTTAGGATCCAAAGAGTAGGTCTATTTTGGATTATAAATGCCATATTGGGGAGTTTCAATTTGATCCTATTGGGAAATGGGGAATCATTGATGATTTCTGGGCAGTAGAATGCCATCATATAAACAGTACTTTAGGAAGATTGATCTGGTGGTGGTGTATTGGTTGGAGCAGAGATTGTAGGAAAGATACGCAATTTATAAGGCTTAGTATAATAAAGTACAAGGTATCAAGGATCTGTATTAGATGGGATTAGGTTTATGTGGTAGATTAGGCTTGATTTAATCTTGTCCTGTGCTTTAGGTTCAGAATTGAAACAAAATGAAACATTCATGGATTATCTAATAGTTAACTTAAGGGAGTTGGCATAGCCATGTCTTAGAAAGGCTACTGACCAAGGGTACAGCATTGATTCATTTGAGTACACCTGCTTTGCTTTTGTGTGAGCCGTACTGGTCTGCTGGACTCAAGCCTAAGGGAGGAGAGCAACTCCTGGATTCGCACCGACTGACTTCTCTACTTAGGCCACTAGGAAGCTCCATCAATGGCTCTAGACTTAATCCTGAGTCAATTAAATTTTGAAAATGGTTTTAATACCTTTAAAGGAGAAACTAACATAACCTACATGGTAGATATTGCTTTGACCATAACCTGGAATAAGTTAGCTAAACTTACTTGAAGATTTTCTTTTCTGTAAAGTACTCAGGATGTCACTATGGACAACAAATAAATAATTAATGATAAAAATCCACTTCACAAGATTATTCTGTATTGGACATTGGAGGAGACTATGTCCCTATTCTTAGGGGGATCGAAGTTCTTAATTGATCATTTATTTTAGGATGAATAATGGATAGATATTATTTGAGGAGATAGGACATATACCAATAAAACATTTAAGTAAGAATTTACAGCAGCATAGAATTAAGAGTTAGAATCAATAGTGCGTTAATTCAATGAAAATTTATTAAACACTACTGAATGTTATGATAGACTCTGGGCAAGCTACAAAGTTTAGAAGGGACACGTCCTTGTTCTTTTTAATTTTTTAACAAATTTTATTTTTCTAAAACTTAAATACACAATGAGAGAAGAAAAAGAAACATTATAAACTTAAACATTAAAACCAGTACAAATAAGAGAAGGAAAAACCCATGTCATGTGCGCAGCGGAGTGTGGGAGAATTCAGAACATACAGCAATAGACTTCCATTTCGAGAAAATCTATGCAATAAATATTGTGTTGTGTTGAGAGCCATCCATCTTTTCTTTGCTTCCTAAGTTTTCTTTTGCTCTCTTCTGTGCACTTTTTACTTTTTTCTTTTCCCCCTTCCTCTCCACCCACCACACCCTAGAAGGCTACAATTAAGTGGGGATATATTTATATATAGATATATACATACACATATACATTTATACACATGCATACATAAACATATACTTTCCCTAACAAATTCTACTCCTGATATTTGTTTTATGTTTGTGCATCTCTCTTATTTCCTATCCCTCCTGACTTTTCTACTTCACTTCTGCCTGCTACTCTGCCTCCCTATTACTTAACCTGCCACCTCCAAGAATCTCTTCCTTATCCTCATATTTCTTTAAATCTAAGCACCCTTCTGTATCCTCCCTTTGACCTATTCTCTCCTCCTCCCCTCTAAAAATCCCTCCCTAATCCTCCCAAAGATTCCTCACCTATCCTCGCACTCCCATTAATCTAAACACCTTCCTATACCACCACCCCCAACACTTATTCTCTCATCCTCCTCTCTCCCACTCTCTCCCCTTAGTATTTTATTTCTTTCTGAATTTAGAAGACTTTTCTACTCTTTGGGATATATGTGCATTGTTCCCTCTTGAACCCATTCCTGATGAAAGTAGGTTACCAGAAGTAATAGCCCTTATCCTTCATCTAATTCCTTTGTATCAGTTCTTCCTCTTGCACTTCATTTGTTCAAGATAATTGCTCATTTTAGCTGTTCCTAAACAGATTTACTTTTTAAAGTCATATCGTACTCAGGTCTACCCCAATCTTTCTTATGAGCTACCCAATTACTAATAACAATCTTAGATGTGTGTTTTACATTTTACATACATAAAAGGTAAACAGTCTGTCTTTATTGAGTCCCTTATAATTAGTCTTTGGTATGTACCTTATATTTCTCTTGGCTCTTATATGTCAAATCTTCTATTAAGTTCAGGTTTTGTTTTTTGTTTTTTTCTCTTTTACAAAGTCCTGAAAGTCTGACAGTTCATTAAATATCCATTTTTTTTCCATTCAGGATTATGCTTAGCTTTGCTGGGTATGATATTTCCAGCCAGAACCCCAGTTCTTTTGCTCTTCAATATTGCTCTGCAATAACTGCAGTCTTTTAGCATCACCACTGCTAGATCTTGTGTGATTCTAATTATGGCACTATCATATTTAAATTTTTTTTCTCGTTGATCATAATATTTTATCCTTGAGCAAGGGGTTTTGGTATTTGACTGTAATATTCCTGTGGGTTTTCCTTGTAGGATCTCTTTCAGGTGGTAATTGGTGGATTTTTTCTATTTCTACTCTCCCTTCTTGTTCTAATGCTTCAGGACAATTTTATTTTATTGTTTCTTGTATTTTTGTATCAAGATATTGTTTTGATCATAGCTTTCAGGTAGTCCAATTATTCTTATGTTTTTTTCCTTCTTGATCTGTTCTCCAAATCAGTTGTGTTTGGGTTTTTATTTCTTATGGAATGTTTCATATTATCTTCTATTTTTTCATTCTTTATATTTTATTTTATTATTTCTTGATATCTTATAGCTTCACTGCCTTCCCCTTGCCCAATTCTGATTTTTAAGGAGTCATTCTCTTCCTTAGGATCCTGGATCTTTTTTTCTAATTGGTTGATTTTCTTTTCATAATTTTCTTGGATTTTTTTTTTTTTAGTTTTTCCTTAATCTCTCTCATTTGATTTTTAAAGTCTTTTTAACATTCTTCTATGAATTCTTTTTGGGCAAGTGACCATCTGACATTACTCTTTGGGGTAGAAGAAGGTTTCTTTACTTCAATATCCTCTTCTGAAGACAAACTCTGGTCTTCTCTGTTCCCACAGTAATTCTCTATGGTTGAATTGTTTCTCCTTTGCCTGTGCATTTTTTGGGGGGGTAGAAGCTTAATTTTTATAATCATCTCTAGTCCTGGGTTATGGGGGATGGTGCCTTTGGCCTCAGATCCTCTTTTAGTTCTCCTCTCTGGCTTGGAACCTAGACCAAGACCTCCAGCCTCTTAAAAGTTCTCACAGCCAGTGGTGTCCCTGCTCCACTGCTTCTGCACTCAGTGGGCATGTGCTGGTTCCTTCTTGCCCACAGTCATCTCAATAGCCCACCTGGGTCTGGCATTCCTTGTCAGCAGAGATTCTCTTAGTCTTTCTGGGCTCAGATGCCCAACTCCCCTCACTGTCTCAGGAGTAAAAGTTCCTGTGGCTAGGGCTGAGGCAGCCTCCCAACACAGCTAATCCTAGGGAACTTCATCCTGGGATTTTTCTTCAGATCTCCTATTGTCCCAGAAGAACCCCTGTTCTGCCTCTATTTTTACCACTCTCACGTTCACCCTGAGGTGCTCTTTTATCTCTTTTGTGGGGGAAAATCTTGAGAGCTTGGAATTTTTTGACCTACTCCTCTACCTTCTCAGAGTCCTCTCCCACATCCTTGTTCTTATAGAGCTCACAGTCTGCCAGTGGGACAAGGCACAAACCTAGATAACTATGGTATATGATGTTACTCAGAGTGTACTACAAAGGTACAAAAAAAGTGCTTTGAGAGGCCAAAGTGGAAAAAGGTCATTACTTGATAGAGTGAGGGAGTGACAGGTTAAGGGAAGATGAATCAGGGAAAGCTTAGTGAAAAAGTAGACAATGCATTGTTATAGGAACTCAAAAAAGAGATCAGTGTAAATCAGAATGATTGAAGATGGTTCCATGAAGACTTGAGTTTTGATATTATATAACTTTATAACAATTATTTTTTGACTAAACTATTATTAAGGGTTTCATCCAAGTGAAGGAAACAATGGAAAGGGCTGAAATAGACAGGTATTTTGTAGATTGATGTATATCAATTGATATACATTGATAGTTCAAATATAATTTGCATGAGCTCACACAAAGACAATCATTTCTCAGGTGATTTCAGGTTCCTGTCCCTGAATTCACTTTGTCCTTTGCTGCCCATACACACTGTAATTATCTCAGATTCTTGACTACCCCTACCTCCCAAATAAAAACAAAACAAAATAGAGTGAGAAATAGACAGCATGCTATAACAAAAAGAGTGCTTGTCTTATAGTTACAAGCCCAGAGTTTGATTCCTATGTCTAACTCTCATTAGTCATTGACTATGACCAAGAGGGTAGAATGTAAAGGCCATTGGGTTTGTAATCAAAAGACCTGGGTTTGAGTCCTAACTTTGCTATTTTTTACATATATCACCTGGGACAAGATGCAAATTCTCTGAGCCTCAATTTCTCCATGTGTAAAATGCGGGGACTAGACTAGGTAGTATCTAAGGTGACTTTTAGCTAAATATAGTGATCCTTGTGATACACATCTTTCAACTACCTGATAGGTTATCCCAAGAATAGGAAGTAGCTGATTGTGATAAGAATATCAATACATTCCTATAAAAGTTTCATTCTTTTGCCCATAAGCCCATATGAAGTATGAATCAATTCCCTGCTGCTTTTGCTAATTTTACCTTAACAATTAACACCAAGAAAACACAGGTACTTCATCAGCTACCACTACAATGTCCATGTATGGAACCCTCAGTTACAGCAAATGGAGAAGTTTTGAATGCTGTGGATAAGTTCGCTTACCTTGGTGGTATACTTTCCAGGAATGTACATACTGATAATGATGTTGACACACACATTTCCAGAGCTAGCTCCGTGTTTGGGAGCCTCCAAAGGAAAGTATGGGAGAGAAGAGGTATTAAATTGACTACAAAGCTGAAGGTCTTCAGAGCTGTTGTGCTGACTTCATTGTTGTATGACCATGAAACCTGGACAGTATACTAATGCCATGCCAGGAAACTGAATCACTTCCATTTGAATTGTCTTAGGAAGATTCTGAAGATCAACTGGCAGGATAAGGTACCAGACACTGAAGTCTTTTCTGGAACTAAACTGCCAGGTATTCAAACTCTGCTTCAGAGAGCACAACTCCAAATAGGCTGGCCACATTGTTCGAATGCAAAATGTATGCTTGCCAAAAAGACTTTTATGGAGAACTCACACAGGGCAAGCATTCACAGGGTGGTCAGAAGAAGTAGTATAAAGACACTCTTAAGATTTCTCTTAAGATCTTTGGAATTGATTATGTGACATGGGAGACACTGGCACAGGACTGCTCAGCATGTTGTGTCCACATTCAGTTGCGTTCTGAGTAGAACAGAACTGAAACAGCTCAAAGGAAATGCAAGTTGCCCAAATTTGGATAATCCACCCCAAATGTTTATACAAATTATTTGTGCCCAACCTGTGGTAAAGCATTCCAAGTTGTATTGCTCTGATTAGCCACAGTTGGACACAATGAAACTTGACTCTAGAGTAGAGATGTCATTTTGATCCTCTTTGAGAATGAAAGACAACAACCAACTTAAAGGATTGGAATTAGACTTGAGATTTCACTGGTATCAGGAATTCTTAGGTGCAGAAACTTCCTTTACCAATGTAAGTCAGCAATTTCTCTGCAATTTATCATCTTAGTGAGTTATCTAGACCATCAAGAGGCTAATTCACCTGGATAGGATCACATTACCACTATGGGTCAGGTCTTCCTGATTTAGAGGCCAGCTCTTTATTTACCGTGCTACACTGGCTCTCTAAGCTCTTAATAAACAACAGTAAATAGTTTTATTTCTATATACATGAGTTGAAATTATAAATGAAAGTTACAATGAAGTTCATTTGTATATCTTCTAGATGAATTCTTTGCCAGTAAATGTTGGCATTTTTATATTTGCTACATTCACGTGACAAAACTAAATAATAACAATAGTTCTTTTATATGTTAATACCAAATTCATAACATGACAGAGAAAACAGGGAATGAAGATAAAGTTCCTTTTTTCAAAAAATAAAATAAAATGGTATAGCAACAATCAGCAAGCCTCATATCTATCATTTAGCAACTCATAAATTGGTTACAAAGGGAAGATTGTTTAATTTGTGATATACCTAGTTTTGTTATAGTAGATGTGCAATGAATTCTTGAATAAAGGTGCTCCAACATAGCAGTTTGATATGTGTGCATGTAATGTTAATAATATTGTTGATGCAATATATCATATAAAAATATATTCTATACAATCTATTCATATAGTCTATTCTATTCTAAAATGTGTTTGTATATGTATATATACATACATACACATATGTGTGTAGTTTGTGTATATACATGTGTATGTATATGTGTGTGTGTTTGTGTGTGTGTGTGTGTGTGTGTACATAAACTAATATCAGAATTCACCAGAATCTTACAAAGTAGCAAGAAACAAACAATGCATCAAGACAATCCTAATAGAAGGAAGCATAAAAAGAAGAAAAAGAAAATGGAAAGAAAAAAAATGTGCTTTACACTTTTAAGTACAACAAAACCATACTCTTCTAGAGGAAGAGAAGGTAGGATATTCCTCAGAACACTACCTACAGCCAGGGCATTAATGGATGGTCCCTTTTGTTACCAATATTATTAACCTGACAACAATGAGATATTTGCCCACTATTATAACTTGTACTTTTTGTTCTTTTAAAGGGAAGAGGCACTACCTTGCCAGTACTGGTAATTCAGCCAAGTGCCTAAGCATCCCTGACCGACCTTGGAGAGGCAGTTCAGCCTTACTAGTATAAACAGTGACTTATTTAAACAAATCTTGGTCCAAAACGTCTGCATAGGAGATGCCTATGTTCCACAAAATCTGCAAGAAAATCAGTTACTATTTTCTGCAATGATAAAAAGTGGTACCAATCAAGTTTTTTAGATTACAAAAGTGCTTTACAAAGCTTATAACAAAAAATTCAAATCTCAAAGCCAATTTATAAATGGCAATATGCAGTGGGAATCTCACCCCAAAAAGAACTTGGTGTAAAAAACCAACACGGGAAGAAGGTGGTCCCCTTCTTTGAGAAGGAGTCCTTGCATCTTTGCAAAATGGCAGAATGAGGGCACCATTATAGTGATGGACTTTTACAAGTTCTTGTGAATGTCTTGGAACAGTTTTATAAACAACACTGGAATTATTATTGAAATTATGTGGAGAAATCCATCAGGGCCTGGTCCTTTTAAATGCTCTGCTAATTCTACAAAACAAGTTCCTATACCACGAAGATGTCATAAATGGCGGAGCACTGTCACTCACGCTCTCCCCAAGCTGACAGAGTAGTGGCAAAGCTGCGTGTCTAAATTAAAGAGGCTGTGCACCTTCCTGTAACTGTTATTTGCCTCCACATTTTAAAGGAGTTATCTTGATGTTGGTAATTGGTAGAGTAGGTATCTTGGAAAGTAGCTTCTGTGTGTGATTGAGTTTACCATAGAAATCAGTGATGTGATTGTAAGTGGAGAGATTAATTATAAGTCCATAAGGAGAGTGCATTTGGGAGACTAATGTGATTGAATAGAAGAAGCTCAGAGTATGAGTGGTTTATGTTAAGGTATGGATGATGAAATTTACCCAAAATCATTACTTTAGGGAGTATAGTGAGACTAAGAATTAGGCCACTGTGTGGAGGCATGCACTTCCAGCTTCTGTTGTTAGCCTGTGGGATTGTGTATGCCGTATTCTTGCTGCGAAATGATTACTGTCTTTTGGGGTCATATCATATCTGTCAGATATGACATATTTGAATGGCATAATTCTGAGCTTCAGAAGAGAGATATCCTAGGGGCCCAAATAGGCCTAGAATCTAGGGTGTGAGTAAAACAAGTATTTATCTCGTTCTTAATGTATCTAACAGTAAATAAGGTTTTTATGACAAGTGACTTCTATAATTTCATTGGAGAGTTGAGATAAATGCACATGAATCAATAGCAAAAAGAAAAGAAAAAAAAATAAGAGATGTCAATTCCATAAGAGTAGAGATTGAATTATTCCTTGTGTTTGTATCTCTAGCATGTAGCACAGTCTTTTATACATAGCAGGGGCCTATACGCTTGCTGATTGACTGATATGACAGAAAGCATAATTAAATACTATGATGTGTGGTATAGATAATTTCTTAAGTCTGGGGGCTGAAATGGTTAGGTGTAGTTTTAATGGAAAAGTAGGAGGACATAATAAGAGGAGGGTGTGTGTGTGTGTGTGTGTGTGTGTGTGTGTGTGTGTGAGAGAGAGAGACAGAGAAACAGAAAGACAGAAAGACAGAGAGAGATGCAGAGAGAGAGAGAGAGACAGAGATGGAGAGAGAATTTCAGATAAGGAGAATATAAACAAAGGCCTATGGTTGAGACAAGTTATCATGTTGGAGGGAAGAGAAGCAATGAGTTTGATTGAAGCCAAAGTTTTATGTTCAGGAAAATGCTGTTGGTCAAGGAGGGTAGAGTCATATCATAGGGAACCTTCTAAAATCAAGTAGAGACACTTAGATTTGTTGTGATGAGGAATACTAAACCATTGTAGATTTTTTTTTTTTGGACAGAGCCATGGCAAAAGTGGTGTTTAAAGATGGACTAAAAGGAAGAAAAACTGGAGTCAAGAAGGCTAATTAGAAGAATGCTGACATAATCTATGCATGAAGTGAAGGCCTGAGCTCAGTTTGTAGCAATGGAATTAAGGAAGGTATGGATATGAGAAAGATTTTAAAGGAAGCACTGATAGGGCATGGTAACTCATTGAGTATGGGGAACAAAACAGAGACAAAAGGATACAAAAAAATGACTGCAAGGTTTTGAGTCTTGATAGCTGGGAGAATGATGATATCATTAACATAGAAAGGGAAGTTGACTTCTATCAGCAGGGATAATACCTTATTATTAATCAACACCTTATTAATATCTAAGAATTAATACCTTATTAATGAAAGAAAAAAATCAGTTATCAGTGATACGAGGTACTGAGAATTTAGAAAACCCAGCACAAAAATTTAAATGCCTTTGAAATTATTGTTTCCTAAAGAATAATAGCAATGATTAGTTCCTACTGTCTTTTTTTTGTAGTTAATATTCACCTGGATACTCAGTCAATAAACATTTATCAAGTACCTCTTATGTACTGGAAACTGTACTAAACACTGGCAATACAAAGAAGGGCAAAAAACAGCCTTGCTGTCATGGAACTTATAGTCTAATGAGGAAGACAATATGTAAATAACTAAGTACAAAAAGGATATCTGAAAGATAAACTGGAGATAATCCTCAGAGGGAAGGCACTAGCATTAAGGGAAATCAGGAAAGGCTTCTTGTAAAAAGTAGGATTTTTGTTTTCACCAGAAAGAAGCTGGGGAAGACAGGAGGCAGAGACGATGAGGGAGAGAGCTCCAGCAATGCGAGAAAGCGAGTGAAAGTGCACAGAGTCTAGTTCTAGGAACAAGAAGGAGGCCAGTGTTCTTGGATCACCAAGTGTTTGGGGCAGGGAGGGAGTAAAAGGGGGAAGTAAAGTCCAAGAAGACTGCAAAGGTTGAGGTGGAAGAAGAAGGTATGACGGATTTTGAAAGCCAAAGAGAGGTAATAGGGAGCCACCAGAATTTCTTGAGTGGGTCGGTGACATAGTCAGACCTGCACTTTGGGAAGGTCGCCTTAATAGCTGAATAGAGAATGGACTATAGTGGAAAGAGTCTTGAGGCAGGGCAAACAAACCAGAAGGCCATTCCAATAATCCAGGCATTGGGTGATGAGGGCTTGTACCAGAAGAGTGTCAGTGTCAGAGAAGAGAAGGAGCAAGACATATCACGAAGGTAAAGTTGACAGTATTTGGCAATAGATCAGATGAGGGTGAAAGGAAGGAATCAAAGAGGATGACCCCCTGGTTTCAAATTTGGGTGACTAGGAGGATAACAGTAACCTTGACAGTAATAGGAAAGTTAGGAAGAAGAGAAGTTAGTTTTGGCAGAAAAGATACTCATGCTCTAGAAAAACATAAAATAGAACAGTTAGCCTCTTTTATCACTTTACTCAAAAAGCAGTTTATCACCGGGTATTTCCATCTTACCTAATTTTGAGGTAATTATCTTTATTAGGCTTTGCTTTTTTTCTTTTCTTTCCTTTCAAAGACTTGATCTTCAAAATTTTGTAATATTATAATATTTGCTATAATATTATAATTTGGGAGGAGCTAGTAGATTTTTAAAGACTACACTTCTCATTCTATTTTTAACAATCATTCAAAGATGTGTGCCCTACTGCAAAATAAAAATCCAGCCAAATTTGCTTCCATCTTCAAAACACTGTCAGGGTCTCCCAATAGAAAAAAAAAATGAAATCTGAATTAAGACCAGGGTATCAAAGGTATCTCCTGAACCAAGAGTAAAAAGGAACAGAGAGGAATACAATTACACAGCTCAAAATTTATGTCACATTAAAATATAATATTATCATTTTTTTATTAGCAACTAAATTACTAGAAAGTACTAACATTCAAAACAGGAGGTTGTATTGTTGGTTCCAGAGAAGATGAGATATCGAAGAAAGAGGCATTTGTGGAAAAGCAATAGGCCATTTCCTGCCCATGGCTGCAATCTTGGGGCTGCACAACTGCCATGACTAATCCAGCTACCATCAGAACCACACCATTAAGAAGCATCACGCTGGCCATAATCTTATCTGGATGGATCCATCTGTCTTCAGAGAGCTTCAGATAACAAGCCGATGGGATAATAAAAATAAGTGGAGCTGCACAGAGGACACCCTGTGAGTTGGAAATGAGAAGAAACAAGGTAATTTGGCAGAACAAACACATTTTTTTAGACAGTTACCAAACAAAAGAGTGTTTGTAATGGTTCTTTAAAACTTATTTAATGACTTGCAACTGAATCAGAAAGAGGAAGAGAAAATGCCAAAGGATTTAGGAATTATGTTTTTCTCTTCTCAGGGCATATTTACAAATAGAGGATTTTGCAACCAGAGACCCAAAGAATATTAGAACTCGAAAGGTCATCAGAGATGATCTTGTCCAATTGCATCTTTGGACTGAAATCCAGAGAGGTATAGGGCAACCCACCCAAGATCAGAGAGACAGTCAAAGGTCTAGAACCGAGGCTTCTGGACTCCTAAATCCAGTGTTATTTCTACTTTTAAGACTTCAAAATATGAAAACAACTCATAACAGTGTAAGTAAACAAACAGCCTACTTATTACGATTTCAACATATATTTAACAATAAGAATATTTCTCATGAATACCATGACAGTTTTTGTGCAAATGCATGTTTGAACCATTTTAAGAAATGTGTTTGTCTATACCACAATTTTGTTCAAATATACTATTTATCAAATTAAAACTTATAATTGGCATAGTCAATAAAATAAGGTATAAAGATTTACTTGAGACAAATTCTAGAAATGTCTTTTGTTTTTGCTTATGTTAGCTTTTTACCTTTCTATACAACTTGGCAGACTCTGTCAAATATAATGTGTCTAAACCTTTGTTAGTGTGAGATTAGACATTTTGGGAAGCACATCTCCCCTTTTCATCTGGGAAGCCTCCTCAGTGTAAATTTAAGTGTATATCCATGTAAATAAAAACAGGAAAAATAGCACTCTAAATGCACTTAGCAATAAATAGCATGTCTAAACCACCCTCTGAGTAAAACCAAACACACTCATTACCTCTGCAAACAGACATGAGGGCCTAAGTAGCCTGGGTAATTCACCAGACTAGATTAGCATGTGGATAAATCCAACCAAAGGGGAAAGTGTCAGATTTAAAGCAGAGGTTAGGAGATAAAATATATAATTAAGAAAGAGAGACTTAGTCATTCTACCTAGCGTCAACATTCCCTTCTCCTCTTTCCTGCTATGGTTGTTATTGACCATCCTTTGTGGTTTATTAAAAACAAGCTAGAAGCTTTTAATTTAAAGGCTTGATAACATGTCAGGCCACATGACTAATGCACACATAGAAGGTTGTTGGATTTAATTGGATCCATAGATAACATTTTTCATAAAAGTAGTATTTTTCATTTTTTGAGTCTGCTTTGTTTTCTGGTCCTGCCACACTTTGCCTTGGATAACACTTGTAAAAGCAAATTTTCTGAATGTGAAAAATAAAAGAACAGATGACATCTACAGAGTAGCTTTAATGGAAGCACAATCTCCAATGTGCATCCATGTGGAAAACCTTAATAATGCCTTGGTAAAACCTTGATAACCTTGAAAACACCTCAATAAAAAGAACATGGGCAATTATCGTTTGTGAAATTATATAATGAGCAATAATGCTGATTAAAAAATGGCAAACGGGAACAGAAACGACAGTGGCACTATGGCAAAGGTATCAGGATCTGGGAGATTATGAATAAGAAAGGCATCACAGTATAATGCTGCTGTTGGAGTCGGGAACACCTGGGTTCAAATCCCACCTTTGATACTGCCTCGATGCTGAACAGCAGTAAATTACTCAGCCTCATTGAGTCTCTTGTGTAGAACAGAGGCAATACCTGCAGTCATTATCTCACAAGGTTTTGGATAGATTTAAGCCAGATGGAAAAACACTTTTGGAAGAATTCAGACTCCCTGAAGGAAGAAACAATTTAATTTTTGTCTCTGTATCCTTGGTGGCTGGGAATGTTGAATTGAAGCAGGATTAAGGAAGGAAGAAACAAGCATTTATGCAATGCCTGCTACATACCAGGCACTGTGCTAAACATTTACAAATATTTTTCGTTTGTTCCTCACAAGCACCTTGGATTTGTTGTTGTTCTGTCATGTTCCATGATCCCATTTATGGTTTTCTTGGCAAAGACACTGGAGTGGTTCGTCATTTCCTTTTCCAGCTCGTTTTACAGATGAGGAAACTGAAGCAAACAGGGTTAAGTGACTTGCCCAGGGTCACACAGCTAGTTTAGAGTCTAAGGCCAGATTTGAACTCAGGAAGATGAGTCTTCCTGACTTCAGGCTCAGAACTCCATCCACTGTGCCACCTAGCTGCCCCTCAACCTTGGGAAATAAGTTTTATTATTAACCTCGTTTTATAGTTGATGAAACTGAAGGACACAGAGGTTCAGTGATTTGCTCAGGGTCACATAGCTAATTAAGTGTTTAAGGCGGTATTTGAACTACAGTTGGGCCCAGTGTTCTATCCACTCTACCACTTGACTCCTGCAGTTTGGGGAAGAAATTGGCAGACCAGAAAAACACACTGAATGGGATTTAATAATTCTCTGTGGAAATGAGATAATACCATAAGACTCTAAAAATTCCTTCCAATTAAAAAAAAAACCTCTGAGTCTCTATATATTTTTCCTTTAGAAAAGTTAACTGTAAAGTGGATGACTGGTAACTGACATGGAAAGCAAAAAAGATTTTTCAGCTGAGCCAGGTTTGAATGCATCAGTGAATTGCAGACTTTGGCCACATATGAAGGCCTGACTAATTATACTTAGGTGTATTATAGAAGGTCTTGAACTGGCTCAATCCCTGTTTCTATGAAATAAATGTTACTGCTCTATTGCTTTGAAATAAAGGTTCCTAAACATATCAAATGCAAATATAGAAAGACTACACTGTACTCTTCAAAAATATACTTCTTGGCAGGCATAAACATATATGATGCTTATTCATCTAGAATCACAGAGGCATGGAAGCAATACTAAGGCATAATGTTGCCAACAATTCCTCTTAAGCAGATATTGCTCTCCAGACTTTTGGAATGGTTCCAATCCCAGTGTACTGGGTAGGGCAAACCAATTAGCATTATGTTTATTTTATGCTTTTCACAATTGAGAAAGAAGTTACTAGGAAGAAAGCTAATTATTAGAAATAAAGCTTAATGTTTGAACTGGAGGAAGTCTGGTCAGATGTTGTGTCTGAAAGCAAGGCTCTTGTCTCAGGATCTGCAAAAGCCTTTAGGCACCAGGAGTTAGCCCTGAGAATTCCACCAAAATGATGGCAAGTCTGATGACAGATGTCAACATTGACAGCACACCCATTATCATTTTTTTTTGCTCTGAAAAATTGCACTCTTTTAAATTGAAGACACCACGTCTGCTTTTGGAAACATGTCATTATATATTATTGTACAACAGAGAAATAAGGCAAGGCCTGTAAAGGTCTAATATTTTACCATCCTGTTAATGGATCATCAATTCAACTGCTAACACTTACAGCATGATGTGTTGTTTTATACATGGCAAGTAAAGTTTCCACCACTTCATATTGGCTAAAGTTAATACAGTAAATGCATATGAGTCATTATTCCCAGCTAACCCTCAAGCTCAAATTAATTTTTTTTTCCTGATTTTATCCTTTAATTGCTCTCACACTGGGCCAAATGATTCTTTTCTTGTTATTAATCCAATTCTGGTTATTAGATAGTTAAGTAATGTAATGACTTTAATCTCACGCTAAGTCCAGTCTCCTTGATTCCTTTAATCATATTACTTATTTTTCCCTCAGTTCTCTCCAATTGAACTATATGTGCCAAAAATAAGCTCAGTATTTCAGATTCACTCGGAGTTATATTATCTCGCCTGGGTATTACTTTTAAAAGATTGTTTGGATGAGACTATTTTACTAAGCAATTAAATTTTCAGTTTAGGGCAGCTAGGTGGTACAGTGGATAGAATGCCACACCTGGAGTCTGAAGTCTTATCTTTCTTACTTCAAATCTGGCCTTGGACACTACATGTATGACCCTGGGCAAGCCACTTAACCTCTGTTTGCCACAGTTTCCTCATCAGGAAAATGAGCTGGAGAAGGACGTGGCAAACCACTACAGTGGTTTCTTTGCCAAGGAAACCCCAAAATGGGGGTATGAAGAGTCTGAGATGACTAAACAACAGAAGAAGATTTTCAGCTTGCCTGATTTCTTATATTGTATCATACTTCCTAAAGTTGATCCCAAAAGAGAACTGGAGACAGCATGATTGGAGTTGGATTCAGAAGACCTGTGTTCAAAGCTGCCTCAGACATTTACTTGCTACATGACTGTAGGCCTCAATTTCTTCATCTAAAAAATGGTGAGGTCATAGCTCTAAAGTTTCTTCCAGTTCCAAATCTATGATCCCATAATGAAAGTCCATTCCAACCAAAAATCTGTGATGCTTTATGTTCAACAGAATATCAGGACAAAGATAGAATTAGAGTCCATGGCTAAGTCTCCATGACCCCATTTATTTAGGTGATTGTTTTTAGCAAACATCTTGCTTCTCCAGTGAATCAGAATATCTGAGTTGAGTAAAGGAGGTGAAAAGCTGACAAAAGCTAAAGAAATGCTAGAGTCTGGAACAGTACCCCCATGGTGAGGGGTGAAGATACAAGCCCATTTCTTGTTTCAGGACTCCTTATGAAGAGAACTTATACTTATCACCACTTAGAAGTAACTACACTGATTTTTAAAAAAATTTCTGAAGAACTGCATCGACCCTAGGCCTCTTCTACACTGTACAATGTTCTATAGCTGTGTTGAATATTATCTTCTCCAGAATTGGCAATTTGCATTTTCATCTGAATTTCCTTCTACTTTTTAGTCTAATAAATGGTTAGTCTTACTTTTCTATTAACAAAATATACTCTCTCACTTTTCCTGAACTGCTCACACTCTTCTTCAGGTCAACACAATGAAGGCTATAATCTTTATGGAATTCTCTGCAGACACCATACTTGGAAGTTACATTAAATGTTAGAAAAAGAACACTTAAGAGAAGACTACTACTTTATTACCTGTTGACCATAGTATGTATGTATGTATGTATGTATGTATGTATGCATGTATGTATGTATGTAGCTAGCTAGTTAGCTATGCTTTGTCTCTATCCCCCAATAATTTGAGTTCCAAAAATACAAGCAATACTAATGACTTAGTCCCTCCCCCTCCTTTTTTTAGGTAATCAGAATTAAGTGACTTGCCCAGGGTCATACAGCTAGTAAGTGTCAGCCAGATTTGAACTCAGGTTCTCCTGACTCCAGGACCAGTGCTTTGTCCAGTGTGCCACCTAGCTGCCCCTGACTTAGTTTTTAAATATTTGAGCATAGATTGTCTTATTTCTAATTAACCTAATGTGTTCTGTTTGCCCATTCATTTACTGGTTGAGATTCGAAACTGAGGTGTAATTACAAGAAGAGGAAAAAAGACATTTGTCTCACTGTCTGTCCCATGGGATAGCGAGTGGGAATGTTTAAGTGATTACCTTTCTACCCTGGGGAATCGGGGAGATGATGGTGTCACAGCACCAATGTAAGATTGCTATTGTAACATTTACATCAACAATAATGCTAGAATGATATTATCACTTTCTTCATTCTGCCTCGGTCACTTAATCTAAACCAACGCAGCACTGTTTTACCACTTCTGCAGTCAAAAGATGGCCAGAGTGCAAAATGCCCTGTAAAATATAATGTCCTTAGGGTTATAGTAGTTTTTTAAGCAAGAGGTTTAAAAAAGTGCGACAGGCTAAAGGAGCAGTCAGAAGCAAGTATAAGCTGAGTATTTGTAAAGGAATTAAAATAAAAATCCTGGTAAATGTTACTACGGTTTTGTAAAATGAAGACTGTGGTGCTGTGTGCATATCTTATTTGTGAGGTTTGCACAGCTACTTAGCAGTGGCGATCAAACAGGACTGCCAAAGTATTAAAGCTTATTAATGAAGATAATATTTCCCCCTTAAGATTCTATTTTTAATTCCTTTCCAGGCATTTAAACACAAATCTACTGTCACAACCGATCTGCAGGTGTCACTTTTCAATAAGCTAAATGGGTGAAATTTTTTAAACTTATGGAATTTATAGGAAAGGGAGTTGAGTTCTATTGCATACTTTGGAGCTCAAGCTGAAAGGCAGAACCTAGTTTCCAGACAGTGCTTTTTTTTTTTAATTAACTTTTGTTTATTTTTAGTTAATATCATTCATTTCCATGAGATTTTGAGTTACAAATTTTCTCCCTGTCTTTCCCTACCCACCCCCCCAAAACAGCGATCCCACTGCACACCCCCTCCCCCAATCTGCTCTCTCCTGTACCCTCCCCCATCTCCTCTTTGAGTTCCCGGTGGGGACAGGACGGGTCCCCCTGCCCCAGTGCCTGCGTGCCTTATTTCCCAGCTGCATGTAGATAATACTAATACTAATATATGTATATATATAATATACACATTATACACACACACATATATTTTTAACATTTGATTTTAGAACTTTAAGTTCTAGATTCTTTCCCTTCCCCCCTCATCCCCCACCCACACAGGAAAGACAAGCAATTCAGTACAGGCCGTACATGTGTATTATGCAGAACATCTCCACAATGGACATACTGTGAGAGACTGACTGTATTTCCCTCCTTCCTATCCCGCCCCCCACTTGTTCTATTCTCTCTTTTGTCCCTGTCCCTTCACAGAAGTGTGTGCTTCTAACAGCCCTTCCCCTCCATCATCCCCCCATCTAATCCCCTTCCCTCCTACTCTCCTGTAGGGCAAGATCCCCAATTTAGAGTGTGCCATTCCCTCCCTAAGCCAAATTCATTGAGAGTAAGGTTGACCCTTTCCCTTTTGCCTTCCTGTTCTTCCCCTCCATTGTAACAGTTATCCCTTGCCTCTTCTATATAAGATGATTAATCCCATTCTGTCTCTCCCTGTCTCCTCTCATTCTATTCCTCTCCCACCTCTCAATTTCACCTTTTAAAATATCATCCCTTCCTATTCAATTAATCCTGTGCCCTCTGCCTATGTACACATATATACACACACTCACATATGTATTCATACGCATATATACC
>CM053582.1:307107583-307131067 GCA_028627135.1 Pseudochirops cupreus
GAGAAAGCTTAAGTGCAGCATGTAACATTGGAAACCACTTTTTCCTCAGAATCTGCCAATGTGAATCAATGGGAGATGTAGGAAATGTGTTAAATCTTGATGACATCTTTATTTTTCCTTCATCCTGGAGAACAGAAATCCCAAGAGGAATGAGAAGTGAGGTAGGACTTAAGGTTTGGAGAGTGTCTCCCAGGTGGGTATTTCTAGTAGATGATCAGAATGATTATGGGAAATGAAAAGAGGACCCAAGGAATCCCCATTACTAAAGTCACAATAGCTCCCACTGTTGCTACTATCACAGTGGGAAACCATAAAGAGCTGAGACAACAGAGACTGTACCTATGGGAGTTTGCTAAGAACAGATGATGATGATGAAGAAGATGATGGTGGTGGTGGTGGTGGTGACAGTGGTACTTCTTGTGCTACTTGTCTAATCTCCCTCCCAAGTAGTAAATTCCCATTCCAAAATGTATCTGTTCTTTAAAGTTTATTTATATCTCCATTTAATTAGTTTTTTAATGTCTTCTTCAGAGAAAGTGATTGGGGTGGCTAGGTGGCACAGTGAATAGAGCACCAGCCCTGGAGTCAGAAGGACCTGAGTTCAAATCTGACCTCAGACACTTAACACACTTACTAGCTGTGTGACTTTGGGCAAGTCACTTAACCCCAGTTGCCCTCCAAAAAGAAAATAAAAAAAAAAAGAATAAGGCCTAGCAACACAGAGAAAAATGATTAATCCTAGTACTTTCTGGTTTGTGAGCTTCATTATTATGCATGGGAAAGAGATTGTGAGGCACCTTATTCAAGGAGATTCTGAGAAGAAGAAACCAAGAACAGATTATCTGAATTGTTGGAGGTGAGAGAGGAATTTTCTCCTTTGGAGCTATATGAGAGAGAGTCTTATTAATTCCATAATTTAAAAAATTTCCCCAATGTGTCCCAGATATATATGGATCCAATATTTTACTCCAGCCCCAAATGAGTTAAAGTGCTGGTGAAAGGAAAAGTCTTGGTAAGTATGTTTCATTCAGAGGCAGAGTGGATTGAATTCTAGAGTGGATTGAAGGCATTGCCTAAGGGAAGATCATACCCTTGGGGAATGGGAATGAGATCTGCCCACACAAAGGGAAGTCTATCTAAGAAGGAATAGTCTTTTGTCTAAAATGGTCTACTATGAAGAAACAGGTTAACCTAATCAATTCCCTACAATTATTTCCATGTTGAGCAGAGCAGTTACAGTGTAGAGCAACAGCTCTAACCAAAGATTTTGTATCTATACTTCACTAAGAAAAAAAAGATCCTTCACAGATAGTGTGGATAAAGTAATCTGGCTAGGGCAAAGCTTGCTATCAGCATGACAATGAGGCCAAGAACAGTACAAATACATAAAAAGGCAGAGAAAGCAAGTTAGTCTATCCTCTTCCTTATCAGGTATTACAGGGAAATTCAGGGCATATCCCTCTCACTAAGAGGCACTTATTTCAGCAGTACTAAAACAGGAACTGACACATATGTCCAAAGAAAACAATCACCCAAAATACCATCATTCATATTTGGATAAAAAGAAATTTTCAGGATATCCTTTTCTAAATATAATGATTCTGAAATGAAAGCATTTTCTTTGAAAAACAATGTAAAATATCTTGCTTTCAGTTTCATGGAAGTTCCTCCCTTTATATGTTATGCCAAACTAATCTGTAATCTGATCTCAAATTTTTGCTTACCCAGAGTTTTGCATCCATTATTGAACTCAGGAATTTAACCCATTGTTTGCTGAACCTAATTTCTCTGGTTGAAACTGATAAGGAATTCTATACTGTGTGTTTTAAAGAAATCAACAAGGAAGACTTTCCTTAATGAATACTTCAACCAATATCATTGTAATTATTTGAACTTTAGTTCAAAATCTATTAAAGGAATATTGGGAGTATCTACTGGTCAAGAATAGTGGGAATATTGGTCAAGAAGACTTTTTGAAAAACCTAGATCATCTCTCTAGGAGAAATAGGGGGTAACTAAATACCTAGAACAGATTTTTCTCCCCTCATATTATATTCCCCATTATCAACCAACATCTTTGGTATGAAATGCATAGTTTAAAATTCCTGATGAATTAAATGAATGGCACACACAACTATCTGTCTGTATATTTATCTCTCTGTTCAAAATCAGTGAGTCAGTAACTTTCATTAGGGTAATTACAGTGGTGTAGTAGATAGAGGTTTAGGCCTAGAATCAGGAAGACACATTTTTGTGAATTTAAATCCAGCCTCAGACACTTACTGTGTGACCCTGGGCAAGTCACTTAACCCTGTTTGCCTCAGTATCCTCATCTGTCAAGTGAACTGGAGAAGGAAATCATAAGCCACTCTACTATTCTTTACCAGTAAAACCTCAAATGGGATCACTTAGAGTAGGACATTAAGCAACTAATAATAACTTTCACTCATTAGTTAAGATAAGTGGTTTATCCCCACTGTGGCAACCAGTGACAGTTTACTTGTCCTTTGTCCTCTCATCTACTATTCCCACTCCTTTCCTGGAATTCATTGTTCCCTTTCCTAACAATAATTGACATTTATAGGGATGAGACTAAATCTAGGATTTCATCAGATGAGGAAATTCTGAATGAGGAATAACTTCTACTAATGTAAATCAACACTTTTAGTTTTAGACAGTTACCTGGGGCACTAAAAGACGAAATGATTTGCCTGGAGTCTACAGCCAGTAGGTGTAAAAGGCAGGTTTTAAACTCGGATTTTCCTGGTTCCCTCCTCTTAGACTCACAAAATCCTCATGGGATTTGATTTTTCTCATTTTCAAATGAGGAAACTGAGGCTTAAAGAGTTTAAATGATTTATCTGTGCCTACACAACAGTGAAGCATTAGGGGAAAGATTTTATCTCATTATTAGATTTAATCAGAAAATATTGCTGTCATTTCTAGTGTAAGTCAGGAAAGAATGAATTAGTAGAATGTTTAATTAGAGATTTTTAGTTTGTTCTTTTTCTAGTTTTTTGAATTGCATACTCAATTCATTGGTCTGCTCTTTATTGTAGTAACTTTATTATATATTTGGAAGCAATAGCAAGTTTTATATAAGAGATTTGTAGCTTCATGTGCAATCATTACTTTTTATTCTACTATGTTAGGGAAATGCTTGTGTTATTTTGTAAGTTAAAAATAAAATTTTAAAAATAAATTAGTAAAATGAATATTATGGAATTTCATATCAATAGAATGATCTTAAATGCATAGTTGTAATGTTAATGGGATATAAGATCTTCCCTGCACATTAATAGGCCTATATGCCCAGTTGGGATACATCCTGAATCACAGAGCCCATTGGAAAAGGAACTAGCTTAAAGAGAAGCTTGCTAGGGTGGCTAAGTGGTGCAGTGAATAGAGCTCGGCCCTGGAGTCAGGAGGACCTGAGTTCAAATTCAGCCTCAAGACACTTAACACAAAAAACTAGCCATGTGACCTTGGGCAAGTCACTTAACCCCAATTGCCCTACCTTCCCCCTTCCAAAAAGCAAAAGAGAAGCTTGTTTAGGGGAGGCTTGCTTGTAGGAATGAGTCACAAGATTTGTGATGCCTTCTGGTTCTGAGAAGTATATATATATTCTGAGTTGGTATTTTGCTTTGGGGGTTTGATCATGAGAAGGATCTTTTGATTTTCTGGTTGCAACTCTGAGTACCCTTCAGACCCTCCTTCCTTCAGACCCCCCTCCCACCCCACCACTGCTCAGATGAAAAAGCTCTCTCAATCCAGCAGCATATGTAAAGTATGTAGCAATATTGCTTTGATTCAGGCAGAGCCCTGTCCATTGGTCTTTGTGCTAATTTCTCTACTTGTATTTTTTATACTCCTTTCTCTGTAATTAAAATAGGATTGTTAACCCCTTTTTGAGCAGTCTTTCCTTGAAAAGCAGATCAAAGAACCTATGCTAGCGGGCCATCCTGGGTATGCTAGGGTACTTACTGTTACAGTAGTTCAATTAGACAGACCTCTCATAGATGTACTAACAACATTCTAAAACAAAGAGCAAGACTTTATAAGGAGTAGTAATCTGCATACACACACAGTGAAAAATATGGATGTACTCCTTTCTGCTGTAAAAATTTAAGGATGAGAAAATAGCCATTTTCATAAGAGTCAAAACAACTTTCAAAACATGTGCCTATGTCTTTCATTGTCTGGCTTCCATGTTTGTCTTAAGGTAATGAAATAAGATTGGACCAGTGCCTACAAATAAATATATAAATAACTCATTTACATATCAGTTATTTGATCAACTCGTCAAACTTTCCTATTTGGAGAAGTCTTTAACTGTTAAGTAGTTCAAGCACATTGGTATATTTTGGACTCTGTAGATCTAGATACTTACATTGTACCATAGGCTGATTGACAATAGCAAATGCCACAGGTAGAAACTGTATAGAATTATGCCAGCACTCCTCACAAGTTTACAGTTAAATAAAACTATACTTACTTCATTTGTGTTTTAAAGGATTTTATTCTCTTTGCCAAACAGAAGAATACGGAAAACAGGGGAAACACTAATTTAGATTATAAACTCATTTGTGAAATGCTTAGGAGGGTGATAGAAGATTGAGTCATATTCCTTCACCAAATAGTGAAGAACAGTGGAAGGAGTAATTAAGAATGCAGAAAATTTAGTACCAGATTCAACTAATCCAGGTCATTCCAAGAGCATATACAAATAGACAAAAAGCAGAACAGACTGGCCAATCTTGTAAAACTCCTGTCACCAATGACATTGGAAGCACCATATTGAACTATAACAACTCAGTGTGCTAAATGAGGAAATGCAAATTACCGACAAAAAAAGTTGAAGATAGTAAGAGCAGCTGAATCACAGAAAGTACAGAATTCTGTTCTGGAAATGTTATAATTTTGAAAGTATTAGGGATTTATTTTCTTTTTTAAAAAATTCTGAACTTAGACTTCAAATAAATGAACATTTCCATATTCAAAGTACATACAGCATGAAAAGATTATACATGAAGCTGAGAATCTCTATTTTTATCTACAGCTTGCTTTTCTTTTTAAGTCTATAATCAGTTCAACACATAACTTTCAAAGCTGTCCAGCTTGTCATTGATTCCTTCTGGCATTTCTTCTTCCTCTCAACCCTATCTCTATATCATCCATTTCATTGGGGGAAAAAAACAAACAAAATCCATAGATGAACCACTGTAGCAAATATGCATAACTGAGCAAAAGAAGTTATTAGGGATTGATTTTTTTTTAAGTATCCGAAAAGAGGGAAAGCCAGGAGCTTGTTTTATTATCTGAGGCAAGTGTCTTGAAGAAAGAGAGGTAACCTGGCAGATATAAAATGTCAAACTTTTCCAGTCATAAAAAGGGTGTATGTATATATAAAGAAGCATGTGAGAAGAAAATGAAAACTTAAAAAAAAGTTTTATTTCTCTAGAATGAATGGGACAGGATGGGGGTGGGGGAATGAGAAGAATAATGTAAGGCATAAGCAATCTAATGAGTTGATTAGAATTGTATGTGCTATCACAGATGGAAATAATCTTGGGGGAAGGGACAGGGCAGGTGATTATGTAAGACAATCATGCAAGTTCCTAAGAATTCAATTATCCAGTAGAAATGTGACGAACCAAACTTGAAAACATACAATCCAATATACTAGTAAACTTTCATTATTCTGGACAAAATTTGTGGACATGGTCACTTTTTTTATCATCTTGAATGTATATTTGTGAAAGCATCTCTAAAGATTGGAATTTAATAACATGTCAGTGAGCAGTATGATAGTGGACATAAGATAAACAAAACCTATGTGTGACTGGTGTTACAGGGTGTATAAAAGGATTTTGTGACCCATGAGCTGTAGAAAGAAAGAACAGAAGCACTGAAGTCACTACCAGTCATAGTCTGGGCTTACTTTGTAGTCTATTTTGATAATCTGGAAATTTTTTTTAAAACCTCCAGTTAGGTAGTACACTGGTAAAGTTCATTACAATATAGGTTAATTTTCAGGCATTATGTGGTTGGGTTTTTTTTTCCTTTTCTTTTTCATTTTAATTGTATGGTATGGGGGAGGTAGTCAAAAACATCCAGCACCTGGAAAAGACTTAAAATTTTCAGAGACCCTGAAAGAGAGGAAAGAATTTCTTTCTCTATAAAGTCAAACCATTTTTGATGCCTGGTCCTGGCTGCACTGTTCTACAAAGACAAAGCCCATAGAAAGCTTCCAGAAAACCCAGTTCCCTTCTTCACAGTTTCCCTGTTCTACTTGTACCTTCTTTTCCTCCCTCATAGAAATTAATAAATCAAAAATTGGGGTAAAAGCTCCAGCTATTTTCTATTTGATTTACTTCACATTGGATTCTTGCTGTTATGGCCACCTGACGGTTACTGTCCTTTTTGGAAAAGATAAGCAGGTAATAGCAATTTCTATTCTCCCACAGCTTCCTTGCTTGAAAAGCCCAGCTGCAACCCTTTAGAATACCTCCCCTTTCCTATTTTGTTACTGTTTGTCCTCTCCTATTCTCTCTGTTCGCCCCACTTTGAATTCACATTCTCTTCAATTCTATTATCCTTTCCTATCTTTCTCAGAGCACAAAATGCCCTACATCAGAATACGCAGCACAATATTGTTATATTATTTTGATGGTGCTGAGAAAATTGTTTCAAGTGCTAATAGGACACTTGAATTCAGCTAATACAGTATTGTTTAATATTTATTGAGTGTCCACAATAATATATGTGATTAAAATAGGTCATTTTGGGTGTGTGTGTGTGTGTGTGTGTGAAGATGACACAGTTGATCCATACTCATGATGATGAATTTGTGCTTAACTGCTCACAACCTCTTAAAATTGTGACCATTGACATGCATTTTTCTATGACTGACTATAGCTGGTATTCAATCTGTGAGGTCTGCCAGCCCATGTGTATGTCAATGATTTTGTCACTATAGCCTAGAGCACGGTTGGGGAACCTGTGGCCCTCAGGTCACATGTGGCCCTCTAGGACCTCAAGTACAGCCCTTTGATTGAATCCAAACTGTTTTGTAAAGTTTGGATTTGGCCAAAGGGCCACACTTAAGAAACTAGATGGCCACAGGTTCCACACCCCTGGCCTAGAGCTTTACATTCAAAAGCTCTGAGCCGATGAGATTTTTGTCAAAAAATTTGTGATATGACCAATGAATAGGAAAAAAACAGGTTACAATGAAAATGATATGAGATTTCACTAAACTAGAATTCAGATAAATCATTCTCAATCAGGGAGTTCAAAATCACAAAAAAAAGTTAGAAGTACTGAGGAGATCAAATAGGCTGGAACACCAAGACCCCAGACAGATGTTTGATAATAGAAAAATTGACATGAGGGGAACCAACCTTATTTCCAATTTATATGATCTTCTCCCTGAACTTTTTCCCCTTCCTACCATCTTTAAGCTTTGCTATGATAAATGAGAGACTGAAGATAGAATGATAAATACTTACTAGACATTTCTGAGTAGCCTAGGTTAGCTATGAGGTTGAGTTGCCTTGACAAAGCTATAGAGGGCAGAGACTAGTAGATGGAGACTAGGTTCACTAGAATAGAGGTATTCCTTTATTGTTGTGGTTTGGTTGTTGAAGTGGCACAAAGATCCACTTCAATTAGGTCTGTTTTGCAGATGGACATCCAAGTTCCTTGCTTCTTCAACCAATGATAACTAAGTGCAAATATACTATGACTACCCAACACAAGCAGCAAGCTAAACATAAACACCACTACACTAGATCCTATAAGCCTAGATGTGTACCCTGAACTTTAGGAGAATGGATTTCTAAGAGTTCAGAGATTGGATAGATAGGATTCCATGATCTGCAACTTTAAAAAGTTTCCTCAAAAGTTACTCAAAAAGGATGCAAGGGTCCCAAGAACAAAAATCGGAGAAACTAGTAGAAAGGCTGCCAATGGAGAAGAAAAATGGGAGGTTCCTAAGTAATGTAGCTGCATTGAGAAGTCATTGTGGAACTCATATTTTAAAAGGTGATGTGTAAGAGATAGAAGTTAGGGCAGATAAGGGGTGGCTAGGTGGCACAGTGAATAGAACACTGGCCTTGGAGTCAGGAGGACCTGAGTTCAAATCCAGCCTCAGACACTTAACACAAAAGCTAGCTGTGTGACCTTGGGTAAGTCACTTAACCCCAATCGTCCTACCTTCTCCCTTCCAAAAAGCAAAAAAAAAAAAAAAAAAAGGAAGTTAGGGCAGATAACTGAGGATAAATATGGAGTGCCAGAGTCCCATGTGCATAGTGTCAAGAAGACCTCCTTCCTGTATAATCAGGTCAATATAGCCTCTATGATCAGATGAATTAATCAATCAAGAATCATTTGTAAAGTGCTTGGATATGTGCTGGCCACTGTGCTAAGCAATGGAGTCATGCAGAGCTGAGGCTTGCAATAAAAAGCAACAGACTTAAAACAAAACAAAAAACTATAGAAGCAAGAGGAAGTTCAAGGAAAGGATAAAACCCCTACTTTGGATGGATGGAAAAATATTAGAGAAAAGAGAAAAAGTGAAGATACTCAATTCCTATTTTATTTAGTTTTGTTTTTGTTTTTGTTTTTTACCCAAGAGAATAGTCTTTAGACTAGAAAAAGTAAAGGAAAAAAAGATCAAAAGAGAATTAAAACCCAGGATATGGAAAAAAGCATATTTATCAATCCTCAAGAAATCATAACAGCAGGCCTGATCAACTACATCCTGCCCTGCTGAAAGAATTGGAGGATATTACTGTTAAACCGCAATTAATTATGTCTAAAGAATAGGGTAGATAGGTGATGCAGTGGATAGAGCTCCAAGCCTAGAGTCAGGAAAACCTGAGTTCAATCCAGCCTCAGATACTACCTGTGCAACCCTGGGCAATCACTTAATTCTGTTTGCCTTAGTTTCCTCATCTGTCAAATGAGGTGGAGAAAAAAATGGCAAACAACTCCAGTATCTTTGCCAAAAAAACCCCAAATGGGATCACAAGAGCTGGATATGACTGAAAGAACAACAATGAATAGTGGAGATTGAGAGAAAGAAAGACTTGAAAGAGGCAAATATTCCAATTTTCAAAATGAAAAATGTAAATATTTTAATCTATAGTTTGTTAAATTTGACTTTGATTGCAGATAAATTTCTAGAATATAATAGAACAGGGATAGGGAACCTGTGGCCACATGCAGCCTCAAGGCTTCAGGTTCTCTCCCCTGTAATAGAATGTCTCATGGACACTTAGAAAAGAGAGAGTTGATTGCTAATTGCCTGAATGGGCACAGTAAGAAAAAACTATTCCAAAGGAATTCCATTTTCTTTTTACTTCCTTCCTTCTTTCCTTCCTTCTTTTCTTCCTTCCTTCCTTTCTTCCTTCCATTCTTGGTAAAGTTACTGGACCCGTAGATAAAGGGAATTGGGTGTGTGTGTGTGTGTGTGTGTGTGTGTGTGTGTGTGTGTGTGTGTGTGTGTGTGTGTGTGAATTTTGATTTGACACTTGACAAAAATCTCTTGAGACATCCTTGTGGACAAAATGGAGAGGTATGCACAGCATGAAAATAAAATTAGGTAGGTTCAAAACTAGCTGAGTGACTAGATCCTAAAATCATTGATCCATGTTTAAACAGAAATATGTCTTACATAGCATAACAAAGGGCTCTCTCCTTCAGCCTATTTTGTTGATTATTTTTTCAGTAACTTAGTTGCTACCAGAGATGCTAAACTTACAAATATATACATGGCAGGAAGACAGAAGTGATTTTTCAACAGGTTTGAGTCATGAGATAAAAATTAATGTAGTTGGAACAATGTGACGTCCTACACTTGGGTTACAAAGTACATAAGTATAGATCAGAAGAGGCATGATTAGAAAGCAATCACCTAAGAATTATAATGGATTGTAGCCTCAGTATGAGTCAGCAATGTAATATATTAGTCAGAAATAGTTATTGAAATCTTGGGAACCACATTCAGGACAATGAGGATAATAGTCTTAGAATACTCTGGCCTGGTCACATAACATCTAGAATATTGTATCCAGTTCTGGGTATGTTTCATAAGGGACTTTGACAGACTGGAAATAATCTGGGAAAATGGGGGAGGAACCAAGATTGGTGAGATGATTTGTAACTTTCTCATAGAAAATCAATTGAAGAAACTGGTTTAGTCTAGAAAAGGGATGACTTAAGGGAACCATAAATGCGGTCTTCAAATATCTGAAGGGCAATCATAAGGAAAAGGAATTAGATTTATTCTGTATGGCTCCAGTGGACAGAACTAGGTAGAAATTATATGGAAACAGATTTTTGCTCAACATAAAGAAAATCTTCCTAATGATCAGAACTGTCCAAAAAACGAAATGGGTCAGCTCAAATGGGTAGTCACTCTCCATTTTCAAGAAAGATATGAGCAAAATACTTTGAAAACACAAAGCACAGTATATATGTCAGTTCTTGTGGTTACTTTTCAAGCAAATACTGGGATGATCACTTTGGGAAGATATTTATGTTGAGAAAAATAATGTTTTATATAGGAATTGGGCTAAATGACTTCTATGGGTCCTTCCAATTCTGCAGTTCTTTTAAAAAGCCCTGAAAAATCCTCCTAACCTGAGGGTATTGACTGATTCCTCCAATTCTTTCAATACAGTAATATCTATCTGTCTTTCATTTCACCCACACAGTGTTTAAGTGAAATAACTGAGTATGCAGTTACATGTTTTGGTCTGTGAGAGTCCTGTCATTAATGAATTTACATTGAATATTTATATTGGAAGTCGTGCATTCAATTTTTTGGATGTTTAGCAATTGTAATATACTGAGTGTTGAGTAGATAGGTAAAAATGAGTAGTTCATTGAGATCCTTGTGGTTCACGTAGATATCCTTGCTTCATGAATTTTATACATTCCTGGAAAATTGTGCAGAAAAGTTTATATATTTAATACTGTTCTCCTGATTTCCTTTCCTTTTTTTCTGGATTTATTATTTCAGTAATATATTCTCATTTTTAATCCAATAAATCATACAGCACATAGTTAACAATCCTAACATTGAAGGACCATTCTTCCTTTGTCAATCTGTAGTCTACATATTTAATTCATATTACACAATCATTCAAGAAATTACACAATCACTGCAACCTAAGTATAATCAAAATATCTTTATTTGAATAATCACCCTACTTTTTCCTCTAATATTTTTCTATCTAAAACAGAATACCTTGGTTCTGACCCTGGCTGTAGCCTCCCTTGGAATACTAATGTAATCCTTCATAATCTTGGAAATTCTCATTCCATTCACTAAGCAGTCATTTAGCCAAAACTGTACAACAATTAGTGATAGTATTTACTGAAATCTAGGTCTAACACTTCGCCCCCACCTTCCTTTGTTCCAATCTATTTCCCAAAGAGTATAATTTGGAGGAAGAGGTTCTAAATCTCTTTCATATCATGGTCCCTTTGATGGTCTAGTGAAGTCTATGGACACTTTCTCAGAATAATGTTTTCAAATGCATAAAATAAACGGAATTACAAAAGAAATTATATCAAAATATAGTTATTAAAATAACATAACAAATTCACAGACCCTGGGTTGAGAGCCCTTGGTTTACAGTAAAAAGGTTTTAAACAAGCAATTTAAAGGAAGTGTGGGTTTGAGAATATAGGTAAGCCTGGAGACATTGATTTCAAAGTGATTGAAGTATTCTATTTCCACTAAGATTTCTGTTTCTGTTTTTGTTTTTTTTTTTTCTTTCTGTTTTTGGATTGTCATTTTAAGGACAAGGAGATACTTGCTTTGTCTAGAATTCTTTATTCGTTTAACTTTTTTACAAGATGGGAGCTTTAGAAAGATGACCAAATGAATTACCATTATCTTCTGGGTAATAGTTGCAGAAATTCACTATTCACTAGCAATGTCAACTCCACTGGTTTCTCCAGTTGTCTCTCAGTCATGGCCAACTCTTCATGACCCTATTTGGCGTTTTCTTGGCAAAGATACTGGAGTGGTTTGCCATTTCCTCCTTGAACACATGTTACAGATGAGGAACTGAGACAAATAGGGTTAAGTAACTTGTCCGGGGTCACACAGCTAGTAAGTGTCTGAGACTAGATTTGTTCTCAAGAAGATGGGTCTTCCTGACTCCAGTCTGGGCATTCTATCCCCTGTGCCATCTACCTGCCCCAACCATACTGACAGTACCAAGAAATTGGGAGGGAGACAGGGAAGAAGGAAGGAAACTTGGAGAGGTGAGATGTGAGGAACAGAGGTAGCTGGATCAGGGTAGAGGACTGAGTAATGACTTTTCCTTTCTTCCCTTTTACTCAAGTCATTACTTTTCATTTAACCCCTGAAGCTGTCCTGGCAAGGCTAATGCAAAATTCTGTTTAAAATCACTGTGAAATGATGCATGTTTTTAAAACCCTGAAAGCTGGTAATGCTATTTCAAAGTAGGAAAATAAAAAGGTTCATGGGGAAATGTGCGGAATTTTTTTTTGAAAAATAAATATGGGGATTTTGTAAGGGAGGAAACTATAAGAGAATAGATGATCTCTAAAAATGAACCACATCATTAAATCTTATTTTTTAGGTACTCACCAACATACTGAGACCTGAATTTGTAAGTAGCCTCTCTTTTATTCCAAGTATTTGGCAACACTCTCTAGTTTGAAAAGCCAGGTGGAGTGCTTTTCAGATGGTACAGATAATGTACATAGTCCCAATTACATTTAAAGGATAAATCTTTCTTTTTCCTTTTGGTAGAGATAGTTGCTATAAATAAATGCTTGTTGTTACAAGTGGCTAACAACAAAGTGGTTATAAAATGTCTGGTCTGATAATAGAACCCCAGGAGAAAATCATCCTTGCCTGAAAAGAATCAACATCTCTTAATATTACCAGTTCCTTCCATCCTGGGCTCTTGATTCTGTTTCGGCTCCCCTGACTTTTTCTAAGCTTTCGTGCTGGCATAGTAAACAAATATGAGGGTATTGGAGTTAGGAAGACCTACATTCAAATTCTACCTCTCTTACCTTACCATTAACAAGTCTCTTAATTTTTCTGGGCCTCAATTTCTTTATCTTTAAATCGGGGATAATAATACCTGTATGTACTTCACAGTGGGGATAGGAGTCTATAAAACAATGTGTGTCTTTGCAAATTTAAAGTTCAGCATCGGTGTCAGTTGTTATTTTTATCACTATACCTTGCCTCACTGATCCTTTTATCTATTATGACCAAAGTATGGATATATCCCTTTCTCCATTGGTGCAGCTGAAATGAGAAATCTTTCAATAAAAACTTTCACTCTGGAACTAATTCTTGGCCAAGTTAAGAAGAAGAATCCTGAAATTGTTTTACATTTCTCCAGGTGAGCAACAGATACGTTTATCAGCAGGCTGCAAAGGAAGTCTTTAATTTTGACTTACCAAATATATAGGTCTTAACCTTCAGTTTTTACTTATGTAGCTATTTTTAAGACATTAAAATTTTTAAATTTAAAAATTAAAAAATTAAAAATTTAAATTTAAATTTAGAAAATTAAAGGGAAAAGATAAAGTATTTCATAGACGAAAGTCAATCACTGCTTCAAAAATATTAATAAATATTTCTTGTTTGTAAAGTATATAATACACAGAATATACACGGAAAGCAAATTCTTTGTAATAGAACACCGGCCTTGAAAAGGTATCAGAGAAAATCTTATTGGAAGTAGGATAAGAATAAATTACATCTATACATATATCTGCACATAGGCACATGACTATGTATGTTTGTATATACATTAATGTGTGAATTAGAAAAGACCTCAGCAATTCTCTCATCCAATCTATCCATAAAAGTCCATCACCACTACATTATACCCAACAAGTGATCATCCAGTCTTTTCCTTGAAGAAGTACAGTGAGGAAAGAGCCATAACCCCCCAGATCATCCCATTTCACTTATAGACAGCTCCAATCGTTAAGAAATTTCTAAATTTGTTTCTTTACAAAGCATGCTGTGTGCTCTTGGTTCTGCCCTCCTGGATCAAAGAAAATAAAGTTAATCCCTTTCCACATGCCAGTCCTTCCAGTACCAGAAGGATAGTATCAGATCATGAAGCACAAGGAAGAAAGGAAAGAATATTGGATTTAAAGTCAGAGGACCTGGGTCAAAGTGAGGGGGTAGGATTAAATGGCCTCTGATATTCCTTTCTAGCACTATATCTGTGAACCCTTATTCTGGTCATCCTCCCTAAGTCTTCTCATTTTTGGTCTAAACATATTAATTTCCTTCAACAGATCCTTACATGACATGAATTCAGGACCCTTTACCATGTTATTTATCCTCTGGATCATGACCTTAGCAACCCCCCTTACTAATGCTAAACATGATACTGAGATGTGATCGAAGGACAAAATGCAAAGGAATTATCACCTCCATATTCCCAGAGGTCTTAATGCAACCTAAGATTGAATAAGCTTTTTTTAGCCTCATAGGACAATCCCTACATATTTCAATTTGTAGCCTACTAAAACTTCTAGATCTTTCTCAGAGAAACTGCTGCCTAGCCATGTCTTTCCCATCTTATATTTACGAAGATTATTTTCTGGATCCAAGTGTAAAACTTTACATTTATCCTCTATTGAATTCATCTTAATAGATTCAAGACCTGTCAAGAGCTGACTATTGTTCAATATATTAGCTATCCCTCTCTGCTTTATGCCACCTGCAATTTGATAAGCCTTTAAAATGCCTTTATCCAAATCACTGAAATGCATCCAAGCTTTAAGAGGAGCACTAGATGTTAGTGGAGAAGAGAGTATACACAGAAAAAAAACCTAAGAAAAATGATGAGAAACATAACATAAGAACAAAATAGTAAGGTATAAAAAGGCTTTCATGTTGAAGAACCATAATATTTGCCCCCTTTGGTCGATTAATAGTGGAAGTTATAGGGAAGAAAATTTTGTCTCAGTATAAAGACAAATTAGATAACAATTAGAGCTATTAAAAATATAGTGAGCCGCCTTGGGGGTGTGGGAGGGTAATAATGAATTTCCTATCATTGATGTTTTTCAAGTAGAGGCTATCGCTTCACAGTATTTTTGTGGAGGAGATGAATACTTTAGATATGGGCTGGGCTAGATGATTTCTGAGCATCCTTTTAAGTTTGGGATTCTATTATTTAGGTAGAGGAGAGTCCTGTAGACAGATAGAGAGAGAATTAAATGTCAGGGATAGATACATAGGTTTGTTGAACAAATATTCCGGGGTTGTTGAGTTCCCTTAGACCCATGGGGTGGGGAACCTGTGACCTTGAGGCCACATATGGTTCTCTAGGTCCTCAAGTGTGACCCTTTGATTGAATCTAAACTTCACACAACAAATCCGGCCCCATGTGACCTTGAGGCTGCAGGTTCCGCACCCCTGCTAGGGAATAAGGATAAAGAGAGACAGAATCAAGAAGATGAGAGTTCCTTCAAGGCTAAAATCAGGGTGAAGTGTGAACTACAAAACTTCCCTTAGAGAATAGGGTTGATTTTTTTTCTTTTACTCTTTCAGTAAAGGATGTGATTTTCTTCCCCATAGGACTTACATCTGGAATGATGTTAGAAGATAAGAGGATCTTTGTGTTTGAAAAGAAAATATCATTTTGTAATGTTTTGGAAACTGAATAATGCTATTTAAGGCCTCAGTTTGGGGCAGGAGAGCAGGCAATGGTTGAGAAGATTTGGTTTTAGCCTCACATATTTTTAATATGTGTATTTAGTTAAAAGTTTGGAGATATTTTAAACGTGTTTGCTTTGGGTATAAGTTGAACTATATAGGTACCTTCCAAAAACTAAAACTATTAATCTATGATAAAAGGAAGGCAAAGGGCATGAGAGATTGGGTTCTAACTATCGGTTTGATATCTTTTGGCCATTTGAGTGAAATGAGAAAGTTTTCCATTACTTTACTGTTCTTTCTATTAAAGATCCTGAGGAGGAAGAGGGGGAGAAAAGAAGGAGAAGGAGAAGTCATGATTTTCTATCAATGTCTTTGTGTTTTTAGACACTGTACTGGGGGTCAGTGAGTGGTATCAATCAGTCAACAAGGTTTTATTAAGCATCTACCATGTGTCAGGCACAGGGGACACAGACCAAAAAAAAAATTAAACGATCCTTGATCTTGAAGAGCTCATATCCTTTCAAGGGAAACAACTTGTGCTTATATAAGTATATGCAGAATAATATACAAAAGAAATATAAAGTAGTTAATGAGAGAGGCACTAGCCAACTAGAGAGATTAGTAAAGGCTTTGAGTGGACTTAAACGTGCCACTTGAGCTGCATCTGGGAGGACCTGAGGGATTCTATGGGGCTGAGACAAGGAGGGAGCACATTCCAAGAATGGAGTAGAACCAGTACAAAGGCACAGTGATGGGAGGTGAAGAAGAGCAGAGAGTTGGCCACTTTCCCTAGGTAAAGATGGAAAGGGGAGTACTAAAGTACAATAAAGCAGATGGTTGGTATAATGTAGCTACCCTCATATTTCAATTGAAAGCTAGACACTTTGTTTTGGCTATATGCAAATAGCTTCCCCCCCTCCCACTTTGACTCCTGTAGTAAGTTAATAACTAAACACCCGGGTGATTGTTACTGGGGATATCATTATTCTAATCTGTGGCAAAAGTTATGCTGGATAAGCTTTGGTTATTTTAGCCACTTACAGGGCAAACATTTATATACACAACTCATAAACAGAAGACTAGTCATCCTGATCAACTCCACTATATACGAGTTATGCCCTGTTTTCTTTATGTTTCTTTTGGCATTATGAATTATGGTTATTCATATTCATGTTACATATTCACAAATTGGCAAGTTGCAAGTCAGGAATAGCATGCCTGTGATTTGCTCAGTACCTACTACTTATTTGAAAGACAGTAAGCTGGATTCAATTTTACATGAACTTTGCATCCTGTAAGAACCAGTTTGGTGGAGGGAAAGGTTAAACCATGAAACAGAAAACCTGAGACTTTATGGTCAGATGCCTGATCATGTGAATGATCAGAAAATTTGCTTTCCTACAGACAAATCTACAATAAATTCTTGAAATAGAATGCCAGTTTATTTATTGATTTTGTTATATGGGATATAAAAATACATATTTGGTCATGGATAAATTACGTGCATTTTGTATAGGAATAAAAATGAGGAAATGTCAGGGTTACTGTAACTTTCTTGAGGAAAATATGGTGTCTTTTCATTTTTGCTTAAACAGAAATAAAAATGAGGAAATGTCAGGATTACTGTAACTTTCTTGAGGAAAAGATGGTGTCATTCATTTTTGCTTAAAATGAAGGCATAAAGATAGTTCCTTGCTCAGATAAGTGTTCAACATAAATAGGTGTTGAATAAATAAACGTTGCTCTTTGGCAAGGTGACAGGTATTTACTTCTTACGTTTTCCAAGTGACGAAAATGAATAATTCAAATTGTAAAATAAAGCCAAGCATATTATTTTGCTACCGTACTCAAAAACTGCATATTATTTATAAAAGGAAATTGTACAAGTGACAGCAGTAGTATTCATGCTATCTTGATAGTCACAAAATTTGCTGATATTAGTGGCAGTTAGCTATGTGTTAGTATGATCACTTCTCAAGCATGCTCAGAATTCTAGGGAAGAATAAAGTGAGGGACCTTTCTCTACTGAATATTAATGATTATTTAAAAAAAAAGCTAAGGAAGCCTTTCTTAAACTTTCTGCATGGGTCCCCAGGATTCAGATTCCCTGTACACATTTAGGGCAGTTGTAGATAAAGGAATATAAATGGGGACCCATATGTTAGCATTAAGACAAAAGTCATATTACATGGTGCTCAATCACATATTTTATATTTGACCTTGAAAATTCCTAAGAGACATTCTGTCCTGTTTAGACTGGTCAACATTACTTCCTTTTACCTAAATGGCTCATTTGAAGGAAACCATGCATATCTAATGATCAGCTTTTGGCTGTATGTATGAATATGTTTTGGAGACATGAATCTTACCTGTATGACTGGGTTGCCCCCTACCCTGTAAGTAGAAAATAAGGGTAATTGGCAAATTAAATGAGAGATTCTAATGGAAGAGAACAAACTTGACCTCATAGGTAGCAAGAAATCCATTAGCAAGCATTTATTAAGTTTTTATTACATGCCAGACATTGAATCATGCTAAAGCTACAAAGAAAGAGCAAAAACAACCCCTGTTCTCCAGAAGCTTACAGTCTAATAGGGAAGGAAATGTATACATATAGAAAATTTATTCTAAATGGAAGGTAATTTTAATGGGGGAATGCACTAGCATCCAGAAGAACCATAAAGGTCTTCTTCTGAAAGTGGCATATTTTAGCTCACATAGAGACATAGTACATAAGCAATCAACACAGACCACTCCCTCCCCTGAAATCTCTGGCCAGTCCTGTATGGTACAGGATTAAAAGTATTAGTCTTGGAGTGAAAAGACCTGGCTTTAATGTAGATAATTTTGAGTTTCACCTTTTTACATCTGTAAAATAGTGATGATACTTGCACTATCTCCCTCACAGTGTTGTTTTGAAGAAATATGTGTAAATTGTAAAGCACTAGATAAATGTGAACTATTTGTTAGTGGCGTGAAGAGATAAAGTAAATATCTGCTATAGAAAAAGAGATGTACTACACACACACACACACACACAAACACACACACACACACACATTTTCATTTTATAAAACCCTTTCCTGAGTTTCTTTCCCTATTTGCACTCATACTCACACCTGGGTTCCCCAGAGGGTACAGCTATTAATATACTTTCTTAGGGAACTGGAGTTATCCCTGACAAACCATGGTTCTAGACTTATACCTCCCAAATCCTCACCAGTGTGTTTCCCATCAATAATCAACCAACTGATTTCATTAGTTATTTAGAAAAAGGATTTAGGGAGACCTCTTCAAGATGGCAGAATGAATCATAGCCCAGTTGTCTCAAAGAACTCCTCCTGAGAGGATCAAAAGAGAGAAGCAGATTGAGTAATGAGCAAGAAGTAGGAGAAGAAACTGCAGTAAATGCATTTTTTCTAGCCTAGATTTACACAAAGAGACAGATAGAATCCTATAAGCACTAGGGAAGGAGTCCATCAAGGAGAGCCAAGTCCAAGAGTGGAACACACAAACCAGGGGTGAGCCAGAGACACTTGGAGCCTGCTGCTGGGTATCTAAAATTTGAGATATAGAAGCATGGAAACCTGGAGCTTGCAACTGTGCTAATTTGATCTTAAACTAAAGTTTGGGAGACTTTGAGAGTTGGAATAGAAGGGCAAAAATTATTCTATTTCCTGGATCAGACTCAGTTGGCACAAATCAGTGACCTGAACATCCCATGGGGGCCTTGAATAGCATAGCACTCAGCACCCAGAGGATGCAATAACAGAACCTAAATAGTATAGATTAGAACTAAAGAGGGCCTAAAATTCTTTTTAGTGGTATGCAGAGCCTATTACCAACAAAAAGTCCCGATTCAGGAAGTAAGAGTGGAAAAAATGAGTAAACAAAAGAAAATGATAAATAACATAGAGCCAGGGATACATATGATACAGACTCAAAAGAAAAGAACTTCAAAACTTTCACAACTGAAGCCTTGAACAAAAACATAACTTTGCCACAAACTCTGCTATTCCTAGAAGAAATGAAGAACTGAAATTTATTTTTGAAATAAAATGAAAATCCTGATGAAAGATCAAGAAACAAAGTGAGAATTCTAAAGGAAAGAATTAGAAGAATAATCAGATTAATATAGAAAATACAAAACCTTACGCAGGTAAAGAAACTCTCTAAAAATTCTATTGAACCAGACAGAAATCAATAACTCAATGAGACAGCAAGAAATACTAGAATAAAATTGAAATACTGAAACTAGAAAATAGAAAAATCTATTACCCAAAACAACTAACTTGGAAAACAAGTTGAGGAGAGTCAACTTAAAAATATCAGATTACCTGAAAACCACAACTCTTCCTTTAGCTATTATATTTCAATAAATCATTACTGAAAACTTCTTAAGGCCACTTAAACCAAAGGACAAAGTGAAAACAGAATCTACTGGTTATTTTTTGAAGAAAATCCAAAACAAAGACTTCCAGAAATTGAATAGCTAAAATCCAGAGTTTCCATGCCAAAGAAGAAAAATACTGCAAGCAACAGAAAAGAGTTTATGTACCAAAGAGCCACAACAAAGGTGACATCTAGCTCTGTTCAGGAGAAGAGAGTTTGAAATATGGTATTCTACAAAGTAAAAGATACAGATTTACAACCAAGCATGAATATATATTCAAGAGAGTTTAATTGTACATAGAAAAAAGTAGACCTTTAATGAAATAGAAAAGTTTCAGGAATTAACATCGAAAAGACGAGAGCTAAGCAGATACTTTCAAATGCAAACACAGAAATCTAGAAATATAGAGAGAGTCAATATCAACATTAATTATCTTCAGTAGTGAATGACATAGAAGCTAGAAGGGAAGACAATGGCATCAGGCAGAACATAAAGAAGCAAATAAACGTAGTAGCATGGTGTTTGATAAACCAATAGATCCTAACTCCTGATAAGAACTCATTATTCAACAAAAACTGCTGGGAAAAATATGAAGCAATCTGGTAGAAGTTAGATTTTGATAAATATCTCCATATTCACACACACACACACATATATCCATACATACTGATGTGTGTGTGTGTGTGTGTGTGTGTGTGTGTGTGACAAGGCTCTAGTCTAGATGGATATATGACTTAAATTTAAAAAGTCATAGCTTGAACAAATTAGAGGAGTAAAAAATAAAATACCTTTTGCAACCTTAGATAGGAGAAGAGTCTATGATTAAAATAGGTATAGAGAGGAGCACAGAAGACAAAATGGATGATTTCAGTTACATAAAATTTAAAAAGTTTTTGTTAAAACAAAACAATTGCCCTGAAAATTAGAAGGGAAACAGGTAATTGAGTAAGCTCTTATATGGTTCTCATATCCAAGATTATAGATAGATAGATAGATAATAGATAGACAGATATGTAGACATAAATAGATAGAAAGATAGAGCTATAGATATATATGAAACTGATTTAAACTTCTAAGGACAAGAGCCACTTTCTAACAGATAAATGATTAAAATATATAAAGAGCGAATTTTCAAAGGAAAGAAATCCAAGCTATTTACAAGCATTTGATAAAATGCTCCAGAATCACTAATAATTAGAAAAATGCAATTGAAATAAATTTTGAGGTGAAACTCATGGTTATACATGTCTACACACACACACACACACACACACACACACACACACACACACACACACCCCTGTATATTTCTCCGTGCTCCTTGAGGACAGAGACTGTGTTCCTTTTTGTCTTTGTGTCCCCAGCACCTAGTACAATGCCTATTACACAGTTGGCATTTAATAAACATTCATTAATTAATCAAAAACAATAAAGAAGGGACTTACTAAGAATATATCCCAAAATTAGTGCAAAAAAATTTCCCCACCAAACCTAGGATGCAATCTCCTACAAATACAGTCTGTGAGTAAAGCGGGTTTACAGCAGTAGTGAAATATTTGCATAGAAAAATGTGACAAAAAGTTTCTTCCAAATCCTGGCTCTGGAAGCCTTTTTTTTTCTTTTTCCTCTTTCTGGAATCCTCATGAAATTTGCTGCAGGGCCTGGCATAGCTCAATGAAGAGTCATCCTATTGGGCTGGGTGTTAAAAGGGTGGTTCTCTGGTGGGCTGGATGATTATGCTACTGAGTTTTGCCAATCTGTTGCTGCTGGTGCTACTCTCCCCCTCTGATTTTTCTTGGGTGTTTGAGGAAGGGAAGATTGTAGTTATTTTCCTACAATCTCTCCAGACTTTGCAAGACTCATGAAGTTGCTACCTGGGCAAATCCATCTTCACTTTGCTGCTTGGTCACTGGATTAGGGAAGCAAACATGAACAAGACAGAAGTGGCCCTGTTCTCCCAGCTACCAAGGAGAGATGGGAATTAGGGTAGCCTTTTCCCCACTTGACTTTCAGGCCTAGCTCAAAGTAGGCCTCCCTTGAACTGCATAGGGAATAGATATGGACAAAGGGGAAGCTTTTGTACATTTACTTAATTCCAGCTCAGAAATCCGAGTCATCAGTTCTTCCAGTTCTACAGATAATTATAAGATTTTTCTTCATAAAACAATACCTTCTTCTGAGTCAGTGACATGGTCACTTAGACTGAAACCAGGTAGGGAGTACCTGAATGTGCTTCAAAAACATAGCTTCACAGGCTACCCAAGGTATGATGGGGTGTACACAAAGGATTAAACTTAGAACTGGAATGTAAGTCAAATATGACATGCAATATTCAAAAAGAAAAGGATTGGTAAAAACAGGGTGGAGTAGAGTAGTATAACAAGCACCTCTGGACCTCTGTCCCAGACATATGCCACTACATTTGTCTCTCCAGGATCCAGGGGGTGACTCAGAAGGGTTGTTTTTTTTTTGTTCTCCTTATTGTTATGCGCCTGGGATTAGAACCAGTTCCATTTAACCACTTAACATTAATTAGCTTTTATGAAAGGATATTTATTTCAAACATATAGTCAGAAAAAAAAACCCTACAAACATTTCCCCCAAAGTTTCTGGGGCATACACACTCTCCTCTATAAATAGCCTCATCTCTGGACGAAAAGGCTCAAAGTTTAGCTCTGTTCCTATATAACATTGGTCCCATCAAGTTTATATTTAATAGCAGCATGGATATTGGAGGGGCCTTTATTACAGTTTTTTTCTGGTACCGGTCCAGAAGAGTATTCCTTCTTCCCTGGGGCATTGATATTGGGATGGATGGAAAACCCAGCCTGGTGCGCTGGATTATTATTGAATACATAATATAAAACACATAGGTTACAAAACACAGTTGTCAAATGCAGTTAAAATACAGCTATCAATAAAAATATTTTTTTAAGTGTATAGATCTCAAATTAAGGCCTCTTGAACTAGAGTGAGACTAGAAGAGCTCAGAAAGCACCTTTCCCAACAAATATGTGATTTATTTGTCAGATAGAGAGAGATTAATGCCAAAAGGCAACACAAGGTGAGAATACAAACCCATTTGTAAACAAAGAAGGATGTGGTATGATTATAAATTGTGTTGTTATTATTGGCGGAGTTGTGAACTGATCCAACCATTCTGGAGAGCAATTTGGAACTATGCCCAAAGGGCTATAAAAATGTGCATACCTTTTGACCTAGCAATACCACTTCTAGGGCTGTATCCCAAAGAGATTATACAAGTGGGAAAAGAACTCTTACGTGCAAATATATTTATAGTAGTTCTTTTTGTGGCAAAGAATTGGAAATCAAGGGGATACCCATCAATTGAGGAATGGCTCAACAAGCTGTGGCATATGAATGTAATGGAATACTATTG
>CM053582.1:307131567-307167238 GCA_028627135.1 Pseudochirops cupreus
AAAAAAAAAAAAAAACAACAACAAAAGAAAAGGTAAATGATTTAACAATCTGTGAGAGTTTACTAAAGGTAAGCATGATGTTAATGTTTAGAAGAAAATAGAAAACTCACGTTGGCTTCTGCAAATGCGTGCTGGATAATGATCATGATGAATATATGTTTGTGATGTAGTATGCTCAGATTGTACCAGTTGAAAACACTTTCCTTGGGGTTTCCATAATGCCTAGTTTAATTTTTAATGGAATCATGCTGTTGGAGATACTAGCAAGTGGTTTGCACATTTCTCATTTTATAAAATGGGGAATGTAGATTGTCTGTGCATACTCTTTTTTCTTATGTTCCCCCTTTGGAAAGTTATCTCACTAAGATAATTGGCTATTGTGTTGACAACATTTTTGACAGCACATCATATGCCATGTGATGTTCAGTAAATAATAACTAGATGATGGTTAACGTTGAACATGCTAAATTTATTATTGTCTATTATCAGTGGACCATTTTACAATGCATTTGCTCTATGAAAATATCACAAATTGTATTCTATTCCTAAAAACAGTGAAAAAATGTTCTGATATAATTGCTGCTACTATATAGCATACAACAATCGTTCTGAGCATTGGAATGGAATTCAGAAGACCTAGATTCTCCTCCTCCACTAATCTGTGCGTCCTTGGGCAAAGCATTTAATTTCCGTGAGCTTCGTTTTCTTCATCTGTAAAACAGAGATAATGATACCTTCTCTTTGCACTGTATGTGTTGCAAGGATTAATTAGATTTTAAAAATCCATAAAGCCCTTTAGGACCTTACAAACAGATACAGTGAATGCACAGACTATTATTACTTTAAGATTTTTTTTATCAGATATTCTTTATGACTTGCTGGAAGGCACCATATGTTTTAGTTAGTATTTCTAATAAAAGTGTCTGCTGTAGCATATAAATGTCCTGGATTTTTTCATGTAAATTTTTTTTTATTTTATAGGTTTAAGGAATGTTTGGCTGAAGGAAAATGATCATTTCGAGTTTGCTTTGGTTGATGCTGACCCTGCTACAGCAGAGCCATTTTACAAACTCAACAAAGCTTAGAGGTAGAAAGGATCTTAGAAGCTATTTAGTTCAGTGTTCTAGCCAATCTAGTCAACGAAATCCCTGAGAATTAGTTACTTGACCCCTTCTTGAAAATGTTTAGTATTTAGGGAACATACTATCTCACAGGGTATTCTGTTTCATAGATCTAATTTTTGGAAAATTTGTTCTTATACAGGCATATCCTATCTAACATTATTAATTGGACATGAAATATGATAATATATGGTTTTAAGTGCCATAAGAACACAACTGAGAAAACAGAGCTGAAGTCCCCCCAGAGAGAAGGGAAGAATGGGGTACAAAAAAATAGAACCATCATGGCTCGGGGAATAGGAACCAGAGATGCATGGGAAGGGAACTTAACAGCATGATAGTGAAGTATATTTATAATGCTCTAAAAGAGGTATTGCAAAATACTAATGGTTATGAAAAGTTTCATGTTTAAATACCCTTCCTTCACCTGAATTAAGAAATGGAAAACTATAAATGAGGACTATTACGTGGTCTGTCCTTTGCAATTAGTATTATTAGTCAGTCATTGTCCATTTGTTAAGCATTTAATATGTACTAGGTACTGGGCAAAGTGCTGGAGAGACAGAGAAAAGCAGATGCTTAGTCTCTGACCTCAAGAAACTCACATTCTAAGTGGGAGGGGACAAGAGGCAAATAACTATATGCACACAAGATACATACAGTGTAAATGGGAAAAATAACCTCAGAGGGAAGGCAGTAGCCGTGAAGGGAAGGGGAAAATCTCTTGCAGTGTCATTGGAGAGTATAAGGAAAGGAATATGATATAAGAAGATGGGAAAGATAGGAAAGGACCAGGTTGTAAATGGCTTTAAATGCCAAAAACATTTTTTCTTTGACCATAAAAGTAATAGGGAGCCATTGTTTACTGGGGAGGGGGGGAGGAATAACATAATCAGTCCTGCACTTTAGGAAAACCTAGAGTGACTGGATAGGTGACAGACTTGGAGAGGGAGTTCAACCAGAAGGTTATTGTAACCGTTCAGTAGTAAAGCAACGAGGACCAAAATGAGGGTAGTGGCTTGTGTAAGTAGAGAGAAGGGGACATATTTCTGAGATGTTGTAAAGTTAGAATTGACAAGAATTAGCAACAGATTGGATTCATTGTTTGGATGTGAATGAAGAGTCGAAGATCACAGCAAAGATGTGAACATGCGTGACTAGCAGAATGATGGTACAGCAGACAGTAATAGGAGAGTTGTGGAAAAGTGACGGTCCGAGTTAGGTGGTATTGCTTAACTCTCTTTTTAATGGAATACAGTATAGGTCAGTTTTTGGATTACTCGTTGTGTTAAACACAATGCCTCAATAAAATAGTTTTTAAATGTAACTATTTATGGCAATGTTATATAGGTCTTTATTGAGGTGAAATTGGTATTCCTAAAAGTCTCATCTACTACTTCTATTTCTTTCCTGTGGAACTACTTGGAATAAATATCACTCTTACAGGTGATAGCCCTTTGAATATTTGATGATTGCTATGGTGTCCCCAATAAACCTTCTCTTTTCTCTTTACATATAAAGTATTAGGATATTTGATGGATCCAAAGTTTCTGTATAATATTATTAGCCTGTAAAGTAGACATTGGAAAGGTGGTATAATGGAAAGAGCTCTCAGTTTGGGGGTAGAAAAAATGAGCTGAAGTCCTAGATTTATTACTAACTAGGTATGTGAACTCAGATACTAGCTGTGTGACCCTGGGGAAATCACTTAATCTTGTTTGCCTTAGTTTCTGCATCCGTAAAATGAGCTGAAGGAAATGGCAAACCATTGTCTTTGCCAAGAAAACCCCAAACAGGGTCACCAAGAGTCAGACACAATTGAAATGACTGAACAACAATAACAGATATGAACTTGGACTAGTCAATTAACTTCTAAGATCTTCAGTACCTTCATTTTGTAGAAAAAGAAAAAGAAAAAAAAGCAGAGCAAGCAAGAAAGAAAAATTGAGATAGGAGTATTCAAATTACCTTCCTCATAGGGCTCTTTAGAGGATCCAGTGAGATAATGTACATAAAGTTCTCTGTATTTACATTAATGAGTTTATTATTAGTAGTAATGCTATTCACTTAATTTCTTTGGGCCTCAAGTTCTTCATCTGCAAAATTATTGGAGTTAGACCAGATGATTTTTTGAAGGTTTCTTTCCACTCTAAATACTCTTTTTATTCCTATCTCCCAATAGGTGTTTTGAAGGAGTTCTACGGTTCTTGTTTAACAAGTATCCCACTCAATACTGAAATCACACTGCTATTTGATTTTGGTGTTTGAGCTTAGTAACAGAGCATTTAATTTAATTAACAGAGCATTTAATAAAAACAAAATGGCAAAGTAAATAGCAGAGAAAGTAATAGCATCATTCTTAGGTTTCCCACTCCTTCATAAATGGATGCATACACAGACCCCTATGCTGATAGGCCAGGAAACTCAGTGTCTATAGGGTTCTTAACCTAGGATTTCTGAAATTGTCTTTAAAAATATTTTGATATTTCAATATTTCAATGTAATTGATTTATTTTGTAATTCTATATATTTATTAATTCAAAAGCATTATTTGGAGAAGGGCTCCACAGGATTCATCCAAAAACCAAAGGAGTCCATGACACAAAAAAGAACCCCTAGTCTAAAAATTAAAAAAAAAAAAAGCTTTTCATTGTTTCTCAAGATGAATTCTCAAGAATCCATCTCCCAGATACCAGTTATGTCTCAATGACTCCACCTCACAGGGAAGATCCTTGGCCTCCTTATACATTTCTTTAGCATTTTAAGTTTGTGATAAGATTTAGCATCCTCATCCATTATTATAATAATGAAATAATGATAGATCAAATTTGTTTTTTAAGGACCTTTCCTCCCCACAGTACAAAGCTTCAATTTTAGTAGAGTACTAAGTGTACTTAATCTGGGTGCTCTTTCTGACTGCCATTAGTTAGTTGGATAATTTCTGCCAAATTGTTTAGTTTCTCTAGGCTTTGGTTTCCTCTTTTATAAAATGAAAGTACTATACTAAATGATTGCTAAAATCTTTACTAGTTCTAACATGTTAGCAAGTCCATGAAAAAAATAAGTTAATTTACCATGTCTAAAGCAGAGGAAGTGATCCAGAAGTTAACATACTATTCTTTTGTCCCTAAAGACTTTAAATCCCAAATGGTCCAGTAAATACAGGTTTAACATATTTAGCTCATGTAGATAAATAAATGAAACTCAATGTAAACAGTGTACTAGAGTATAATCCAAAGCTTTCAAATTTATAAAGAAATAAGATTTGCAAGTTGAATCTGAATGATTTTGATTCTGGTTTTAATATCCTGACCCTTAGTTAAAATTTTACTATTGCAAAAAAAAAAAGTTGGTTTTGATTTGACTAAAACAAGCTTCAAGACATGCTCTAGGGATTGGCTATTCTGCTATTAAATTCTGTAACAATGATTCCCAGTTGAGCAATATATGTTTTGGCTCCAGTAAAAGCTAGGATCAGTAAATGACTAAACCTTGCAATTACATTGAGGCTAAAAGCAATTCAAGATTTAGTAATAGGATTCCAAACCTTTCACCTGAATGTGATGAACTGAGGTTGGAGATTTCATCAGCTTTATGGAGAATGACCCTCCATTTTTTTCTTAAAGGTGCTTTGACTCCTAATGAAATGGATTGTAAATTTGTTGGGTTGCAGACACTAGACATTGGATTAATTCCAGTCTTGGCTCTTCCACTAACTAGTTGCATAAACTTCAACAAAAAACTTCATCTCTGTGGGCCTCAGTCTTCTTGTGTATAAAATGAGAGACTTGAACTAGATGTTCATTAAGATCTCTTATAGTTCTAGAATTCACAATCTTGTGAGTATAAGAAGGAAAAATAATTTTTGTCCTTGTGTTTGTTCTTTTTTCAAATCTTAGAAGCAGATCAATTGAGTAATACTTTCTATGGATGGTTATTTTATAGATAAAAAAGTAGAGCCAGAAACTTCAATCTTCTAAGTCATACAGCAAGTTTATTTCAAAGTTGAAATTAGCAGTCTTAGCCCTTACCTAGTTACACATAACTGAAATGTCTCTGAAATTTAATAAGCACAGTAACAACGAAATCCATTTATGTTTATTGTTTTTGACTAGGATCCCAAACCCAGTGTCAGTACAAACATGAAACCCATGTACAGAGGAACTGTATTCCCAAACCACTACCATCACGTTCTACCAACTTACATTCAGAATGCCTCCACTTCCGCCAACATTCTGAAGCCAGAATATGCAATGTTTTAGAAAGAGTTTGAAGAAACGTGCCAAGTGTTGTTGAAATATTATTTGCCATATATAGCTCCAGAGCACTAATACATTGCAGTATTTATAACTTATCATGTAAGATTCACTTCTGATGCCACGTGGCAATATCTGACTGAACTCAACAAGGAGGAATAAGGAGAGATTGGCAACTTCCCCTTGCTAGATTAAGGAAAAAATTTCTCTAACCTTTTATGTAAATAGTCACCAATCATCAGAAATGATCTAATGATTTAAAAAAATTGGTAATATATTATCTGTTCTAGGGCCTTGAGAAAGTGCTCAATGTCTTGTTCCTGTTTTGGGCATATTTCTTTCTACCTCCTCTCTCCATTGCCATGGATCAATGCTCAAGCAAATTCCATTTTGATTGTCCTCTCAAAGCCAAGTGTACTATTTATCAGGGTGACATAGAGGTGGCAGCTTGACCTCATTTCCAAGGTTCTTTGCTTCCTAAAACAGGTAAATACTTCGAGGAACAAAGATGATTTTAATTCATCATACATGTAAGTACATTATTTGATAGTATATGTTATTTAATGCATTCATTTATCTTTAACAGAATATTAAGTACTTAGCATATATATCCATCCTGATAGTTCCTATAAACATATATGTTCTTAAAAAAATATGTTTAATAGGGAGAAAAACTCACCTAAGAAGAAACCTCAACTTCTTACCTATCTTCTGGTATCTAAGAAGAAAGTATCTCCATCAGTAATGCTTTGTCCCTCCTTCCCTAGAATTAGGCACAGTTTTGAAGCAGGTTTGTATTGGTATGGGCAGAATAAGCCCTAGAGAGCTATTTAGTTTCACCGAATTGAAAAGTGAAGACTGGAAGCTCTATTAGCCAGTACTAAAGAAGACCTAAGGTTGATATGTGCATATGGTTCTTGTTGTGGTGGTGGTTGTTGTTGTGGATGATGATGATGATGATGATGGTGATGATGATGATGATGATGATGATGATGGTGATGGTGATGGTGATGATGATGGTGATGGTGATGATAATGATGATGATGATGGTGGTGATGGTGATGATGATGATGATAGTGATGATGATGATGATGGTGGTGCTGCTGCTGATGATAACTGCAATGATGAAGTATAGAGAGATGGAGAGCAGCTAGGTACCACAGTGGCTAGAGCTGGGTCTGGAGTCAGGAAGACCTGAGTACAAATTCAATCTCAGACACCTACTAGTTGCGTAATCCCAGGCAAGTCACTTAACTTCTATTTCTCTCAGGTTCCTCATCTATGAAACAGACTAGCAATTCCCAAAGACTCACAGAATATTGGCAATAGAAGGAACCCTGAAAGTCATCTCACCCAATAGTCATTTTAAAAATGAGAAAACATGGGCCTTAAGTAGTTAAGTGACTTTTCCAAGGTCACATGGTCAGTTAATACGAGGTTAGGACTAGAATTAAACTAGTCTAATTTCCAGTCTAGTGTTATTTCTAATAAACCACAGTTTCCCCACCTCATAAACTCTGATTGGAGAGAGTGGAAGGTAGATAGTAGAGAACTATTCCCAGATCCTCCACTTAAGGAGAGTGTCCAGTTCAGTCGTCTCACCATTTCCTACCTGGTTCCACTCCTCTGGTACATCATTCTCTCCTATCTCTCCCTTTTTTTAGTTAGTTTTGTGTGTTATTTTCTCCTACTAAATTGTGAGATCCTAAAGGGCAGGGGCTGCCTTTTGCCCTTCTTTGTATCCCCAGCACTTAGCACAGCTCCTGGCAAATAGTGTGTACTTCATAAATATTTATCGACAGACTGTCCCAACAGTTTTTGTCTAACAGTGAGTTCTTAGCATTTATCAAACACTAGGCTTGTTTATGTTTGCTTATTTATGTGATATACCAAATCTTTTCCTACCACCTTCCTATAAATTATAATGACTTTTTAAAAAGTAGAACATAAAAGGGGTGCTATATATGAATCATAGTGTCACTTAGACTTTTGAAATTGTTTATTCAGATACCAACAATATGTGAGATTCCATGATTTTTTTTTCTAATTTCAGACAACTACATCTCTCTACTCCTTGCCACTTACAGATGTAAATAAAAGTATACCCATCCCTATTTAGTTTCATTTTTGTTTCTACTTTGGAGGAGTTTATATAGAATTAGTTTAGTTTTTTTAGACCATTAGAACATGTTGCCAGTGAAATTGACCTTCAAATTTCAATTTCCATGTGAGTCATTTAGTTTTGAGTTGCTCCACAAACATCTCTATCAGAAAATAAGAAAACAAATGTTGAGGTATATTTTTTGATAATAGTAATCACACAAGACCATTACATATGATAGACAGCATACTTTTAAAAATGTCATCTCTTATTTGATCAAAGAATAGCATGCTTTGCATCTGTATGGAAGGAAGTAGGTTGGCAGGGTCATGGAACTAAAGAGTCTATGCTGAGTTGTCTCCTTCAATCCTAATGCTAATTTAAAAATATTATTTATATTACCCAAATAATTCCACAGAAACATTTGCAACGTAGTTATAATCTCAGTGCCAGTCATCATTCAAGTCCTCAAAATGTGCCATGATTAGATTGTACGCCATCAGAATTCAGGTACTTCTTCAGAATGAATAAATTCAGACTAATGAAAAGGGAGCCCAATCTGAATTAGCAAAAAGTAAGTATTTATCAATCACCTACTAAGTACAAAGTACTGTGACAGGTGACATGGGGGGTTTGAAAAAGTAAAATGTAGGTTGGTATAGCAGGAATTGAAATTGGCTTTAAGTTAGGATGAAGGCAAGGTGAGGGCCTAGAGGTACAAATGGAGAAAGGTTTTCAGACATGACCAATGTGTTGGTTTGATTACACTTATTTGATAAAAGAGAGGATTTTTATTGGAGAGGAGGTTAGTTCATGGGAAGTAACCAATATTGGTGAAAAAATAAGGGAAAGGCATCAATAAATCATTAAAACTTATAAAAATACACAGAAGATAATAGAAAGTTCAGAAAGGGACTTAGAGGTCCATTTTGTTAATAACCCTGTTAAGTTTAATATATACTTTTAAAAAACCACATTAGAGAAATTCATAGTTTTAAATTTTTTCTTCTTTGTATTGATGATTAAATTCATAACAATAAAGATGATATTGAAGTTAGGAGATATCTGTTTGAATCCTTCCTGAAACTTGCTCTTTAACTGTGGATGTCACTTAATATCTTGGAGTCTCATTTCCTTATCTGTCAAATCGTCATAATGATGCCTATATTACCTATTTTACTAAGTTGTTGTAAGGACTAAATGAGACAACATAGTTTAAAAAGAACTTTGGAAAGTATAATGGACTATATAGATTTCAGCTCTCTTTTTTATTTTGGATATAGTTCTTACTTTTTGTAAGATCATTGATTTAGAGCTGAAAAGGACCTGTAAGCTCATCTGCCTCACCCCTGATAGGGAAACTGAGGCCCTAAAAGGTCAAGTGACTTGCCCAATGTCATAAAGGTAGTATGTGGCAGAGCTGAGATGTGAATTTACATGTCCCCTAACTCCAAATTAATTTCACTTCCTTCCAGTGTTGTTCAGTCATTTTAGTAATCTCAGACCATTTGTGACCCCATTTGAGGTTTTCTTGGTAAAGATAGAGTAGTTTTCCATTTCCTTTTCCAGCTCACTTGACAGATGAGGAACTGAAGCAAACAGGATTAAGTGACTTGCCCAGAGTCACACAGCTAATAAGTGTCTGAGGCCAGATTTGAGATCCGGAAGATGAGTCTTCCTGATTCCATGCCCCGTGCTCTATTCACTGCATAACCTAGCTGTCCACTTCCTTCTATCTATACTCAACTATGTCAAAGAACTTAGATGTCAGTTTCACTGTTTGCACTTAGTTCAATATTCCTGGAGACTGATCATTATTAACTTAAACCTCCCTAAGGTGAAGGTCCAACTGTGTGTTTTTTGTTTCCTGAATAATGCTTGCTAGTGCAGAGTAAGCAAGGACAGATTAAGTTCAAATAACAGCCAGTGGTCAAGTTCGGTTAAATCATAGAATTAATGAAGGGGAATAACATGATAGTTGAAAATGTAGGTTGGAGTCAAATTGCAGAGAACTTTAAACATAAAGTAAGGTAAGGTAAGGTGAGGTAAGGCAAGGTAAGGTAAGGTAAGGTAAGGTAAGGTAAGGTAAGGTAAGGTCAGGTCAGGTTAGGTTAAGTTAGGTTAGGTCAGGTAAGGTCAGGTAAGGTACTTGCAGAAGCAAGTTATTCCAGAAAAAATACTGAAATTACTGGGGGTTTTTTTAAGCAGGGTAATATTATGATCAGGCCTTAGGATGATGATGGTGGTAATTGAAGGACAGATTGAACCCTGGAAAGACTGGAAGCAGAGAGATAAAGTCCCAACTTTTCCCCTCCTGAGCTTGGTATCAGCCCCTCAGGGAAGCTAAAACCTAACCTATCCTCCACGAATTCATAAGTGCAGCTGAGCAGATGTCATTGGTAAAATGGCCCCCATTGTCCCCAAACTCATTCCCCAGCTCATCTTGTAGCTATGGCAGGTACTTCTTGAAGATTAGGGCTTTGCTCCCTGGAGTAGTAACCAGTGAGTTAGGGATCTTTTCCCCACTTTTCATTTCCATTGAGACAGAAGGAGTCTCTCAGGATGAGTAGGCATGGATGGGTTGGGATCCTCACTATAAATTACCCCTCTTTCAATCCTCCCTATTTCTGTTGAGGGCACTACCATACTTCTAATTATCTAGGTCCATGACCTCAGAGTCATCCCTGAGTCCAACCAATTACCAACTCTTGTCCTTCATACCTCCACAACATCTCTCAAGTCTGGTCCTCTTCATTACAGTTGGGCAACACATGGCTTCCTTCCTTCCTTCCTCCCTCCTTCCTTCCTTTCTTCCTATTTCTTTCTTTTTCTTTCTTTCTCTCTCTCTCTCTATAATGGTAATGGTAATTTGAAGATCTTCCCTGCCCCCTAATAGGCTGAATATAATCACATGGAGCCTGTGGTAGAAGGAGTTTGCTGAAGGATACAGCAGAGCCCAGGAAGCTGGGAGTCAGAGCTTTTAGAGACAGAGGGAGGAGAGGATCTACCCAGGCAGACAGCTAGGCTCATGAATATTGGTTTATGGGAAGGCTAAAGGATGGTGTGGTTCTCTAAGGTGTTATGGCTTATTAACTTCTTTGCTACTATGACGGATTCAGTTTTCTGGTGACTAAATAATTATTTTGCTTTTGTCTTTTATGTGGAGAGTCTGTTATGTTTTGTAATTGAGCACTGTGATGGCATATTTACAGCCAGTGTCAGCACTGTGAATATTGCTTTGGTGCTACACCCTTCCTCCCCTCCCCTTCTCTGTCCACATAAGGTTTCACAGCTTACCTGCAGTGCTCTGTCCAATGGGAATGTAAATTTTAATCTCTGAAAGGTTTTTTTGTTGTTGTTTTGATTTTTTCTCTTAAAGACCAGCCTTAACCTCAAATCACTCTGTCCCAGACCAAGCCCTACTTTATGGTCACTGTTTGGGCCCTGATTGGCTCAGAGTGAATGCACATAACAATTGTTTCTGTTTTGGCTAGAAACCCCGAGGGTCTTCACATCTTTTTTTTTTTAAAGAGGCCATTCTTTGCCTCATTTTTATTAAGCCTCACTGAAATGAGCACTGCCCTAGTCAGACTGAGACCTGTTAAAGACCTTAGTTTGAAAAGGCCAAAGTCTCCAGCTGCATCCTGGGTCATCTCCAGTTGACCTGGTCCCTATCTGGCCATTGGACCCAGAAGACTCTGGAGGAGAAAGTGAGGCTGGTGACTTTGCACAGCCCTCCCTCATTTAAATCCAATTCACTTGGATGTCATGGCATCGCCTCCCTGTGGTCATGGTCCTCTTTGAGAACAAAGGACAAACCACACAATGTTAGTACCTTTCTTGCAAGGACAAAGAGCAACCCTTTTCTGTGCTTACACAGTTCCCACCCTATTTTAGGCCCCCACCACCTCTTGTCTAGACAATTGAAATAGCTTTTTAACTGGTTTTTACCTTAATCCAATCTACCCTCTATAAAGTTGCTAAAGAGATTTTCCTAAAGTACAGGTCTGATGGTGTCTCTACCCCACTCAGTAAACTCCAGTGACTTCTTATTGAATTTAGGATTGGACGTTATTCTAGCTTTTTCTCATCTTTTGTTCATTTCTATCTTGTGTTTGATAATTTTGTATAATTATTAACACTTGCAGACAACTTATACATAAGTAAATAAACATATATTGGGAGTGTACTAATTTTCCTTTTTTTTCTGATGGATTTACAATCAAAAAAGTTTAGAGAACACTGAGAGCTTTAGTGACTTTGGAACACACAGTCAGTATATGTCAGTGGCAGAACTTGGAGCCAGGTCTTCCTGGTTCTGAAGCAAGTCTATCCACTATATCACATTACCTCTTACAAGAATGGTCCCTAACTTAAAATAAGGCATGCTACCTGTCTTCTGCCATCCTTAGCAGACAGCCTAAGACCCTAAACCCAAGAGTCTTGGGAACAGCAGTGCTTCCCAGCAACCTCAGACATCATCCTGACCTAGGAAGTAACCCCAGTGGAAATGCAATCGGGCAATTGTTCCTGTAGGTGCTGCAGCTGCAACTACTGAAGACCAGAAAAGAAAGTTCTTGCCACCAAAGTCCTTGACACTGTCAAATTGTTTAACATGGAAACTGATAAAATTTTATCTGGAGAAATGGCATTACTATGTGCTTTGGTGCTGCATCCTAAGGACCATTTGATTTTCATATGTTTTCTGCTTTCATCAGAACGTGAGCTCTTCAAGAGCAGGGATTGTTTTACTTTTCTATTTAATAATAATAATAATAATACCTAATGTTTGTATAGCACCTACTAGGCGCCTGGTACTGTGTTAAGCACTTTACAGTTACTATCTGGGAGGTAGATATTATTATTATCATCCCTATTTTTATAGATGAGGAAACTGAGAGGTTAAGTGACTTGCCCAAGGTCGTATAGCCAGTAAATGTCTGAGGTTAGATTTGAACTTAGATCTTCCTGACCTGAGACCTTGCACCCGTGCTGCACCCAAAGCAATACCTTGTTGTTGTTTCATCATTTTCAGTTGTGTCTAACACTTTGTGACCCCTTTTTGAGGTTTTTGTGGCAAAGATATTGGAGTGGCAAAGATATTCCTTCTCCAGCTCATCTGACAGATGAGGAAACTGAGACAACCAGGATTAAGTTACTTGCCCAGGGTCACATAGCTAGTAAGTGTCTGAGGCCAGATTTGAACTTAGGAAGGTGAACCTTCCTGACTCCAGACCTGGTACTTTGTCTGCTATGCCACTTAACTACCCAGTATTTGGTATTTGTATCTCAAATGCTTAGCACATTGCTTCACATGTAGTAAGCATTTAGTAAGTGCTTCTTTCATTTGTTCATTCATCCATTCTGTATGTGCATATGTGAGAGCTGCATTCTCCTAGATTCATCACTTCAGCAAAAAGATAGACTTTTATCCTTTCAAGATGACTCATAATGTCATGTATGTATTAAGTACTGAAGGATGAACAACAACAGGTATTGTAGTACAGCTGAATTATTATTTAGTATATAATGAAGCCATAATTATCAAATCTCCTAGGAATGAAGTTCCTTTTTATATTACCTTGTTAGATCATCTGAGAACTGCCAGACTAGAATGGAACTAAATCACCTTCTTTGGACACCTAGTTACTAAGGTGGAATTGGCTGATTTGACAAGTACATCCTTTGTTGCTTACCTACCATTGTATTTCTGCTGTCTGTCAAATTTGAAGAAGGCACCATCGGTGATACTATTCATATGGGCTAAAAGAGCCCATGTGTAAAGAGCAGCTCTTATCACAAAATTCACTTGAGGATATTCTATGATTTGTGCCTTTTGAAAACCTCTTGGCAACTGCAACCCACAGCTGACCCAAAGCCTGAATTTAAAGACAAAGTACCCACTCTTGATGACTGCATGCCTAGCTGATTGAGTACTGTCCATTCCCCAGTCATACATAATAACTGTGCTATAGTGTTTGAAGTCATTCTACAGAGTACCCTTGAAGGGTTTTGTCTTTTCTCCCTGTTTGCTTTTAGCTCACTGAAATTGATCATAAAATAAGTTATTGAGACATCTCTACACATGGTCAATCAAGCAGAGTTGTGTGGCATTCATCATTGCTTTGATGACAAACTTTGGTAATTTACAGTACATCATTCTTAGTCACCCCATCTTTTTGTTAACGTTCAGATGCTTCTATAAATGATCGGGAACCTGATCTGTGTACTTTGTAACTTATGTCTTTGATAGAATCCAGGTTTAGTAGAAAAGGCTGAGTTAGGAAATTTTAATTTTAGTCACACTACTGCTATGTGCAATTGACTTCTCTGGCCTATTTCCTCCTCTATAAAATGGGGAGGCTGGACCAGATGAACTCTCAGATCTCCTCCAGCTCCAAAGTTCTATTATTTTATGACTCTGAAGAATCTGTCATGGAAAATATAGATCAATGGAGCAGAATAAAAAATCCAAAATTAAAATCAAAGGCACATATAGCTTACTAATAATATACATACATACACATACACACACATAAATATACATATGTATGTATTGTTCACCCTATTTGTATTTCTCCTTTTTAACCTATCTTCACAGACGCTGTAATAATCTTTTCCTGTTATTACACTATAATAATTGATAAGTATGAAGAATACAGGAAAATTTAAATGAACTGATACAGAATTGAAAATAATATATGTAATGACAACAACTTAAATGGAGAGAAAACACCAAAACAATTGAAATGAATTTTGTAAAACTATAATGACAAATGTGTCCCCCCTCCAAAAAAAAGACATGAATATGTACATTACTCCTTAATTAGCAGAGGTAGGGGGATTGTGGGTGTAGAATACTACTTACAATGATAAACTGGTTTGATGTGTTTAGTTTGGCCAATGTCTTTTTTCCCACTTTTCTTTTTGTTTGAAGTGATAGCTCTCTATGAAGGGGTAGGAGGAGGGATATATTGGATGAAGTTGATAATAAAATAAAAGATATTAATGTAATTTTTAGAAGGAAAAAGTAAATGCATATATGTTTAATGCTATAAGCAAAACAAGAATAATACAAAAACTATAGTGGATCCCTGCTATCACTAAGATAAAATAAAAATTTAGCATGATACTTAATGCCCTCAGATATGTCTCTAATCTACCTTTCAAACTTATTTAATATTACCTCCTCCTTCATGAATTCCATAAAAAATTGGACAAAGACATTTTTATCAAAACTGGGCTTACTAGTTGTGATCCAAACTTGTGATCTATCTCCTTCTCATTCCTTTGGAATATCTCTCAATGTCTGCAGTACATTTCTTCAGAACCCTTTTCCTCCTTCAAGGCTCAGCTCAGAATTGTGCTACAGCCAGCTCAAAGGGTTCCCAAGAGTGAGCATTTTCACATCGGTAACTGGCAAACTGTTTAATTTAAAGTTTTTGGAATTTTTAGCCTACCAAACAACAAAAACCAACTGAAAATCAATTTAAACAATTCACTATGGCAGAGTTTGGCTAGCTTTTTAAGAACTTTACATTTATATTAAAACAATTTGTTGTTCAGTCCTTTCAGGCCTGTCTAACTCTTCCTGATCCCATTTGGGGTTTTCTTGGCAGAGATACTGGAGTGGTTTGTCATTTCCTTCTCCAGCTCATTTGACAGATGAAGAAACTGAGGCAAACAGGGTTAAGTAACTTGTCCAGAGTCACACAGATAGTAGGTGTCTGAGGCTAAATTTGAATTCAGGAAGATGAATGTTCTTGACTCCAGGCCTAGCACTCTACCTACTATACTACCAAACTGCCTTTCTTGTAAAACAAAAGCATCCAGTAGAATTTAATTTAGGTGAGTAAGCTTTTGTTATTATTATTTTTTTGATTTTAGGAGAGAACAAACTGCTCAGTTTTTGCAGGGCAGTTGGTTAATTTTTAAATCCCTAGTGTGTTTTTTTTAAAAACACAATTGTGTTTAAAAGGCCCTAGGGATCTGTAAGGACCTATTTCATTTCCAAAAAGAAACTATTGCTATGAATTTGGTACAGCCCTATAGGGATTATCATCTAGTCACTGAATTCATTTTCAAAAATATTTTAGAGAAGCAATTTAAACAAATCGGTTTGTTAATTTTTGTTTTTACATTGCTACATCTAATTATGTAAAAGCCTGGAATCCTAGGGCAATGCTATGAATTTCAGTGGGTCTAAAACTCTGCCCTCATGCCACAGTAATAAATTCTACACTTGTGTGCATGCAGGTACATGTTTCCCCAAACCTCACCTACACTCTGGAATGCAGGAAGGTTTAAAAAAAAGTCTTTGAAGAGGATGATGCTTGAGCTTTTTGATTTTGTGCAAATATCACACAAGATGTAGGATATTGCTGAAAGGGTTAGAGAATATTTCATCCATGCATTCTTATATTTAATTTAGATAGAAAAAAATACCAAATATTTTTGTACAGCAAAAGAATTACAAATTCTACAGTGATAATTATATAAGACCTTTCAACCACAAATTTAACGTGGAATAAGGAAATGTCATAGCATCTTTTCTTGAACATTCCACTTAAAGAAGGCACCTGGTGAAATAATATACCAGAAAATGTATAATATGATGAGTGAAAAGGCATATTGAAACACTATAGCTCAACACATCCCATCTAGGCCCTTTTATTCTCTAGGGTACATTGTTTTAAATGACTCAAGAGGACTAAAAAGGTAAAGGTAAACTAATGAAGCTATTTGAAAGAAAAAATGTAATTAATATCTGCCCTTCAAATAAGATTATGCTTACTGTCTCCAAACTTTCATAAACATCTAACATTAAGCTTTGTATAAGGAAGGAAAATATTGTCATGGTTTGGGTCACAAAGCTTTAACTCATTCCTCTATTCAGCAGTACAGAAATGAGTGACCTATTAAAAACAAAAGCCAAATATTTTTTCAAGCTTCTCCTGTATATAGAGCATTGTGAGGGGCTCTAGGAAATATTGCAAATTTAAATATAGCAGACAAAATAGGATTCCTATGCTCATGGAGTCTATAATCTAGCAGGGGGCTGAGACAAACTTAGATAACTATAATACGTAATATTATAGGATAGATGTATAAGAGAGTTACTAAACAAAGTGCCAGATGATGAGAATAGCCATTACTGACCAGGAGGATCAGGGAAGGCTTTGTAGAGGAGGTAACTGTCTTTGAGAAGGACTTTAAATAACTGGTTAGCAATTCAACAAGGAAATTGGGGGGGGGGGGGTGGAATGTTTCATGCCTAGGGATCTGTGTAAGTAAATTTACTGAGATGGGAGAGAACATGGCATGTGTAGGATGGTGGCTGAGCAAGGCATAGAAAGTCATAGTCACAGGATGTATACTTAGAAGGGAATTAAGGATCATCATCTAGGTCAGCATTTTCCAATCAATCAATAAAAACTTATTGATCACCCACTAAGTGCCAGGCACTGTGCTGAGAAGCAAAAGATAGTCCCTGTCCTCAAGGAGCTTACTTTGATGGGGAGACAATGTACAAGCAAATACACACACACACACACACACACACACACACACACACACACACACAGAGCAAGCTACATGCAGGGTAAACAGAAAATAATTAAAAGAGGGAAAGCCCTGGAATTAAGAGGGGTTAGGGAAAGCTTCTTGTAGAAGGTGGAATTTTAAGTTGGGATTTAAAAGAAGCCAGGGAGGTCAGTCCAGCTACAGGGAATGGCTAGAGAAAACGCCTTAACTGTAGAGATGCAGTGTTTTGTTTGTGGCCTGAGTCAATGGATCTAAGAGTCTATGTATGGGGTTAAGGTGTAAGAAGACTGAAAAGGTAAGAAAGGGCTAGAATATGAAGGCCCTTGAATGCCAAACAGATCATTTCGTATTTGCTCCTGGAGGCAATAGGAAACCACTATTGCCTATTGGGGGGAAAGACACAATTGAACCTGTGTTTTAGGAAAATTGTTTTAGTGACTGAATAGAGAATGAATTGAAGTGGGGAGAGATGGGAGACAGGTACACCTACCAGCAGGCTATCACAGTAATCAAATCATGAGGTGATGAGGGCCAACTTTTTCAAGAATCCCAAGGGTTGAGGCTAGTGGATCTCATGAGTTCTCACTTGCAGTGAGTTAAGCCTGTCAGGTATCTGTACTAACTACGGCATAATTTTAGTGAGGTCCCCCGACTATAGGGGGTTCCTGGGTTGCCTAAAGAGGAGCCTGGGTAGAAAACAGAGTAGGACAAAGCTCCAGTGCTGATCAGAGTGGGAGCTCTTGCATTTCCAGCCTGGGTGAGATATGGAGACCCAGTTTTTAAAAAAAGAGATAAGCCCTTTTTAAATATTCAAAGACATGCATAAAAGTAGTTGCATTCATATTGTGAAAATGCTACAAATTAGGACTTGGTTTATTATTTTGTTGATTATTTAGATTTAAGAAAGTTACAGAGAAAATGTTAATACTGCAAATAAAACTTAAAAGTGTATCATGGCTACATTCCCACCCTCCCTCCCCACTGAATAGCTGGTTGTTAAATGTTTACCAGCATATCACTGATAGAGGGGAATAATGGAAGACTGAAAAGGCAGGATGGCAGTAGATTGTGAAGGGCGTTGAATGCTAGGAAAGGAGTTTGAAGTTTAGGCAAAAGGATATGATTTCTGAGTAGATAAATGACATGACCATATCATGATAACATGTTACAACTCTAAGGAACTTAGACATCATCTAGTCTAACCCTTTTATTTTATAGGTGAAGAAGAGAAGTCTATACTTATTTAGGAGATATAATGAAAACACATGAAGAATCAATGCATCTGCCTCAACTATAAATATACCAACATTTTCAGATGGGTAACTAATAAATCATATTTTCCCAGTACATTCCTAACTGTAATCCAAAAGAAAAATCAGTCTTCAAATGAAACCAAAAGAAAATAGGAGCTTCTCTTTATCCCCTCTATAAATTGGCTATTTTTATTTTAAAGAGAGAATAATTTGTTAATTATGACTGCTTCTGGAATAAACTCTTGTCTTGACTCAACTCCCTGCTGTGATCATTGGATTCTGTCTTTTAATTCACAAAAAATGTAAACAGAAAGCAAGTTTTGTTTGAAATTAAGTTGCTTCTAAGAAAAACAAATCCAAAGTCCAAAGTAAGGCTTTTATTAAAAATTGGGTGCTTCCTTGAGAGTTTGTATTTTGCTATTTAAAAAAACAACAAACTCCTTATTCTCAAAACAAAAAGCAACTTGATAATTTAGAGTCTTTCAATACTTTAAAAAAAATGAATTAGTTGGTACCCCTTGTTAACTTTTTAGATTATAAAGATTTATGTGTTTCTTTTGCCTTACCTCCCTCTTAAACGATTTTTTGAGAGACTATTTTCTTTTTTGCTCTTTGGTGGGGGGAGGGCAGAGCAATTGGGGTTAAGTGACTTGCCCAAGGTCACATGGCTAGTTTTTTTTGTGTTAAGTGTTTGAGGCCCGATTTGAACTTAGGTCCTCCTGACTCCAGGGAACAATATGTTCCTCACTGTGTGACCCTGGGCAAATGACTAAATATCTCAGCTCCCAGACAGTTTTCTAAAACTGTAAACTGCAAAATGATTGAAGATCTGAACGAGAAGGGAGTTTCCCCACTGGGAGTTATTCATATCAGGTCAGGACCAAAAGAACAACAACAAAAAAGACTCTGTAAGATATTAGTTGGCCTAAACCCTGCCCCGATATTCTAGAATTCAAATCCTACCAATTACAGGTCTTCTCCCCAGTGAGATAATCTCTACCTTCTTTTGGGGTAGAAATAAATCTGAAGGATGAGACACAGCCCTGGAGAGGAAAACTCCTCTTGGTAAGTAAGGTCTTTCTTAGTTAAAGGCTGCCAGGCAATTAAGTTTTTCCTACATCTGGAGGTTCCTCAATTTTTCTCTTTAGACAGCTATTAATTTCTTTGGGCAGATCAATTCTGAAAGCCTTTGGACAACTTCCATAGGAGTGTGGTCTACTCACAGAACTTCTGGGACTCCTGAATGGTTACTCTTGTTTAACATCTTTAAAAAGCAGCTTGTGACAATGTCTTCCTTGTGCCCTCTAATGTCATCTTTGTCAATGAATTTTTTTAAGAGAAAGAACTTGGTTCAAAGCTCTTTAGACTTGTTTTAGGGAAACAAGCCTGTGTAACATAACACAGTGTGTACTATACCTTGCTACCCCTTCAACACTCTTCAGTTCTTGAAGTACACCGGTCAACTATTTTTCCCTTGGCCATTACACTCTCTAAGGCTATATATATAGCATATGGCACTCCTGGTAGAGCTGAATTCAGATATCTCAGAGGAAATTTCCACAGACTTGCCCAAGATGCAGATTACTTTTTTTTCTTACATAAAGAAACATTCCCAAAGAATAGAGGCTCTTTGAGAGCAAGGATGGTTTGAAAACAAGGATAACAAAGTGCCTTGCAAACAGTAACTGTCTAATACATGCTTTGCCATATTAAATTGAATAATAAAACTTCTATTATTGCAGTATTTTTCAATTTGGAATTTAAAAAAGTAATTTAGACATGGATTCTGTTGATGTTTACATTTAGTCTATAGAGAAAATAATTTCAGAAAGTTGTTTAAATTATATGTGAACAAATTATCACCAAGTACTTTTAAAAACAATTTTTACACATACGAAGTTGAGAGGTTAACTATAAATCATTCTTATCAGTTTATTTGGACAGTCTCCCAAGGTCTTCTACTGAAAAAAAATCTGGATCTTTGATTTTGTTGGCTAACAGACATCCCAAAGAGGAAATTCAGGGAGAATTTAGGGATAGTAGGAAAAACTCAATTTCCAGACCTTAATTGCTTTTGGCTAAGGAACACCTCACTTAGTACAAGATCTCTTCTGAGTACTTTGTAATTTACAGTTTGAGAGTTACCTGGGTCACTTATCTGTTAGAACCTCAGGCTTCCTGGCTCTAAGGTCAAATCTCTCTGTACTTTCTTATGCTGCCAAGAAATACTTAACCCTATGTAATTGAAAGTAACAAAGGTGCATACTGAACACTTTCAGGAGACATAATTTCTTAGGTGTGGATATTCCCTCCACGAAAGGAGATGGAAACCTTTCTTATAACTTAGGCAGATGGTTTTTCAGATGGATTACAGCCACAGAAGTTCACTCAAGTTACAGTCAAGGGAGTGATAAACCTCGATGAACATGACTGGCCTCTTCTTTTAACAACCTAGCTGCACTCTGTCACTCATTAGGACACAAAACCTTTACAACATGGAAGTATTTGCCAGAGATTGTGTTCCACTGGCATAGCCTCTGAGAACTTTGGGTCACCTCCACCACAAAAAGTGATATCTGAGCAGGCCTTTGGTGGAGGAAAAAAACAAAAACCCTACAACTCTTTTTAAAAAAAAAATTGTATATATATATTCCCCAACTCGAGCCTCTCTACAATTAAGATTTACCTTTTTAAAAATTAATGCCAATTAGGTAATTTTTTTTAAAAAAATCGTTTTTCCACATTTATACAAAGAGAACAAAATACAAGCATACTGATCGCTACTGTCATATTTCGCAAGCTAAATATAATGAGGGTAGTTTAGTTCAGAAAAAGACTAGATTCTCCTGGTGACTCAGAAAGTTCTTACTTGAGTTATGAAAGTTCCATATGAAACACAGGTCTGTCTTACCACTTGTGGCCATTAAGGCCTATAATAATACCAGTATGCCGTAAATTAAAGGTAGAAACTAATTAAATGTTTAATCTTGATCTTGTGATTGAAACAGTTAGGAACTTTAAGTAGTTTCACTGTTACTCAATATTTGTTTCAAAGTCTATGCAGGCAATTTTACAAAGTAGTCATTTGCAAGAATGACTGATTCATGCTACTACTTTTTATGTTGAACTAAAGGATTTAGACATTAAAACCCAGATATTTAAATAAAACTAAGTTGATTAGCATTGCACATATAATACAATGATTTTAAAAATCCTTGTTTGAAAAGATGTATTTCCCAAACACTAAGATTTAAATCAGCCACTCCCATGAGATATTCAGATTGGGAGTGTATAGATGGTTATCAAAAAATACATACTGTTGTCACAATGGGTGGAAGGCTCCTGCAGTGCTGGCTCATTATCCACATGGTAGGACAATCTAACAAAGCATTAGTTTATTAGGTTTTCCTTTTAAATAGCAATTTAATTTTCAGGTGTCACTATATCAATTGTAAAACTTGACATCTATTAAGGTTAAAGTTCCAGTTCTTTCCTCTATTATCTTTCCTTTTTACCAGCTTCATTGGGAATTGTTTTCCTGTTGTAGTTTTAACTGCAGGCTGCTGTCAAATTTCAAAAGTGAGAGTTAACTTTCATGTCCACCATATGAAAACATTATACGGCTTAGCTTTTCTACTAAAAAAAAAAAAAAGATATCCAGATATGTCTTTCTCTCTCAGCTGTTAAGATTTATTCGTAGAAGGAGCAATGAAGAGATAGAAGCAGAAGAAGAAACACTCCCGAATTAAAAAACCTAAGTGCAAAATTCCTAAAAGTTTTTTTTAAGATGGTTGAAACTTTGAAGGCAGGATAATTCTTTCCTACTTCGAAGATCTTTCTCTGCATTTTTCCACTGGATTTATAATTTCCCATAGCTCTCTCGTCCCAGCTGTTGAGGCGGGTCCTGCCATCCTGCCAAATTGAAGAAACAAATTAGGATCTACTCCCAACAGGGAGAAAGGGAGAAAAGGAAAACCTGTAACACCTGTAACAAAGGCCACACTGACACTCAGGTACACCAGTCTCAGGCAGTCAGTGGAAAAGGACTTCGCTAAAAGCTGGGGTACAGGGGGAGGAAGGTCAGGCTGCTTGCTACTAAATGACCAGCAGTAAGAGAGCCTCCTCTTACTTCCGTAGGGCCGGTCTCCAGCTCTCGGTCTCTCTGGCTAGGTATTCTCCCTTCCCACCTGTCGGGTGCACGGGCCGATAAGAGGCTGCCTCGGTGGCTCCCCTAGTGGTGGGAATGGGAACGGTTCGCCCTGCAGCCGCTTTGGATTAAAGTTTTTCCCCCCACCCGACCCCGAAAGGCTAGAAGCCCCGGGGAGAAGGAAATTCCTCCTCGGTACGCACCCACCCGTGCTTGGCTCGCCCTCCCTTTTTCTCTCTTTCCTTCCCTCCCACATTCCCATAGCTGCCCGGGAGACAACCTGAGCCAGAAGAGTTGGCGGCGACTTTCCGTGCTCCGGACTAGGGGCATGGGGCAGGGTGGGTGAGTCGGCAAGAGCGAAGGGGGGCGCTGCACCTACTCCGCTCCGCGCCTGGGAAAGCCCATCCTGGAGGGAGCGGGAGGAGGTCATCCCCGAGGAAAAAGCTGTCGCTTTCCCCTCCTAGTCAAGTCTGGCTAGAGATCCTAAACAGCACCCGCGGAAGGGGGAGGGGAGGAGAGACTGGGAAACAGAGCCTGGGGAAAGAACAGGGCAACCTCTGTCTCCCTTTGAAAAGGCGGCGGGAGCCCTGGGGAGAAAGGGACAAGGCAGTTTGCTAACTCCCTCCCCCCTCTCTTTTTGGAAAGAGAGAAAAGTTTTATTTATTTATTTTGCTAGGTGGTGGTGAGCTTAAACCACTCAGGAGCGGGGGTGTGTGCATGCATTGCTAATGCAGCAGCTGCAGCTTCTAGGGCTGCTCACGTCGCAGTCCCCTCCTCCCAGCCCCGGCAGCTCGGTACAGCTAGTCTCCCCGCGCGCCGCCTTATGGCTACAGTGTAAACCCCACGAGGTGGGAGGTGCAGCGCCGCCTCTCGTAGCTGCTCTCTCCAGCCTGGGGGAAAAAAAAACCTGCCTCCAGTTGGAACTACCGCTCTTTGCAGTCTGGGAGGTGGGAGCTGGTTTTTCCTACAGGTGAAAAGAGAAAAAGAAAGAAAGGGGAGGCGGCGGGTGGATGACTCTCCGGGTGCCCATGCCCGTCTGCGCGTAAACCTCGGGGCAAGCCTCCTGGGCTACTTTGACTGAGCTTGGATTTCCCACTCCCTGCAGCAGCTTGCAGAGTTGGAAGTGGAGCGGGAGCCACCAGCAGCCGGGCCATGGACAGCCGAGCCCGGAGCGCCGAGGAACCCCCGGCGGCAGCACCCCAACCTACTCCCGCCTCCTCCGGGTAAGCTCCGACCGATCCATCCCGGTCAGGGAAGGAGCGCAACTGGGGAAGGGCGAGTTCAGCAAGGCCTAACTAAACCCGTTTACCTGCCTAGCCTAATGACTGCCCTGCCAGCTGTGCCAGTGTGAGTCACTGACCAGCCAAGGGACCGACCCAGAGAAGACTTTCTTTTTTTTTTCTTCTCTCGGTCTCTCCGGATTCTGGCCGGTGGTGGTGGTTTTGTAGCTTTTCTTTGTTTTAAACTGGGGCTGCGCTGGTAACTTGAAGCTCGGTTGAATGCCAGGTATTGGGACTGAGGAGTCCGGCGGGTGTAAAGATCAACAAAGGGCCCTTGTCGGGGCTCTGGAGAAGCAGCGGGCAAATACCTGTAAGCGAGCTCCCGGGGAAAAAAAGAAAGTTTCCTTGGCTGAGCCGAGTGGCTCAGGGAGGAGGAGACCTGAGTCAAGGTGACTCCGGGTGGGGAGAAGAGGCTTGGAGCAAGCGATTGGAGGGTTAGGGAATGTCAGCTGTCAGACCTCTTGACAGTTGGGGATTGATTGGAGGTGGGGGGCAATCTGCTGTTTGTCTCAGGAAAGGTGCAGTGATTTGGGGTTGGGGTGTGGGTAGGTGTGGCGTGCCAACCGGCCCTCGGTGCCAACTAGCTCTTGACGAAGGCTCTTCTTTGGGACCAGAGGAGTGCAAAGTTAAACGGAAAATACCTATAATTTTCTTTGCATCCACGTGTGCTGGAGGAGAGATGAGAAGGGGATAGACGTCACATGTTGAGTTAATATTTAGGGAAGAATGTTTTCCTACCAGTTATGCAAATGGTGACTGTTCTTAGCGTTTGTGTAAACACACCGGAGAACAGGTAGTTCTGCTAGAGATAGCCAGAACTTTCAAATAACGTATGGTTTTAGTAATTACCAGGGCAGAGAACACTAGTTGGGTCCCTGAAATAGAATGGTACCTGTACCTAGTACAGTGCTTAGAAGTTTTTTTTTCCCCTTCCTCACCCCACCCCTCACAGTTTGTTTAGTTTTTTTGTTTTTTTTTCCCCCTTTCATAACTACTTTGTTGCACAGAAATGGCTAAAGGAGAATGAGAATATGGTGAAAAGAGGAAAGTTAAGGAAAATTTGTAGTATGAGTCTGGTGAATGAAAGTTGTAGTTTTTTCCCCCCTAATTTAATGGATGCACAAGTCATTTTTTCCCTGGAACATGACAGGAGTTTCCTTAGAAGCAAGTCACAGCATGTTTATTCATCACGCTGGCCATGTGAACTTTGGCAGTTGAATAGGGGAAACATGGAAAAATCTCAAAACAATATGACTAATCTGAAAGATATTTAGTATGATGCTTACATTGAGGAAATATGTAGTATGTATGTGAATTAATTCTTTCATTTTGCCCCAGATAACTGCCAATTTTCAAACAGTTGCATTTTTCAATTTTTTCCTTTTCTCCTCCCATTCTTCTGTTCACTTCAACATTTAAGCATCTGCTAAGGAAGGCCTTAGATAGCAGTTTATGAAGATGAACCAGACTAGGTCCCTGGGCTTAGGAGTTTACAGTGTAGTTGGGAGGTAAAATGTAGACAAATAATTGTAATACAAGGAAGAATATAAGTTCCATGGAAGAAGTAATAACAGCTAACATTTAATTGATGTTTTATGGGTTTGCAAAAAAAAAAAATACACAAACTTCCCAGTAATAGCAAAACATTCTACTACATGTTTCTCACTTTTACATCCTGTCCTGTCTTGTCTCTCTGGATTTGCAAAGACTATTCCTCATGCCTGGAATACTCTTTTCCCACCTCTGTTTATGGAAGTCCTCTTCCTATGGCTTCTTCCCACAATGATTGTGGAACCTTTGCAATATTTGTCATTAGCTTGGCCCTCTCTTTCTTCTGCTTTCCACGCTCAGTAATACTAATTCGAATCTCTCAATTTCTGACTTGCAATTATTTTTCTTCTCCCCATTCCCCCAGTTGTAAACTCCTTGAAATCAGAAACCTGTACCATTTTTTTCATCTTTGTATCTCTGATATCTAGCATACTGCCTTCAATCGAGTAAGCACTTGGAGAAATGTTTGCTATTGAATTGTTCTAGTAGTACACAGCTATGTGTCACTTCACAGTTTACAAAGTACTTTTCATACCATAACAGTTATTGTAGATAATACAAATATTATTATATCCATTTTACAGATAAGAAATTGGAGGCTTAGAAAATTGAAATTATTTTCCCAGAATCATACAGCTAGCAGGAATGAAGGAAATAAAACTTTATTAAGCTCTTATCAAGTGCTAGGCACTGTGCTAAGTAGCTTACATAACAGTTGGGGAAACTGAGGCAGTGGTTAAATGTCTGGCCCAGAGTTACACAGCTAGTGAGTGTCGGAGGTGAGATTTAAGCTCAGTTATTCCTGATTCCAGGTCCAATACTATTCATTGGCCACTTAGCTACCTAGTAAGTAGTAGACTCAAATCTAATGGTCTTTCCAGTATACTGGAGTGCCAGGTATTTCCTAACTTGTTGGGGAGAGCCCAGGAAGGAAAAATGACTTTTATTGTTTAGGGGTTAGCATTGCAGCAGGGCCTGTAATGATAAAATTTTGGCAGAAAGGGGTCATTCCATGTGGTGAGAACAAAAGGTACAGAGGACAGAATGAATGTACAAGTTGTCCATTTTGATTGGAGAATAGGGTCTGGAGATAAAAGATTTTAAAAAGTACATTAAGGGCCACACCAGACTGAATATAATAATAGAAAAATGATTCAGCATATTATATATGATTAAGAATAGAGGAAACAATGTAAATAATGTAATTATGCTAGATTAAGGAAGAAAGTTTTTGTTTATAGTTGTAATTATGCATAAGAAAGGCTTGTTTACTAGCAACTAGACTAAAGTTGACCATTTAAAATCTCCAAAACCTCAATACCTTTATTATCTGATACCTAACACAGAGCTTAGCATAGTACATTGACTGGTTTAATTACATTGGTGACCTAGAAATGAATTATCATTAAATCCTTTTATATGTTTGTTCCCATTTTGTTCTGTGCACAGAGTAAACCCTTTTTTGAAGATTAGAGCAAAAGAGATAGATGATAATCCCGTAAATTGTATTTTTGTCAGAATCAGGGATTGTGCTTCATTTTGCTAATTATTATCCTAATGTTGCTGAAGTCCCTTAACTTACTACTTATTATGGTGCCATTAATTGCTTAGGAGAGCTTATGCCTGAAATCACCTTCCATATCCTGCTTGCCTGTAATAACTGGTTTTGTTTTTGCTTTACACCTAATCAGTTTTACCTTTTTTTGGGGGGGGGGAGGAGTGCTTTCTTTGTAAAGAAGATTAAACATTTCTAACATTGGAAGAAATATATTTACTCTAGAATCAAGAGCCTCTAATATTTTGTTTCTAAATTACCTTTTCAAGGGATACTATAGTCATTCTAAAGTTACAAAACTGAAAAACCTTGGTAGACTATTACTTCTTATCTTACCTTGAATTAGACAGCAGGACTCCTATCTGTCCAATCAGTGCTTTACTAGTAGTCCAGAGATCTATACAGCTTAGATGGGTTTAGAAACCTAGTGATTTGTTAGATGTCACTAATTGAGATGGTGATGAAGTCTTGACAGAAAGGTTGGACAACTACCTAGTCACTCTTTTCAGTGGACAACTGTAGCATACCCTCTCATTGCTAATAATTTTTCTTAAGAGTGCACTAAGTGTCCAAAGAATACTTTTAGCTCTGCAAGAGCAATTGTTTAAAATGTTTCTATAGGTAGCTATGGATTTCAATCAAATGTCAATCACTTAACTTAGCCGTTAATATATGCCAGACACAATGCTAGGAAATGGGAATCTAAAAACAAAAATGAGACAGGATTTAAAATAATTGTTAATTTTTATGTGGCATTTAGAGTCTTTGGGTATTTAAATTAATTTAGTGGATTTAAAAAAAAGTTTAGATTAACCAATTAAAATTTTCTTTAAAGTAAAACATGTAGCACATATGACAGTATGTAGCCAATTACTTGGACTTAATGTCGTGACAATAAGATCTTATTTGTAATATGCTTTTTTTTAAAGTAGGAATTTGAATTACCAGAGAGTATTGTATTAAATTGTTAATGTAATTCCCACAGACTTCCCACTTGTAAAATGAGGTCGTAGGAAAAATTGTGCAATCCATAAAGCATAACATTTGAATTAGTTATTTCCTCTGAATGAGTTATGGAATAATTGAATAACAGTGTTTTGGTTTTTCTTGTTTGTAGCACCAGGTGTGGTTGATAATGATATTTCCTATGTTGATCTGGAAAACATCCCCATTTAAGTAAAATGTTTTATTTAGATAGTCAAGAGAATCTGTTGACCCTTATTGTAGGCTGAATAGTATTTACCGAGTCCTGTGGGTACCTGTAAGTTCTTTGCTCTCGGAAAGAAAATAGGCTGTGTCAGAACAGGATAAATGAATAACATTAGTCAATAGAAGAATGCTTAATATTGGACATATTCTTAAAGTATACATGTGCCTTGCTTATACAAGATGTAGACAAACTTATAAACTATAATGTGTGGTGATGAATGGATGAATGAAAAAGCATTTATTTAGTGTTCACTATGTGGTAAATGCTGGGGAGACAGAATAGAGACAACTCCTGCTCTCAAGGAACTCATATTCTTATAGGAAGAGAGAACATATATGGAAGGTTTCACCCATAGGACGGATTGAAAAGCCCAATGATTCTTAGCGAGGCAGTTCAGAATAAATCTTCTTTAGTGTCATTTTCCCTTGAATACAAATATTTCTCTTGAGCCACATGGGGGTAAGAACTTTTCATTTTGAGGTCTTCAGCTGTGGTTGCTAAGAAGGGAGGGCCTGCAGGACTGGCAAAGACAGTTAGTTAGGTCTTGCCAGGTAGGATCTCTACAGGAGTTGCTTTACAAAATGATTTATTGTTGGGTTTTTTAAAATGCTGAGTTCTTAGGTTTTAAAATGGATTAAAAATGATATTTGATTAAAAGAAAGATTTATACACATGTTCAAGAGGACATAAATTCCATAAAGCAACGTATAACTGTATATGGAGGACTATGTTGAAATCATTAGGGAAGGATAACCTCTAATTCAGCAAACTGGGTTGACAAGAGTCAATTCTACCTAGTAGTGGGATGGACTAGTTGACCTTTCTAAGACAATTGTATATCAGGATATAGTGTATTTCTACATTGAAAATTTAAAATAATTTTGTGCTGTTTTTATGAGCTCTAGAAAGTAGCCAAAGAAGTACTTTCATTGTTGCTATTGGACTTTGCTATGATTTTTTAATGGAATTTTCCCCCCCATCTGTTATACTAAAAACAAACTCTCAGGGTGGGAGAGAAAAGTTTCCCATGATTATTTCCCAAGGGTCAAATGTCTACAGTCTTATATAAGGACTTCAGCTTATCTTAGGAAAGTTAATCCCTTGATAGACTAGCAAAGATGAATATGGTTGTTTTGGTGACATTAGAAAAATGCAGGGTGAGTTTGATTGCTTTCTATTTTGCTCAGAGTAAATGCATAGTGCCACATTTTGTAAATTTTAAAACTGAATGAACAAATCCTTATTGTTTTCTAGACAAGAATGTGCTATGTAGCTGAGTTGTTCTCCTTTTGACACAGAACAGCAAGCATATAATTTTTGTTACTGCAAGACATAGAAAATTAATTTAAAAGTAATATTAGAGCTAAAGAGATTTAAAAAATAGAATTAGAATCTAACAATTTGGGGGAAAATGATTGGTTCATCAATTAGAATTTATTAAACACTTGCTGGGTGCCAGACACGGTGCTGGGGGGTGGGGATATAAACACAAAAGACAAAGATACGTTTATAATGCCAAACAGCATTACTTAACTTTATATAGGTATAGATCGTCACGTTTGAGTGTCTGCTGTGGACCTGTGAATATACTAGGTGATATAAGCTATAAGTTTGCCAGTTCTCATTTGATCGATTCTGTGACCCTAGTTAAAGTTTTAGAGAGGTGTAGGCCAAAAACTTAGTACCTTATTTAGTTTGGAGCGATTGATACTTAGTTTCTTAACTTGCTGTTCATCCATACTAAAGTAGGATCTGTTGGGAACTATGAAGCCAATCTTAGCCCACCTCATTAATCCCTAACTCCCTATCTGAGCCTCTGGATTTAATTTAACAATTCAGTAAGTATTTATTAAATACCAACCCTTTACATTCTGGATGAAATTGGAACTGCAGTTCTTTGTGTCATGAATGATGACTAGTATTTACATAGATCTTTAAGGTATGCAGAGCACTTTACACAACTTATTTGGTCTGCACAACAACTCTGTAGTTGCTCTTATCCATTTTACAGATGAGGAAACTGAGGCTGAGAAACTAGGGTATCTTGCTCAGGATCACATGGGTAGCAAGTGTCTGGAACAGGATTTGAACTCAGGTCATCCTGACCCTGAGTCTAGGCGTCTATCCACTGCACCACGGGCTACATAGAATGGATTGTTCAGTCTAGCCATTGAAATAGTCATTTTGCTGAGACCACTATATGGATAAGGAGAGCACTGGTGTTGTTCCTAAGTGTTGACTTTGCGGTGTAAATAAGAGGCCCTTTTTGTACTCTACCTCTTATACATCACCAATTGAATATACCTGATTTAGAGGGTGATCTTTTCCATTTTCCCATTCCGTCTACCCTCTTCTTACTGCTGGTTCTGAAGAAATTAGAAATTAGATGAATGTAAGGCAAGGAGTGAGAGTGGCAGCACTTTACACCACCATTATTCCGGCTATTTATTGTTGTAGGTGAATTGAAAAAGCAATTCATTCCTTGGTTGATGTAAAAGTGGTGGTAATTGCCCCTGAATTCTTATGCTTTGTGTAGGTATTCTTCAGCAGCTGATAGCAAGGTCATGACTTCTGGCTCATCTGGCTCAAAATTGGACATCTGAGGCTCTCTCATATATATAGCTTAGAGAGATGTTGAAGGCCCACGTGCAGCATCATTCTGCCATATCATGGGAGTGTTCTATCATTCTTCCTTAGGCTCTCTCCTTCCGTCCCCCACTCCAACTTTATTTTCTGCAAGATACTGGTAGGGCCTTTCAGAGGACCTTGGGCTATTTCCTCCCTTCATGCCTGTTTGGCCTGCTTGCCTCAGAAATCCTGGGGCTCAGCCCTGCCTGGCATTTCCTATTGGCTCTTTGCATGTTTCTTGGGCCAAGGCACTGAAGGAAGTTAGGTGCCACCAGTTGCCAGTCCTTTCCTTATTTCTTGAATTGGCATTATTTATTCTCCATCTTTCCTGGCATTGTCATTTAACCTTTACCTTGTTGAATGTATGTGGGTAGGGCCTCTATCTACTAAGTACCCCTCTTGGCTGAAAAACTTCTCCCCTTTGTCCGAAACACAGCTCTGATTATTCTCCCTTCCCTCCTTCATGGCACTATGTGCCTGTGTTTATTGGCGTGTTTATATCTGTTTTGATACATATGTAGAATTTTCTCTTTTTAAGAAAAGGGTCCCTTCCTAGGAATAAGTTCAATACTTTCAGTTAGGAAAAAAAAATAATTTGCTTACTCCCATTATGGCCATCTTTGGAAAGAGAAAAATTTCTATAGACAGCTGTTATTTCAGATGGGAAGCAACTGGCCTCACATGAATCACTTTCCCTTCTGTGTCTATTTCCCATTCACTGCTTTAATCAGAGAGAAAGTACATTTGTTTCCTATCCTCTTTTAATCAGAGGTTATAAGTTACAGTGAAAAGAATACTAAATTTGAAATCAGAGGGCCTGGGTTTAAATTTTGGCTAGTATTTGTGTACTTCTCCATAAAATTATTGGGCTTGAACTATTTAATCTCTAAGATCACTTCCAGGTCTCAATTGAGGATGCTAAATTTTTTTCAGTTATGTCAGTCCTTTCTTTATGCTGCCAGTATCTTTGCTAGGAGTCTATGGTACAGTCAAAAAGAACACTAATCTCGTGGTAAAAAAAGACTTGAGTTTTGATTATTGGCTAAGACAAATATTTCTTTGAGGTGTGAGTCTGAGCACGTGCCTTAACCTCTCTAGACATCCTTTGCCTCACCTCTGGGGATACAAAGAGAAAAAACCAACCTAATCCAACGGAAAACAGTCTCTGTTCTTAAGTAGTTTACAGAGACAACTTGCACATAATCATGAACAAAAAAATATAGACAGTGTATATGGAAATCTCAGATGGAAGGCACTAGCAACAAGGGGGGTTGAGGACCATAATATTTAAATAGATTTCAAGACTCCTCCATTATACATAGTGGATGACCTAAAATCTTGTATATTTGCAATCGGTAATGTGTGAATGTTCCATTTTCAAGAATTTTAAACATTTTGGCTACTGGTGTGTGTAAACAGATGAAGCAGACTGAGCAGAGGGCTTGTACTGAATATGAATCCTGCCTCAGACACTTACTAGTTGTATAACCCTCAGTTTTCTCATGTGTAAAATGGGGTAATGATATCACCGCCTCACAGGGTTGCTGTGAGAGTGAAGTGGGATCACATATGTAAAGATATTTGTGGACCTTAAGGTGCTAGTAAATGATGTTATTTAGTTGTTTCCATCTTGCCTGACTCTTCGTGATCCCATTTGGGGTTTTCTTGGTAAAGATATTGGAGGGTTTCGCCATTTCCTTTTCCAACTGATTTTACAGATGAGGACACTGAGGCGAACAGGGTTAAATGACCTGCCTAGGATCATAGCTAGTAAGTATCTGCCACTGGATTTGAACTCAGGTCTTCCTGACTCCAGGCCTGGCACTCTATTCACTGTGCCACCTAGCTGCCCAGCTAGTATCATCATCACGAAATAATCACTAGTGAAATTATCTAAAAGCACATAGTAAAACTATACTGGATTATGGGATAGATAGTATCTATGTAACTGGATAATATGGATTATTACCCTAAATAATTGATGTTTTTTTTCCTACTTCTCAGTAAAAAAAAATTCTTGTTTTTTTTTTTCCTACTTCTCAGAGTGTTGTAGACACTAAGGAAGAGGCTGTCAGCTGGATTTTTAAATGGGTAGAATCATATTCTTCCACAATGCAGAAAAACTTCTGCTATGTAGATACTAGTATTCTAGAAATTTCAGATTTTTCAAATGGCTGTGAAACCCAAGGCATTAAACTCAAGGGTCAAATCCAAGACTTGCAAGGGAAGTTATGGGAAATAGGATTAGAGAAGAAAGAGAGATGAGAGCAATGATGGTTCCAGCAGATTTTTTGAAAAAGTGACAATAGATTAGAAGCTGTGAAGTTGAAAAGAAGCTAATTGAACAATGGAGAAAAAAGATAGGAGATAGACTGTCTTCTATAGTCTGCAAGGATAGATAGCAAGCTCCATCTCAATCTAGTTTGGTAGTTGCATCGAAACCAAAAATCTTGGTGGGCAGGGTATATGTAGGTGAGGTAAATTAGACGCTTCAGGGCATTTTCCACACTTTTTTTCAATGTCTATTCAACAAATGATTCATAAGTGTCTACTATGTATAAAAGGGTATGTAGTATAGTGTCTAGAGGCAACCTTGAATTCAGTCAGGTTTTGCCTCTGACTGAAGCTCATGTGGCCCAAACAACTCTGAACAGACTCTTCAAGTTACAGATAAGTTGCTGGTCAGGTCTGCAGAGGGAATTTCCATTCTGGATGTTCCCTATAACACCCCAGGGAAATCAAAGGTCTGAACAAAAAAAAACCGTAGAAAACAATCAAAACCTCAATGTGCAAGGAGGCATGGTCCATAGTAGGTGTGTTGGAGGAATGGGGTTTTACAATTTGTCCTAGGTGCTCAAAAGTTCTAGTTATATATTTGTATCTTGGTGTTGTTTTGTGGAGAATGTTGGTAGAGCATTTGTCTGAATATATAATCGCTATTTTGATAAGAAAAGCAGTATGGAGGGGTGAGGATATTAAAGAAAAGCCCTTCAGTTTTTAATTTACTATATTCAATCATATCTTTTCCCATTATTTCTCCATTCCCTTTCCATTGATAGTTCTATTTTTAGGTTAATGTTTAAGCAGGGTTAGTCCTTAGAGAATTCTTGTTAATGCAGTTCCATTTTATTGCTCCAACACCCTCACTATTCAGTTGGTGTGGTTGAATGTTTTTCTTGTTTCCCCTCAGTGCCGTTTAGTATAGTTAACAATTTGCCAAGATATGAGAGAGCGAGAGTGAGAGCGAGAGAGAGGGGGGGGGGGAGGAGAAAGAGAAAGAGAGAGAATGCATATATATAAATATAAGGGGAGATGAGGAGATGAAGAGGAAAAGAGTGCCAGACTTGTCTGATTATTCTAGCCACTTTACCCTACAATTTAACCCTTTGTCTGACAGGGACAGTACATTCCTTTAATGATTTTAAAGCTATGGGTTTGTTCCTCCCTCTCCCCCCCCCCCCCCAAAAAAAAGCAGGGAAAATTTCTTCTGTTTTGTTTATTCTCAAAAGAGAGAGTGAAAAATGAGATTATGTCAAAACTTCCATTTTTTATTTCTGATATAAACATATCTCTATTCTATATGTGGCATATATATGTTTTTCTTTCCTGAGAGCTTCTTTGATGTAGTTATTACTTCAAACAAAAGGATGGCAGTGTGTCAGAATTTCTGTAGTGTTTTGAAGAAGACCAACATTGTAACATCTTTTTCTTCTGCGTTAATGGATATTATAGAAATGACGGCATAAAATGATTGTGTTTGGGAATCTAAGTGAGAAAAGGATCCAGAAGAATGGACACAATCAACAAGAAAAGTCATAATAACAGATTAATTTAAGGCCACCTCCCAAACATCCATCTCTGATCATTGTTGTAACTTCTGTGTATTCAGCACCAGATACGGTCTCTCTGCCACCAAATTCTGGCTCTTGTTTAGTAAATATAAACTTGTCCAAATAATGTTTTTTATATTCTTCATTTCCTTTATGTTTATACAAAGGATATATATAAGCAAAAATGTTCAAATCAGAGTTTGGCTTGTTCAGAGTAGTCATTTAGTAATGTTGAATGGAATGAATTGACAAAGCAATGTTGTTAATTAAAAGTAATCTTATCCAGTCAGAAGTAGCAAGTTTGTCATTAATTGACTTTGAATTCACTGTTACTCAGCTCAGTGAATGAACTGCGAATTACTTCCTTGCATGTAGTGGCTTTAGAGAAAAATGTGATCTTTAGTAAACTTCAAGATTTAAACTTTTGAAACTAATTACAAAAGATGTTTCATTAACTTAATGTAGAAACAGCTATATACTGCCCCCCCCCCCCTCCTTTTTTTGTGAGCCTATAAATGTATTCATATAGGGAACCATTTACCAGGACATTGTTGCTATGAAAACTGGCATATGTCACTTACTTAAAAGTTCTAGGGCTTATAGTTCATTTGAGAATGCTCAGTTATGAACTTCCTCCCTTAGTGTAAGATCATTTTATAAGTATTGTTCTCTGCAGGAGATATATGAAGGAAATATGAAATTCATTAGTTGCAAGTGAAAATTCTAGGAATACATGTTCCCATTTTATTTGCAGAAAACAAAAACTTTGAGTTACATGTAAATTGTTTGGTTAATAGCTTTTAAACATTACATATTATCAGAGCATGAGTTCCTGAACATCTTCAGTAGCATGTCATTTGGATTACTGAACAGATTATGCTTTCAGAAGTAGAAAAAGGGAACTAGGCATTGATCTAAGAGAGACAGTATTGGAACAGGCACTGCATAAGAATTCTTTACATTTCTGCCAGTATCTTGAAATCTAGACTGTCAACACCCTTGCTATAGATTAGGTCTCTAATAAGGAGAGGATTTACCTTTTGATATAAACATTGTGCATTGGAGAGTAGGGCAAAACCACAGAAGTTATTTCTTCTCACTGATAAAAGAAGAGACTTAGTTTTTAGAAATATCTGAAATGAAACCCTGTTTTAGTATCAAAGAGATGGCTTTAAAGAAGAATAGAATGGGGGGGG
>CM053582.1:307167738-307193361 GCA_028627135.1 Pseudochirops cupreus
GTAATAAGAAGAAATACATTTTAATGGAGAAAATTATGGAATAAAGCTTTGATCCTTTATTTACATATGGAAAGATCACAAAATCTTGTAAATTAGATTTTGAGCACTAATAGGATAATTTGGATTAGCTCTATGTATGAGCAAAGCAAACTATTCTTAATCACGTTCAAGGAAGAAGACATTTACTCATTAATTTTTTAATTTTCTCAAAGATTATGTTACTCATAACATTTTAATGGCAGCTGAGAAAGTCACTTGGCGAGCTTTTCCTCAGTAGTTAATGTTCATTTGAGGAATCTTAGGATGGACTGAAATTTGGTATAATTGAACTAGTCAGACGCACAAAAGAGAAAGTATTAACTAAGTTAAATTTTCCTTAACAGAAATTCCTATTACCTCTGCCATAAGATCAATAAATCAGTAAGTATTTATTAAGTACTTACTATATACAATCAGTTGTATAATTGATTTAATTTAACAATTCAACTCTGGATTGGGGGGGGGCGATGGGGAGCAGAAAGGGGGGCATTGCCAGGAGAGAGAGAGTGAGGGAGATAAAAAACACTCAATTTTAAACAGTGCAGGCTCCTATTTAGGAAAGGCACCACTGTTTTCATTCAATGATTGTCTCCCCAGTGAGTGAGATGGGAGATGTCAATCTGCTATTCGGTCTCAGTTACTTGTGCCTCTCATAGTATCAACATCTCACCGACTGAGTGTGATTCTAGAGTCTCCTTTCTGTCATAACCACAAATGCTCTATTCATTCTGCTTAGTCTGTGATAGATACAACCTTATTTGGCCTTCTTAGCATTCCTGGGCAGCTCGAGGCCCTTGCTGTGTTTCCTTTGACTTGTTTGTGTCCCCTCTTGTCCCATGGTGATTCAGGAAGAAGTCATAGTTATGTGGAATTGTAATCACTCTCAAATATTATCATACTTATGTGTGAAGCCCCTTCAAGAATACTGTTTTCACTAATAATTGGTTTTCCTGCTTAGCTAAGTTTTTACCTGTTTTCTCTTCTCTTCTGTTTGAGTCTAAGACCTGGTTCCTGGCTGACTTCTGATCAGCGGCATTCCTGTTAAGTAAGAGTTGTTTTATTCATTGTGTCAGTATCCCCACAAACTAGTACAGAATTTGGTGTACAGTGGGCATTTAAGAAATGCTTGTTGATTAACTAGATAAAGATAAAATGTACGTTCAGTTGTTTCCATGCCAGCCTTCTCAAATCTATCATACTATGTCAAATAGACTACTTTCTTTTAAAGCAACCATAACCCCTTTCCAAATATGGGCAATTTGAAGAATTTTTCCAGGGTAATTTTTGATTATATATTACTTTTTTCTTGTGTAAAAGTAGAAGTTAGCTGCTCCATGTGACTTAGAACTTAGCTGCTGCATGTGACTTTATTACTTTTAAATTTGGAGCATGGTATATATTTTTAAAAGATAGTGTACTTTGCACTGTACTCAGTAAACTCTTGTAGTTTCCTATTGCCTCTAGAACAGCGGTCCTCAACCTGTGGGTTGCGACCCCTTTGGGCGTCGAACAATCCTTTCACAGGGGTTACCGGGGTCGCCTAAGACCATCGGAAAACATGTATTTGCAATGGTCTTAGGAACCGAGATACTGCTCCTCTATCTACAGGCGGTCTGCCCACATTAGGAAGGTTGAGAACCACTGCTCTAGAATCAAATACAATTTGCTCTTTTTAGCTTTTAAAGTCCTTCACAATTTGTCCCCAACCTGTCTTTCCAGCCTTTCCTGCACTGTCTGATACAGACAAAATGACCTTCTCTCTGTTCTCACACATGACACCCCATCTCCCATCTCTTTCTCTTTGCACTAGCTGGCCAGCATGCCTGGAATTCACCAACTCCTTCCCTTTGCCTCATAGAATCTGACCTTTTCTTTCAAGATACTTTATGCCCAGCCTTTTAAAAAAATTAGCTCAGAGTCTTTCCTGATGCCTTCAACTGCTAGTGTTCATTCTCTCTCTCTCTCTCTCTTTCTCTCTTTTTCAATCTCAATTATAAACTCCCCTGTCTAACATTTAAAGCTCTTTACTACCTGACCTCATGTAGCAGCAAGCACTCTACTATACCCAGGATAGCTGCTAGCACAGCTTTTTTGATCTGCTTTTTTAAAGGAAAGCAACTCAAAAAGAGTTAACAATCTTACTTTAATCAAACATATATCATTTATCTAGCTCAGGAGAAAAAGTCAGCACCCTGAACTTCAGAGAATACAAAGAAAAGTTACAAGCAGACAAAAAATACAGACAGAGAAAATAACTCAGTTCAGCAGACAGGGCTTCTAGCTGTCTGACCACTACATCCATACCTAGTTAGTCACCAGAGAGGGAAGCAACAACATTTGGGTTTTTAAAGCCCAAGGACTCAATGACTTCCCAGAGTCTCATCTGGTCAAACCACACAACTCTTCCCATGAGTAAGCCCCAAAGCAAAATCTTGCCTCAGAGGTATATATAGCCTTCTCCAGGGTCAGAGAATATCACAACCCTTATGACCCACTTGACCACAAAGTAACAAAAATTGTACCTTCCTGAAAAACAAGCCTCCTGTGACAGACTGCATGTGACCACATTCAGCCTATTAGGGGGCAGAGTAGATTTTCAAATCAGGCAAGGTCCTCAAATTCACTTAGGCCTATCAAGCGGCAGGGAAGATCTTGAAGTTCCCATTACCATTACACCTCACTCAACCTTTCCAGTCCTATTACTCTATTACTCCCCTACATTTACTCTTTGGGAAAGCCAAAGTCACCTTATTGCAATTCCTCATTCATGACACTCCATCCCCCATCCCTGTGCCTTCACTTTAGCTGTTATCCCCTCATGTCTAGAATGTACTTCCTCCTTATCTCCACCTCTTCCAGTCTCTGCTTTCCAGTTGCTTGCTCCCTTCTGCCTGGATTTTACAATCTAAGGATCTAGATTTCTGTGAGATTTCATATTCTAAATGGTACTATGATTTGGGCATGGTGGGAATTGCCTACATGAGATGAGTAGTTAATTGGATGATCTCAAAGAGGCCTTTTAAGATTGTGGTTCTACTAAAAAATTATTTTATATCCCTTAAAATTACAATATATTATGCTATTTTAAATAGTTACTCATTTCAATTCAATAAGTGTTTACTAAGTGACTGCTATTTACATGGCAAACACTTGAATTAAAAAGACAAAAATTAAACACTACCTTCAAGGTGTTTGCATTTCACTTGCAGAAGACAACATGTACATGGATAAATAACTGCAACACATAAAGAATTTGTGTGTGCGCGTGCATGCGTGTGTGTGTGTGTGTGTGTGTGTGTGTGTGTGTGTAAGAGTACTAATAACTGGGGTGATCCTTAAAGGCTTTTGTAGAAGGTAGCCAGTTTAGGAGGGGAAGAACATTCCAAGAATGAGCAAAGCTATGCAAAGACATTTAGAGTGGGGCATAAGAAGTTATATATAGTTACAGGAAAGTTTGGCTAAAATATGAAGGGGAAATAATATGAAATCAGTTTGGAAAGATTGCCTGGAGACAGATTTTAGAGGGGTTTAAAAACCAAACAGAGGACTTTATAGTTTATCCTTGAGGGAATAGACATACATGTGTAAGACATGTCTGGCAACTTATCCAGAAGATGGATGGATAATGAGATGAGATTGGATTGGAAGCAGTGAACTCAATTAGAAGGGAGTTGCAATAATCCAGGTGAGAGAGGTGATAAGGGATTGAGCCATGGTGGTGATTGTGTGAATGAAGAGATTTAGAGGGGAGAAAGGTTGTGAAGGCAAAATTAATAAAACTTGGCAACAGGTTAGGTGTGGGGAGGTCATTGGGTCATAGATTTTGAGCTGGAAGGGTGTTCTGAGTTGAACTTGACTCAGCTTATGTGTTTGATATTATAGTGAAATGAGACACACAAGAGATCATTCAGGAGTTAACAAAAGGAGATTTACTTGGCTATAGTGGTAAAAGGATATTCAATAAGGATGCACACTAAGGAAACCCTGAGCTTACTCAGCTGAGCAAAGTTCATGTGTCTCTAAACTGATCATTGTGGCCTGCTAGCCAAGCATTCAAGCACAGCTGGAGTGCCTTGGGACTATTTTGTACTCTGGTGACCAGAAAGTCTTGTCAGTAACTTGACCCCTTAGTTCTGTGATCCAATTGGCGCTCAAGAATAGTTTTAATACCTCTTAAGGAAAAACTAGTCTAATTTGCATGGGGCATAGAGTTAGAATGCTCCCACCACAAAGTCATAAGTTATTATTGCTATTACGTAGAATCATAAAAACATCATATAGTTCAACTCTGATGTTTTACAGATGAGGAAACAGAAGCCTGTAGAGTCTCAGTTTATCTTATCCAAGATCATAAAAGTATTAATAGGGAGACTTAAGATTTTTATCCTAAAGTGAGGATTGGGGCCTGGGGGAGAATGTTAAAGTTGAGAATGTTTTCAAGCGTGGGAAGTTAGGAGACAGGCAAATTTAAAGAGAAAGATGGATTTTAATATGGACGCTTTGAATTTGAGATGTCATTTAGGAGGCAGTTGGTGATATAGGACTGAAGTCCAGGAGATGGATGAGAGTTGATTACATTAATTTTAAAGTCTGTTGTATAATTACACTTATGGGTCTGATAAGAAAGTACAAAAAGAAGACAGAAAACCTTAGGTTACACCCATGGTTAAGGGAAAGTGGTATAGAATTGTAGAGAAAGGGAAAGTTATGGCATGTGAGAATGAGGAAAGAAGGGAAGAGGCATTCATTAAGCACCTGCTGTGAGCCAGGCTCTATGCTAATCACTTTACCAATATCATCTTGTTTGATCCTCACAATAACCCTAAGAGGCAGGTGGTATTATTATCCTCAGTTTCCAGCTGAGGAATCTGAGACAGATAATGGTGAAGTGACTTAAGCAGGGTTACACGGCTAATATGTCTCTGGGGCCATATTTGAACTCAGGTTTCCTGACTCTAGGCCCTGCTCTCTATCTAGAGGTCTTCTGCTGACAAAAAGGAGGACATGATATAGGTGGATTTAGAAGAGATAAGAAGGTTTGGAATAACTGTTGTGCAGAGTGTATAGTGAGGCAGTCAGGGAAGAGCAAAATGATTAGTTGGAGTACTGAAGAACCAGTTAAGATTACATAACATAAATCTGTACTAAACCCAATCAGTACTGTCCTGTAACTGCCTCCAGCCATGGCTAGCAGCACACACAGATAGGAGTGGAGAAGGCATAGTGAGATTAGGGTAGGTTTGAAGCTTGGAAATAGACAAGGCACAAAGGATCTGAAGAAAAAGAATAATTGTCATATTGGACAAGTTGACCAGTGTCAAGATTGTGGAGAGCAGAAAATGAAATGAGAGCAGAAGTGGATGAGCAGTGGGAAAGCCATGAGGAGTAGAGTGGCTCGAGGTCAGATAAGGACAAAGAACAATTTTAAAAAGAACGAGGTGTGTGTGTGGTGGTGGTGATAATGGTTGGTGGGAATCATAACAGTAAAAGGCTCTGGATTGAGAAGAATTTCAGAATTCTAGATCGTGGAGATTGAACATTTATAGATGATGAGATCAAGTATGTGATCATTCTTATAGGTGACTGAGGTGAAAAGAAGGGACAGTTAATTAGAATTTAGTCAGTGAACTAGGGGTCAGGATTATTGGTAAGGTACCAACATGTGTGTGAAATCTCCAAGTAGAAGAGGATTTGGAGTAGAAAGGATGACTGAACTTGGTGCTAAACTTCTTGAGAAAGGAAGGAGGAATATCTTTGTTCTGCATGCAGCCCACAAAACTCCCTAGTGTAGTCTGAACCAGATTAAAATGTAGTTCCTATCTGATTTTAATGTGTTGATATGTTAATAATAATTTTTTTTTAAAAGAACTGTGTAAATGTGTGCTTTTCTAAGTCAATATACAACTCCTACGGATCCTTATGTACATTTTAGTGACCTCCGTTTCTATTTGAATTTGACACAACTGATGTAGTGGATTATAGGGGAAGCAAGTATGGGAAATATTTTAATTTTTATATATACTCTTATACTTTGAGGGAAAAAAAAGTAGAACCCTGTATTAATGGGAATAGTGAGGGTGTGTGCGTGCGTCTCTTTGTTTTAGCCTGTTCTCGTATTAGTGCCTTTTTCTTCTGGCATGCTTTGGCCTTGAGTTGTTGAAATAGTGCATTAGAGCGTTGGTTTCAATGCCGTTTTGTAATGTATGCCCTGGGAATGTTTAGTGAGTGATAATGAAAGTGATACATTGTTCAAATATAAAAAGAAACATTGTTCATACCATTTAAGAATATTTGAGTGGGTCAACAAAATCAATGGGTTCGATTTTTAACAATAATTTCTTTTTGAGAAAAGTACTTACTATGCTTTTATCACAGATCTCGATCCACCTGGTATTTATTATCGTTGGGCGCTGCCAGAAGTATAGAAGCAAGTGTCCATTAAAAAGTACATATTAGTAATAAAAAAAATAAAAGTCACACCTCTGAAGTTATAGAGTATGGCTTCCCTGTTCTTAAAAAATCTATTTGCTTTTTCCCCCCTCACCTTAGTGGTAGATACTTTTGGAAAGATTTTAGATAGGTATATATTTCTCTCTCTCTGTCTTTTTTTAAATTTTAGACCAAAGGGCTGGAACACAAATACAAAACAGAGAAAAGAAACAAAAACACATCATAAACTTCAATATTCAGACTTAAATACAAAGAAGGAAAAGGCGTGTCATGTGCACAGCAGAATATGAGGGGATTTAAAATATGTAACAATAAATTGTCATTTCAAGAAAGCCTGTGTGATAAATAATACACGTTGTGTTGAGGATTTTCCGTCTTTTCTTTGCTTCCTTTTCAGTTTTTCTTTTGTTCTGTGCTGTGCAGTTTTTTTACTCTGTTCTTCTTTTCCCTCTCCCCAAGCCCCCCAGAAGGCTACAATAAAGTTTAAATGTTTCTCTATAACTATAAATATACCCACGCACACTTATACATGCCTATATAGACATACAGTTTCTCAAACATATTCTACTCCTGATCTCTGTACATATCTCTTGCTTCCTATCCCTCTACTTTACTTCTACCCACTACCATGCCCTCCTATTACTTTCCCAGCCCCCTCCAAGGGTCCTTCCCCTATGCTCCCATTCCCGTGAATCTAAAGACCTTCTGTACTCCCTTTCACCCATTCCCTCAGCCTCCCCTCTAAAGATCCCTCCTTGTCCTCTGCCCCCGCCCTATGCCCCTACCATTTTATTTCATCTGAATTTAGAAGACTTTTATACTCTTCTAAATGTATATGTATTGTTCCCTCTTAAACCCATTCCCGATAAAAGTAGGTTACCAAAACCACCAGCCCTCCTCCCCCATCTAATTCCGCTGTATCAATTCTTCCTCTTGGACCTCATCTGTATAAAATCATTACTCTTCTTAGATGTTCCTAAATGGTTTTACTTTTTGAATTCATATCCTACTCAGGTTTGCCCCAATCTTTCTTATGAACTGCGCAATTATTAGTAAGAATCTTACATATCCTTATAATCAGTCTTTGGTATATACCTTATATTTCTCTTGGTTCTTGTATGTCGAATCTTCTATTAAGTTCAGGATTTTTTAAAGCAAAGTCTTGAAAGTCTAAGGTTTATCAGATATACATTTTTTTTCATTCAGGATGATACTTAACTTTGCAGAGTATGATATTTTTGGCTGGAGCACCAGTTCTTTTGCTCTTTGGTATGTTGTGTTCCAAGACCTGTAGTCTTTTAATGTCTCTGCTGTTAGATCTTGTATAATTCTAATTGTGGCACCATGATATTTAAATTGTTTTAATCTCGATGCTTTCAATATTTTATCCTTGAGCTGGGGATTTTGAAATTTGACTATGATATTCCTATGAGTTTTCCTCATAGAATCTCTTTTAATTGGTGGTTGATGGATTTTTTCTATTTCTACTTCCTCCCTTGTTCTAATGCTTTAGAACAATTTTCTTTAACTATTTCTTCTATTATTGTATCAAGATTCTTTTTTTATTGCAACTTTCAGTTAGTCCAATCATTTTTATATTTTTTCTTCTTGATCTATTCTTCAAATCTGTTGTTTTTCTTATGTTTTACTTTCTTTTCTATTTTTTCATTATTCATACTTTAATTTATTCTTGATCTCTTATAATTTCACTGGCCTCACTTTGCCCAATTCTAATTTTCTTAAGGTTCTAGATCTCTTTGTAGTTGGTTGACTTTCCTTTTATACCCTTCTTGTTTTTCTTGGATTCTTTTTTTTTTTTTAAGTTTTCCCTCCATCTCTGTCTTTTGATTTTTAAAGTCTTTTTAAAGATCTTCTATGAATTCTTTTTGGGCAAGTGACCATTTGGCATTACTCTTTGGGGATTTCATTATTATCCTCTTCTGAAGATGAACCCTAGTCATCTCTATTCCCATAATAGGTTTCTGTGGTTGGATTCTTTCTCCTTTGCCTGTGCATTTTTTTTCTTAATAGCTTAAATTTTGTAATCACTTCTAGCCCAGGAGTATGGGAAATGGTGTCTTTGCCCCAGATCTTCAATTCTTCCCTTTAGCAAGAAACCAAAGCCAAACCTCCAGTCTCCTGTAAGTGCCACAGCCTGGGACTTTCTGCTCCACTGCTTCTGCATTAACTGGGCATGTGCTGGTTCTTTCTCGCTTCTGATGCTTTTTGTAGCACAGCTGGGCCTGACGTTCCTTTTCAGCAGAGGTTCCCTCAATTGGGCAGAGACACCCAACTCCCCTCACTATCCTGGGGGTAAAAAGTTCCTGTGGCTGGGGCTGAGGCAGCCTCTCAAACCAACCCTGGACTTGCTTGCTGCTTGCTTTTAAAATGGAACCCAGCCCCAGGTGTTTACTCTTCACAGGGACCAAAGCTCATCCTTGGATTATTCTTCCCATCTTCTCAAATTGTTCCAGAAAGACCCTGGTTATGCCCCTATTCCTATTTATCTCTACTTGCACTTTGCTCTAAGGTGCTATTTTAACTCCTTTGTGGAGGAAAATCTTGAGAGCTTGGAATTTTCTTTACCTATTCAACCATCTTCCCAGAATCTTCTCTAGATAGGTATATTTTAATTTCACTTATTTAGAAGATCCAGAAGAGGAAAATCCATCAATACACATTTATTAAAGTGCCTACTATGTACTAGGCACTCCTCTCAGGTATCAAAAAAGAAGGGATGAAGATTATATATGACTTTATTCATAGGAGGTCTGCCCAGGTCTTAGGGTATTTTACTCTTTTTTTCACTAAACTTGGTGGTTTAGTTTCTAAGCCTGCATTAGTGATTGTATGGAAGAGGGAGGTTCTATAGGCAGCTACATTTACTATAGTGAGCATTGACAGCATGCTGATAACGAAGGGGTAGGGGTGGGGGTGGGGCGGGACAGAAAACTATTAAACCATATACAAGAATGTAAAAATGTTGTCATGTTAATCTATTCAGTGTTGAACCAAATAAATTTATCTTTTCAAATACCACAGTAGCTCTGAGTGTGTCATTAAGTATGGGGGCTAAAAACTATCAAATTAAATTTTATTCGCTGTTAATAATGCTAATAATAGCCAGCATTCATATAGCATTTTAAAGTTGCAAAATCCTTATAACACTAGGAGGTAGGTGCCATTATTATCCCATTTTACAGATGAGGAAATAGAGACACAGAGAGGATAAGTGACTTGCTGTAGGTCACATAGCTAGATAAGGCAGGATTTGAAGGTGACTCTTTTGGGCTCTTAATTCCCATATTCTGCCACCTAACCACCTCAGTATTAATAGCTCACACTTACATAGTGCTTTAAGATTTGTCACGTGCTTTACAAATATCTCATTTTATCCTCACAGCAGTCATGGGAAGTAAGGGTTATTATTACCTCCATTTAACAGTTGAGGAAACTGAGGCAGACAAGTTAAGTGACTTGCTCAGGGTCATATAGCAAGTAAGTGCCTGAAGTCAAATTCGAATTCTGCTCTTCTTAACTTCAGGTCTAACACTGTCCATTGTGGATATGGTGATTCTGACTAGCCAATAATAGGTTAATTTATGTTTAGCCTGTTCTCTTTCAGATGACAGTTTAATAAATAATGCATCTTAGAAAAATTTCTACCTAAAGGTGGTTTGATTATAAAGTGCTAAGAATTAAGAGAGAAATCCTCAGCTATCCATGGAACTTGGTATGCTAAATTACTTATTCCCTAGGGTTCCAGAGTCAACTTTTTAGTTATAATTTTTTAAGGAGGAATATTTATATTGTATACCTTGAATACAGATTGTCTCATAAGCATAATATTTACAAATGTGTACAAAAAAAGGGCAAGCTTCATACACATTAATCTTGTAAAATTATTTTATGTGTACATACAAATGAAATATCCATTGGTGTATTATAAACACTAAAAAAGAGACTATTCATCCCTGACAAAGTATTTCTTGTGTTCTTCCCCTCCAGTTTTTGTCAGGAAGGGAAATTTCATGAAAAAGTCTTTGTTGTTTAAGTCATCTGCTCTTTTCTGTCCTTCCTCATTTGATACTGCCATTCTACTTGTGACATGGTGGTAATATGCTCAGCAATTTGTTCCAGTATCGGAGATGAACATAACATCAAAGGAAGATAAAATGGTCTAGTTGGGATTTCTTAAAAATCATTTCCTGTTTTCATGTAAAACATTATTATTAAAACCACTAGAACAAAGTATGTTACTCAGGCATTTATCAATCTTGATCAAGAGTCAGAAGTCCATTTGGGGTGAGATTTTGCTCAGGCCTCATTTTGGGCTGTCCTTTGGTCCTGGTACCAGCAAAGGAAGCCCCACAGCATAGTCAAAGGCTAAAAAGACCACTTGAGTGCAGCGTTAGGCAGACGTCGTTCAGAATTCCAGAATCCCAAATTCTATCTTGATCTTTGAGGCATATTAACTTTGGTACTCTTCCATTCTTTAAAATCTGCAGACAGAGTGTGACAAAGCAGTACTAAGTTGGTGCACTGGCTTCCTAATCTTGGTCATCCACTCTCACGGCATTAGATCTAAAATAAATTATGTTTCTAAACAGGCATACCTCATTTTATTGCATTTCGCAAATACTGTGTTTTTTACAAATTGAATTTTTGTGGCAGCCCTGTATTGAGCAAGTCTGTTGGCACCAATTTTCTAACAGCATGCGCTTACATGGTGTCTCTTATCTGATTTTGGTAATTCTCACAATATTTCAGACTTTTTTCATTATTATTTCTGTTATGATGATCTGTGGTCAGTGATCTTTGATGTTATTGTTGTAATGGGCGCACCATGAACCATGCCTATGTAAGACAATGAACAGTGCAGTGATATACGTGTCCTGACTGCGGTTCTCAGTCTCTCTTCCTCTCCTTGGGACCCCCTGTTTTCTGAGGCACAACAACATTGAAATTAGGCCAATTAATAACCCCATAATGGCGTCTAAGTGTTCAAGTGAAAGGAAAAATCAAATGTTGTGGCAAACTGCATTGTTGTCTTATTTTAAGAAATTGTCACTGTCATCCCAGCCTTTAGCAACTACTAACACATCAGTCAGCAACTATCAACATTGAGGCAAGAACTCCCTCCCACCACAACCAGCAAAAAATTAAGACTTGCCAAAGTCTCAGTTGATGGTTAGCATTTTTAGTAATAAAATATTTTTTATTTAAGGCATATGCATTTTTTAAGACATGATACTATTGCTCACTTAATAGACTACAGCATAGTGTAAACATGACTTTTATATTCACTGGGAAACCAAAAAATTCATTGACTTGCTTTATTGTTATATCCACGTCATTGTGGTAGCCTAAACCTACGATCTCTAAGGTATGCCTGTACTACCTTGAATGTCTCCTGAACCCTTGTGTCTATCCTGAAAAGCAACCATGTTATCTTTAGGCCCTTTCTGGATTGACTTTCTCTTAGCCTGTTCGTCAGCATCCTCTGGAATGCCTACTCTATTCTTAACAAATTTGCCTACGTTCTTGATCCTTTCAATCAAGAGCTTCCATTTTCTTTCTCTAATAGAAATGAGGATTTCTCCCAAGGTTACTGTATTCATTGTATCTGTTTTCACTAAAGGCCACTTTTCCCATTGTTTCAAACTCTTAACACAAAGGGCTTTGATGGGTGTGTGGTAGAGCTGGAACAGACCTTAGAGGCCACCTAGTCCAACCCCTTCAATTTACAGTTGAGGAAACTGAGACCTGAGACATTAGGTGACTCATACAAAGTCACAGGTAGTCACAAGAGTAGGATTTGAACTCAGGTCTTCTGACTCCAAACCCAATGTTCTTTCTGCTGTACCAGACTAGGGAGGTTTTTGGCATCCTCCATTTCCCATTGAATTTTTCTTGAAGTGTTTGCATTTGAGCCACTTTGTCACATCTCTTTTTGATTCATCTAGACTCCTAGGTCACTCTTGCAATTTTTTATATTACTTTAGTACTTGACTCAGTCTTTTTTCTGTGACTCATCCCCCATTGTTATCCATATTGACAGTTCTGTCAACAGTCCAACCATATAATTTGTCAGCCTCTTCAACTCCAGTGACTACCTCTATTTCATTTCAGTCATATCCTCTTAATTTAATAACCCTGCCATTTCCCAGTATTGTTTACACCTCCAAGACTCTGGGTGTTAAAACTGTATTTTGGCTGCCGCCCTCTGACCCGTATGAAATCTAATTCTTTTTCCTCATTGTTATTTCCATTTGGACGGCCCACTGGTGCTTCAAATTCATGGGATTCTAAACCAAGTTTATCTTTTCATCTAAACTATTGCCTCCTTCTGATTTAATATTTCTTTCAGTGGTACTACCATTTCCTCAGTTTTCCTTGTTTGAAACTCTGGTAATACCTTTGATTATTTCCTCCACTTCCCATCTCCTCCTAGCATTTACCAATTCTTGTTTATTCTGTGGTTAAAGTGTCTCTTAAAAATTCACTCTCTAATGGTACATGATTTAAGACTAGTAAACCACTTAACATCCTAAGTTGAAGCAGGTTTCCCACTTTAACACTCTTCTCCCTTCTATCCATCCTTCATAATGCTTCTTCCTTATAATGTCATCACTTCTCTGCTCGAAAATATTATTGCTTAGTTGTTTTCAGTTGGCTTCAATGAATTTTGAGGTTCTCTTGGCAAAGATACTGGAGTGGTTTGCCATCTCCTTCTCCAGCTCATTTTACAGCTAAGGGAAGTGAGACAGACAGGGTTAAGTGACTTGCCCAGGGTCACATAGCCAGTAAGTCTCTGAGTCTAGATTTGAAGTTAGGTATTCCTGACTCCAGATTTGGCACTTCTATTCACTGTGGCACCTAGCTGCTCCAAAATAGTTAATAACCCTTTTGTCTATTGGGTAAAATTCAGACTTTTCCTTGGGATTCAGGGCCTTCCACAGTTGTCTGTAAGCTCTTCAAGGTCAGTGATATTCATGTTCAAGCATGGTGGTTCCATTCTCTTTGATGCAAAAAAAAACAACCACCAAAAACTAGTTTGTTATACTAAAGCCAGTTGGGATCTGGGAGAAAAAAGTTAATTGCATCATTGATTTTGAGCTGGAGGAGAGCTTAGAGGTCCTCAAATCTGGAGCCCTCCTTTCGTGAATGAGGAAACGGGTCCAGAAAAGTGAAGGCATTTCCCAGAATAGATAACTAACTAGTAAGTGTCTGAGGCAGAATTCAAACTCATGTCCTGTTCTTTAGCCACTCTACTCCTCTGCCTCTGAGTAAGCATGACTGCAAGAGGGTTTTTCCTCCCTTCATGTTAAAAAGTTCGTATGGTTTTAACCTACCCTTCATTATTGGAGCTTTTGAGATATACTCTGATTATAAATGAATCGGTACAGTTCAACAACAAACACTTATTAAGCATCTCTTTTGTCTTGGCCACTGTGCTTAATACTGGGAGATATAAGGATGAAAAGCAGCACAATCTCTGTCATCAGGTAGCTTACAAACTAATAGGGGACATACATAAGGAAAGGAAGAAGGAAAGCAAAGGAGGGAGGGAGAGGGATATCCATCAGTCTAGCTGTGGGATTCCAGGAGGCTTCAGTTGCAGAGGAGATAGCATGATCAGCCTTGAAGGAAGAAATGGATTTGAAACGATGCAAGGCAGAGGGAAGGTATCCCAGACATGGGAGATATAGCCCCTGTCAATACATAGGCCAGGATACAATAGGGAAAGAACTAGTCTAATTTGATGACAACATACAATATACGCAAAATAGAAAAGAGGAAAAATAAGGTTCAAAAGATAGGTAGGAGCCAAATTGAGGAGGGCCATGGATTCCAGGCTTAGTTACCTTTTATCTGATAATTACTTGTATCCCCTGAAGGTTTTTGAGGAGCAGAATGCCATGGCCAGATCTGTGTCTTACTTTATTCTGGTGGCTTTGTGAAAGATGGATTGGACAGGAGAGACAGTTGGACTTTATGGAGGAAGAGATTTCACCTAAGTTTGAATAAATGTAACCAGAGCCTAATTAACTCTGTAGAGATCTCAGGTCTGAAGAACAAGGGTCACATTCTTTCCCCATAGAATTAGATAATTTGAGATGTTCCAGATTTTTTTTTTGAGTGGGGTAGTTGAAATGAACCATTTCGTTGAGTGCTGCAGTACAGTTGCTTATTAACATATTCTTGGCTTTAGCTGAAGGCATTTCCTGTGTCAGTGTATTTTTCCATATGGGAAATCCTCAACCCTGGTTAAATTTTTTCATGTTTCTGTTGACTGTTAGTTTGACATCCAACAAGACTAGCAGTGACTGTTATGACCAGAAGCACCTGCAGAGATCCTTGACCTCTCGAAGCTTTGCATGTGACACAGATCCCGTATCAGTTGCACCTAAGATAATCAGAGTGTTGTTGTTGTGATCAGTTATGTTGTTGTGAGTTGGAAGAGACCTTAGAGGTCATGTAGACCAGGGGGAATTAAACTTTCAGCCTGTGTGCTGCATGAAATCCATACTACTCCCAGTGTTACTTAAGCCAGATTACAATGTAAGTGAGAAATATTTAACAAAACGAAGAAAAATTCAATAAAGTATAGATCATATTACATCTTAAAATTATGTCAACATGTGATCCGCAGGGATCACTATGTATGGTTCAGTGGTCCCTATTTCAGTTTGAGTTTGGCACCACTGATCTAGACTAATCCTTTTATTTTACAGGATAGTGAAGCTAGGTACCTGGAGGTTGAGTGACTTGCCCAGGTTCTCACAGGCAATAAGTGGCAGAGCCAGAATTCCAACACTGCTCCTTTTCAAATCAAAGCGACTTTTTCCCTCCTCTCTCTGCACATCAGTTTGTCTCCCAGATGGTTAAAAAAGCAGTGGGAATCACCACAGTGGTCAGTCACTTATTCGTGGTTCATATCATACTTCTTAATTTCATTTGTGATAGGGAACACCTCAATCTAAGAATGTTTCCTTCCTATTTCACAGACTTTCTAGATATTTACACCAATAACTAAAATATGAATTTGAATGTACTACATGAATAGAAGAATTGAGAGAAAGGTATGAGATAACGGGAATGGAGAGAACAGCTTCTGTTTGGGCTGGTGTTGGGGCTAGCTTTAGGGAAGCAGAGGGAAGGAGAGAATTTCAGTAGGTAGAGATGTGAGGACAGGTGGACATTACAGTAAAGGAAGATGGCTGAGGCAAATTCATGGAGGGAAGGGAAGGGAGGATATATAGGAATAGCTAGTAATCCAGTGTGACTGGCATGTGAACTGTGTGAAGGGAAGTACGTGGAATGAGGTGGGTTGTGGAGAGCCTTTAATTCTAGGCTGGAGTTTCTCTTTTGCCTCTGAGAGACTTCAGTATAGAAAACTGGGGAGATCTGTCATCTTGCATCTTATCTTATCTCTTTGAGCTACTCGGAAAATGGATTAGATAATAGCAGGATCTCCCTTAAGAGGAGTCCAAGGCAATTTGAAGAGAACCTACCATGTCTTTCTGTTCCTGTGTCTTTTTTTGATTGGACATTGAACCTTTGAAGAGTCCTTTCTTTGGTTTTTAAAAGGCTCAGCGTGATTTTGAGAGTTCTTTATTAAAATCTGATTATTTGTGAAAGTGACATTATCATAAACTTTTACCACTTATTAGTTATGGGAAGACTGACATTCAGCTGGCATCAAGGCACTAAATAGAATAGAGCACGAAATAAGAAATGCCATTAGCAAATGGGGTGCTTTCAGGGGAGACATGGTTCCCAAAGAGGTCAGATGAAGGAACTAAAAATAAATTACTTCAGAGTTTTTGCCTAGTGTTCTGGATAGGACAGGTTTTTAACACAGCTTTTATTTATATTATATTGTGTACTCTCAGAAGTGTAATTTCTGAATTTTAACCCCACTGTTACCTACATCCTGTATTCTTGGCCCTAAACTTAATGATTTGGGGAGGAAGAGGATGGAAAATAGTTTATCGGGTTTTGATTCAACAAGCATTTATAAAACATTTATTATTTGTGGAAGTTTGCTAAGCACTGGGGATATGAAGGAAGGCAAAAAACCAGATCTTCCTGTCACTCACAGTCTGATGGGGAAAGAGACACGAGATTTAGGTTGCAGTCCTTTCCGTGCATTTGTTGTTATTGTTGGCTCGTTTCAGTCGTGTCTCACTCTTCATGACCCCATTTGGCATTTTCTTGGCAAAGATACCATTCCTTCTTCAGCTCCTTTATAGATAAGGAGACTCAGGCAGACAGGGTTAAATGACTTGCCCAGGGTCATACAACTAGTAAGTGTATTTGTTCTCGGGTAAACTAGCTAATCTCTCTGAAACTCAGTTTCCTCAATTGAATGGTCAAAAGAATTAGGTTACAGTGAAGGAGGGCAGTCTTGAGGGACCAAGGAGGAATATAAACCAATTATACAAGTAGGACTTTGTTGGACTCGTAGTGGTCACATAATGAAATTTTTGTCTCTGCTTTGTTGTGCTCTGTTTGAGGTGAAGGCCTTAGGCATCACACATGTTTTTGTATTTCCGAGATTCGCAGTTCACCATTTGAAATTAACATTTGGTTCACATTCATACATTTTTAAATAATCATCTGTTCAGAATAGTGATGGAAATAACAGTAACATCTTATTTTTTTGAAACTCCAGAATGTGAGAAATTACTGTTTAGTTTATATTAACCAGCATTTAAATATGTTACCCAACATATTAAAATACTTGACTATGTAATAGGCACAACAGAATCTATATAAGTGTATACACCCAAAATTGTTACCTTTTTCACCATATTTTCTGACCCCATGCAAAAGTGGCTAGCTCTACTTTTCTGCTTGCTCAGGAAATGGGATACCAGCATTATGTCCATTCTTATACAGCTGATATCATTATATCAGAGGCAGTGGCTCAAGAGCTGGCTTTGGAGTCAGGTCAGTTTGACAACTGCTGGCAATGGCCTGGGCCACTCACTCACCTTCCCTGTGGGTCAGGCACCTAAGACTGTATATTGCAGAGGGAGCTTCCTACATGAGTAAAATCACAGTTCACATAGAAGCAAAACAAACAAATAAAAAAGGTTCTGTTTGACACTTAATCTGTCATTGAGTGAAAAAACATACTGTCTTTTAAACCACATTTTCCCAATAAAGACTGCTTTTTTTCTCTTGTGTTTTAACAGTTTGGTTTGCGCCAAAGTGAAAATGTAGTACTATATATGTGTAATATATATAGGTGTACAATATGGAACAGTTATAGTCTAATGGTTTGGAGCCTACATTTGAAGTTAATTCAGTTGGAAATGGGTTAATTGTACATTACTACTTGTCTTGACATAACAAAGTCAAAGTACATCATGTACATTACATAACAACACTTTTGGGCAAAGCAAAGTATTGAAGCCTATCTCCATTAGGCCAGTGTAAACATTCTCAGGTAAGAGAGAGAGGTTCAAAGGGCTAAGCTCTGCTACTGTGTGGTCAAGGGACCTTTAGACATAGGAAAAATTCCTGAGTTTATGATGGAATGTGGAAAGAAAAGTGCTCTGCAGAATTCCAGTGGATCTATTTGGATCAAGATGGAAATTCTTTTCTGACAATGTAGATGACAACCCATCTATGCCTGGCTATTTTGGGCCACTTTCATCCCTCTTTTCCCATAAGTTAACCATAAAGGACTCACCTCTCTGGACAATGATAGGATACTAGTGGAGCACATGGACCATCCATTGATTATTCTTCACTTTCACTACAGGATGAACTGAGGTATTTTAGCTATACATTTTTAATGTCATCCTTTATACCATTGCTTTTGTATACTTGTATTCTTCTTTGTATACTTTTGTATACTTGTATACTACTTTTGTATACATATACTTTATATATGATAATAGCTAAAGTTTGCCAAGCACTGTGTGTATGTTTATATATACATATATGCATCCACACACACACATCAACATCTCATTTGAACCTCACCACAACAGAAGAGGTAGGTATTGTTATTATTTTCATTTTATAGATAAGAAAATTCAAGCTTCCAGAGTTTAAGTGACTTGTCCATGGCCATAACATTAGTAAGTATCTGAGGTAGGATTGGAATTCAGATCTTCTGACTTGAAATGCTGTGCTCTTTATAATATGTTACAACCGTTCGTACCCACCATGTGCCTCTCCATTTTCCTTTTGGTGATCCTCGGCTCCATGTATTTGGAGACCATAGTGTCCCATGACTGAGATCCATACATCATTGGAATAACTTTGATATTCAATAGGTGGTCCTTTGGTAAGGCATGTTATAAAGGGATGTGTTCATATAAAGTATTGACCAGCATCATATAAGATGTACAAGTTGAAGGAAGATTCCCTAGAGATGTTGATGTTCTCTGACCGCTTCTTTTTGAGGATCAAGTCCCAGAACATTGCAGAGCTTTCTGCAGGAGATCCATAACTGTTTGAGTTTGTTCTAACCATCTACACATAGGGAAAAAAAAACAATGAAAGAGAAATAAAAGAAGTGAATGAGGAATGCCCTTTCATACTTTCTATCAGACTACACGTTATAGAGCTCAGGGAAAAGTATTTTTTGGTTACATTTAAAAAACTACCATTTTACATCTAGCCTATGGGAGTGTTGGCATGTCTGTCATCCTGCTTCTTGACTCAGTCATTACTTTATTAATTCTTTACCTGAGTTCAAGGTGGTCAACATCAGAATACAACTGACAGTTCCTCATTAGTGAATTATCTCTGTCTCCCAACCTCAATTTATTAAATAAATTAGGAATGATAGTAGTAGCGATAAAAAAAAAAAGAAACGGAAAGAATAAGCATAGGTCAAGAAGAAACAAAATTATCACTTTTTTCAGATTATATGATGGTCTAAAGATTGATTGAAATCACAAATTCAGCAAAGTTACAGAATATAAATTAAGCCCATACAAATTATCAGTTATTCTGTATGTTATCAAAAGAACCTATCAGGAAGAGATAGAAAGAAAAATTCTATTCAAAATAATTATAAGATGCATAAAATACTGGAGAGTCTGCCTATCAGGATACAAATAGGAACTATATGAATACCACCACAGGACCCTCTATAAAAATAAAGTTAGACCTAAATAAGTGGAAAATATGAATTGATCCTATTTGGGCCATGCCAATATATTAAAAAGGACAGTACTACCTAGATATGTAGGTAACACAGTGGATAGAGTACTAGAGCTGGAGTCAGGAAGACCTGAGTTTTAAATCCTGCTCAGACACTCGCTGTGTGACTTTGAGCAAGTCACTTGATCTCCATCTGTTTCAGTTTCCTCTTCTGTAAAATGAAGATAATGATAGCACCTGTCTCCCAGGATTGCTGTTAGGTTAAAATAATGTATAATTTGTGAAGTGTTTTGCAAACTTCCAAGTATTGCATAAATGTTCCTATCAACATCATCATCATCATCATCATTAAAACTGTACTTATTCATTGATATAGCAATCAGACTACCAGATTTTTACTTTGCAAAGCTATAAAAAAAAATGAAATCATCTGGAGAAACCAAATGGTAAGTATCTCAACAGAGATAATGAAAAAAAAATGGAAGGAAGGGAGCACAAGATCTCAAACTATACTACAAAGCAGTAATCAAAACCATTTGGTACTGGTTTAAAAAAAAAGAGAGCTAGATCAGTGGGACAGATTAAATACATAACATACAGAAGCAAATGGACATGGTAGCCAAAGACTCCTCCCATTAGTTGTTGTTTAGTTGTTTTCAGTTGTGTCTGACCTTTCATGACCCCATTTGGAGTTTTCTTGGCAAAGATACTACAGTGGTTTGCCATTTCTTTCTCTAGCTCATTTTACAGATGAGGAAACTGAAGCAAACTGGGTTAAGCAACTTGCCTACTAAGTTTCTGAGGCCAAATTTGAACTGAGGAAGATGAGTCTTCTGGACTCTAGACCCAACACTCTATCTACTTCATCTCTTAGATGCCCTTATTGGGTAAAAAAGACATGTTTAAAAAAGATGTTGACCGCTGTGATGGAGAAGATGATGTTGGATACCCTGGAGATGTTGATGTTTTCCATATGTTTCGGTTTGAGGATGATACTGTATTGCTTGTATCAAATCTCAAAATCTTTGACAAAAAGCTTCTCAGAAAGCGAGGAAGTAGTCAGAAAGAAATTAGATTTAGACCAGTGTCTCATAATATAGACCACAATCAAACTTGAAACAGATAAATAAATGATATCAAAGGTGACATCATAAATTAGAGGAACAGGGAAGAAAACACTCTTTGTAATTTTAAATACGGAAGAGTTCATGACCGAGCCAGGGATAAGATCCCTGAAGATTTAAATGGACAGTTTTGATTATATAAAATTAAAGCTTTTGCATAAATAAGACCAGAGCAATTACTAGAAACAGTTCACTCAGAAGAATTTTTTCTCCTGGAAGGTGTCTCTGATAAAGTTGTCATAGCTAAGATATGTAATGATCTGATTCAAATTAATAAGAGCAAGAGCTATTCCTCAGTAGATAAATGGTCAAAAGATATGAGCAGGGAATTCTCAATGAAGAAATGTAGGCTATCAACAGTCATTAAAAAAATGTTCAAAATCACTAATAATTAGGGAAATGCAAACTTAAACAACTGAGGTTCCCCTTCATATCAATCAGATTGGCAAAGATGACAAAGGAAAATAACTATTATTAATAGAGCTACAGCAAAACTGGGGCACAAAACCTTTACTACTTATATGACTGTTGGTTTCCTGGGCCTCTCCTCCACTAGACTCATGTTGGGGGGTGTATCACATGACCCCCTCATCACTCCTTCCGTGAGATCCTGACCTGGTACCATCTTCAGTTCCCCCTACATTCTCTGGGGATGAGACCTATTCTGCCTCCTGCCTCTCAAGTTCTTCTTCCGTGCAAGTAAGACACCTACGTTTCCTGACCATGCATCAGAGGCAGTTCTCTTGGAGCCTCCCAGGATAAATCACTACCATATGCTGCCAGGTAGAAGCTCAAGGGAGGATCTACACAACCTAATCTTGTATTTTCTTCAACAGACTTCTCTCCAACCACTGACATATACTCTGCCTGGGTTCATTCCTCAATGGCGATCTCTTTCCCCTTATACTTACCCCCTTCCAGTGATTCTGAAGCTCTGGCTATCATTGTAGAAATCCTGTTCCCCATTCCCAACTTGCCTGTCCACCTGAACCCTGCACCACCCCCAATATTTCTGTTCCCCTTCTCTACATTTTCTGTGTCAAGAAAAAGCTAATAATGCCCACCAGCATGTTTGGTGGATCCCATATGGCTAATTTATGGCACAACATGGACAATATTGTCCCAAGATGGATCAGTAAGAGACAAGTTATGACCTGCATCATTGGGGGAAATAATCTTCGTGATTAAATCATAGATTCATTTGTGTATAGAATATAGTCTACATTGGAGACATTCATTTTGTAAAGGAAGAAATGTAAGAAATATGTATGTGGGTATACATTCTTTTATTTATGTAACTTTTTTTTTCCTTTTCAGTCTTTTTCACATTCCAGTAAGTACTCTGAACTATTATAGGCAGTGTACTCCACTGCAATTAAAGATAATATTCCTTTCAAGGAGATAGATGAAATCAGAGACATAGATACAACTCAGAAGAAGTCAGTGGACTTATTTATTAACTGCACTGGTAGTTTACAGTCTTATTAGAAAATTGAAGTTCCTGTCATGCACGTTTGAGTTTCAACTCCCATTTCTTGGCAATGAAAATTTTGCCTGTTGTTTTTTCTCATCTTGCTCCTATTGGCAGTACTTTTAGAGGAAGCCATTTATGACTTAAGAACAATAAACAGAGAACAGATGCACAGCTCTACACCCAAACGACCCAGAGAACATTATTTCCCATGCTCGTTTGTTTTCTTTTCCTATGTGACAGATCATGAATTGTACTTTTATCCTTTATTTCATTGGAACCATGGTTGGGTATTTAACATTGGACCTGAACCCATTCAGTGAGTGCTACCCCCTGCTAACAGAAAGATGTGTCCTGCAGTTTTTCTGCTCTATTAAATAAAATAAACCTGACTTTATTTTGTTTTACAACTTTCTGAGAATAGTTGTCATGTGTAAAGACGTTTGGTGTAATGGAAAGTTAACGTCTCAAGTTGGTAATTTGTTGTTGGAAATGCTTTTGAGTTGTGAACAGAAAAATTCAGAATTTTTGTTAGAATCATTCAAATATTATTGATCGTTTTTTTTTATCATAAAGAATATTCAGAAGGCAGAATTGATGAGTTCCCATATGGATAATTAATTATGATGATGTAACGCTAGCCAATGCACTAGATGTTCCAGCTAAAAGAGTCTTCATATTCCCGGTGCATCTAAGGATAGATAACTGGGCTCCTGCTAATCAGTAACTTTCTCACTGACCTTGAATTGTGCCATTTATTTTCTGGATCTTAGTTTTTCCCTCAGAAAAAGGAGATGAGCATTGAAGATAATAATACAATATGTTTGATAAATTAATTCTCATTCCCTTATTGCATGAGTTTAACTTTGTAGGATTATATGGAGGCAAAAGTACAGCTAGCCACTTTTTGGAGTTCACAAGAACATACCATTATATAACTGACCAAGCCATCCTTATGCAGTTATATAATAGGAGAATTGGGTTTGTTAGGTACTATATAAAACTCATGAAATTTGTGCATTCCTTCTTGCCACACATCAATTAGACTTATTTGTAAGTGGAAATTTTGAAAGATTTTTTTTTTAATTCATCTTTTTTTCATTTTCAGATGTGTTCGTTTAACCTCAGTTTGTTTTCTTTGGTATAAGCAGTAGGATTTATTCAGCAACAAATGAGAAACCTCATGTGTCTTTAGCATTGCATTTGAGACCTATTATATCACTTGTGACTTTAGCTAAGACGCGAGATTATTTTTCTTATCTTTGGGAGCAAACATTCATCCACAAATACTCGTATGTTTTCAGCATTGTTCTAAGCATCTGTGATGATATTATTTAGAAGATGATGTTCTTGCCTTTAAAAGGTTTGTGATAGTGAAGATTATATATCTATATAAACAATTACAGTCCAAGGCAATGTGTGGTAATTGTTCCGAGGGTAGAGGAGATCTAGTTTGGCTAGGCTTTTCAGGGAGGAGGTAGCATTTGAGATGGACCTTGAAAAACAGATAGAATGTCAACGTATGGAGATGAAGTAGATGACATCATAGCCATAGGAAAACAGTGGATGGAAAAGCATGGAGATGGGAGATACAAATTCAGCAAATGATAAATTTAGAATTATGGATAACATTTCTTTTCTTGCAGAATAAAATTCCAAAACTCATTGATAATTGTACAGCTTTTTATTATGCTAGGAAATGGAATTATTTTTCTTAGTTGGACTCTTAAGGTGGGTTCCTATGTATCTGGGGTTTTTTTTTAAAAACATGATACATGAAATGGTGCATCCATATTTCAACAGCATGGAAATATTTATAGATTTAGAGATCATGTGGTCCAATATATATATTTTTAAACAGATGAGTTAAGTAAGGACCAAAGAAAGGAAAATCCAGTGCTCTTTAAATGTTTATTGTATTAATATTTGTGTGTGTATATCTAATGAGATGAATTATAGAAGCATCTTATTTATCAAACAACTAAGGTGTGATGAGTTGGTTGCATAAATAAATAGTAGTAATATTATTTTGAAATTAAATACAGTATCACTTCTCAATGGTTTATGGTTTTTTTCATTTCAGAAATTTTTGAACTGAGTGGTCTCAGGAAAGTAAAATTAATATCTAACCTCAGTGTTGGTTTCTTTAAAAGAGTAAAGAATATGCAGAATTATATCCTATTTAGTTTCCAAGTATATAATTGTATTAGGCTAAGCATGCAAAAAAAAAATCCCTTTTTATTTTCCTTTTTTTAAAAAAGGAACTTTAGTTGTCACATTGTATATTTCCAAGTTTTAGCTAAAACCAGGACTGCAAACATGTCTTTTTTTGCATGAAATAACAGGTATTCCTTGTTTGAAACTGACAACACAAAAAATTTGGAAAATGTGCAATTGTTAAGGATTGTTTTTTTTAAAGCTGGTTGAATAGTCAATAACATAAATGAATGGTCTAATTGTAGGAAGTTTCTTGCACCATGTCTCACTTTAACTCAGTGGTTCTCAACTTTCCTAATGCAGCGACCCTTTAATATTTGTATGTGCGCGTACCTGCATGTGGGCGACCCGCCTGGAGACAGATAGAGGAGCGGTGTCTCAGTTCCTAAGACCATAGGAAATATGTGTTTTCTGATGGTCTTAGACGACCTCTGTGAAAGGGTCATTTGACCCCCAAAGGAGTTGCGACCCACAGGTTGAGAACCGCTGCTTTAACTGATGAAATTTTTTCTTCCAATTAGAATTGTACATTGTGCTTTGATAATACATAACTATATTTACTTGTGTAATTTCTCAACTCTTTCTGATGTTGTCACTTCAGAATGGAGGGAATGGATTATGAGATAGTAGGTGCTGATCTTAGTCTGCTGTGGTCAGTCTTTATGATTCACTTTTCTTATCTATTTTTTGCCCTTCTTGTTTTTAAACAATAGCTTCATTCAGTCAAGTATTTAACTTATATCCTTGAGAAGCAGTATGACCTAATGGATTGGGAGCTGGCCAATGAGCCTGGAAGACCTGGGATCAAGTTTTGTCTGTAACCCATATAGTCTTGTGGTTTTGGATATGTCATTAACTTGTCTTGTTGTCCAAGGTAATTCTTTTTTTTTTTTTATTATATTTCATTTTATTAAATTTTTTTGAGTTACGTATTTTCTCCCCGTCTTTCCCCTGCCCACAACCCCAAAACAGCCATCCCAGTGTTTCCCTCCTCCCCCAGTCTGTTCTCTCCCATGTCACTTTTTTGGTAGGGCAGGATGGATCTCCCAACTGCAGTGCCTGTGTATCTCAAGTTCCAGTTGGATGTAGTCAATAATAATAATAATAATTGCATATCTATATATCTATCTATATATAGATATATATATACATACAAAGATAGATAGATAGATACACATTCATAACATT
>CM053582.1:307193861-307284949 GCA_028627135.1 Pseudochirops cupreus
TTTACCCTAATCTATTTCTCCCTTTCTCCTTCTCCCAATAAATTCCTCTCTCACCTCTTCATTTTATTTTTTAGATATCATCCTTTCATATTCAACTCATCCTGTGCCCTCTGTCTATGTATACATGAACATACATATGCCCACACTCACATATAGATTGATATACTTATATACTCTCTTATACATACATACATACATATATATACATATATATATATATATATACACACACACACACACACACACACACACACACACACACACATATACACATATATTTTCCCTTCAACTATCCTCATACTGAGAAAATTCTCATGAGTTACAACTATCATTTTTCCATGTAGGAATGTAAATAGTTCAACTTTAATAAGTTCCTTATGATTTCTTTTTCCTGTTTACCTTCTCATGGATCTCTTGCTTCTTGTATTTGGAAGTGAAATTTTCTGTTCACCTCTGTTTTTTTTTCATCAAGAATACTTGAAAATCTTCTATTTCATTGAATGACCATATTTTCTCCTCTAGCATTATACTCAGTTTTGTTAGGTAGGTGATTCTTGGTTTTAATCCCAGCTCCTTTGACCTCTGTAATATCATATTTCAAGCCCTTCAATCTCTTGATGTAGAAGCTGATAGGTCTTGTGTTATCCTGATTGTGTTTCTACAATACTCAAATTGTTTTTTTTAGACTGCTTGCAGTATTTTCTCCTTGACCTGGGAACTCTGGAATTTGGCTATAATATTCCTAGGAGTTTTCTTTTTGGGATCTTTTTCAAGAGGCTATCAGTGAATTCTTTCAATTTCTATTTTGCCCTCTGGTTCTAGAATATCAGGGCAATTTTGATTGATAATTTCTTGAAAGATGGTGTCTAGGCTTGTTTTTTGATTGTGGCTTTCAGGTAGTCCAGCAATTTTTAAATTAATTCTCCTGGATCTATTTTCCAGGTCAGTGGTTTTTTCCAGTGAGATATTTCACATTGCCTTCTATTTTTTCATTTGTTTGGATCTGTTTTTTAGTATCTTGAGTTCTTATAAAGCCATTAGCTTCCAGTTGCTCCAATCTAATTTTGAAGGAGTTATTCTCTTCAGTGAGTTTTTGAAATTCCTTTTCCATCTGGCAAATTTGGCTTTTTAAGGCATTCTTCTCCTCATTGGCTTTTTAGGCCTCTTTTACCATTTGAGTTAGTCTATTTTTTAAGGTGTTATTTTCTTCAGTGTATTTTTGGGTCTCTTTTAGCAGGCTGTTGACTTGCCTTTTTTTTTTCCTTTTTTTTAATAAATAAATTAATTTATTTTCTTGTTTACATCATTCATTTCCATGAGATTTTGAGTTACAAATTTTCTCCTCATCTTTCCCTTACCCACCACCTCCAAACAGCCATCCCACTGTATAACCCCTCCCCCAATCTGCTCCCTCCTATGTCCTCCGCCATTGCCCCTTTGACTTTCTGGTAGGGCAGGATGGGTCTCCCTACCCCAATGCCTGTATATCTTAATTTCCAGTTGCATGTAGTTAATAATAATAGTAATACATATATATGTATTACTATATTACATATACATATATATATATATATATATATATATATATATATATATGAAGAATCATGGAGAAGAGAGTCAATGTTGACCTTAAGTCAAAGACCTTAAATCTGGCTCTTCTGGAAATCTTAGCCGTGAGGTAATGGGGCCATTGTGTTTGAGACAGTCATTGAGTAAGAATATTTATTGCTCTGCACTTTCGTCAGTTGAATACTAACATGACTATGTAACACAACTGACATATTCCTATGATCCTTTTGCTTACTTTGCATTGTGTTAGGAAAAAAAAACTAATTGTAGACAGAAAAATAACTTAGAATCTACAACCAGGATCTTCTACTTAGAAGCCAGGTAGAAATTTTTAGGAGAATTGATATTTAAAATACAAATGGAATTAACGTCTCTTCTTTTACCTATTCTTAGGACTAATTTATTTGCAACTACTAGGAAAGTAAGCAATTAACTAAATATTGCTTATTATAATTATTTTCTTCATGGTCTTTTGTTTATTCTCATCACAAGCTAACTAGAAAGTAAGATGTCCCTATGCCCAAGAACGTTAATATTTCTTATTGCCTGTGGGTTCATGATGAGACCAATTTGGTAGAAGAAGGTCAGGCAGAAGGTATTGAATGTAGTGAAGGCTAGGCAGCATCACTAAAAAAATTTTTTTCTATATCTTTACAAACAAATATCTCATTACCTTTGTAGGTATCATTTCAGAATTAGCTCAGGTGCAATTATATCATCAACTAGTTAGAACAGGGGTTCTTAACCTGAAGTCTGTGACTGTGATGTTTTTGGTAGTGTTTGATTTTGATATTTTGTATAATAACTGTATAACTGTATATAATTGGCTTCCTTAATAGTACTATATATTTTATGCATCTAAAAAGATTTTGGTAAGGGGTCCACAGGCTTCACTAATCTGCCAAAAGTTGTGTCTGTGACAGAAAAAGAGAATGAGAACCCTTGAGTTAAAGTAACCATAACACAGGAGCTCAACTCCACTATTCAGGTTCACACTTTATTTGGAGAGACCAAAGAAAGACAGTGGAGCCGTACATGAGGGATTCATATTCTTGTGGGAGCCAGTCGAGAGAGGAAGTAGGAGCATCCATTTGTACCTACTGACCAGTACTCATTTGATTTATAGAGGGAGCATACCAACAATAAACTCATAAATTTGCATTTTCTTTGGTTACCTAAGATGTATCAGCACAGCTCAGGCACAGTGTTAGTGTATATGGGCCATGGATCCTGGCTGCCTGTATCAATCTGGATCCATACCACATTACAGTAATGAACAAGATTTATGTTGAGTTTGGAAAATGACCAATGCATGATTTGGCCATCCCAACTTGTTTAAATTGTCTCTGGCAAGTAAATATGATTAAAGACACTTATTCTGGTTATTGATATTTTAAAAAGAAAAGTATAACCAATAAAATATAATAATGAATGCAAAAAGATGCCAAAAATTGCTAGGGCAACAAATACTTGATCACCTTGCCAAGTGGTAAGAGATGGCAGGTAGGCACAACACAAGTTTGAGTATTAATGCATTTGTTAAGCCTTATGAAGGAGAATGAAAGGTAATGAGAAGCATTACCTTACAAAATGGTGAAAAGTAATGGAAGGGAAAAATGAGCCTGTAGAAAGTATCAGAGCATCACATTTAAATAAACTAAATAGCATTTATAGATGAAAATGGAAGGAGGACAACAAATAGATCAGAAGAAAAACAGATTCGCAGACATTTTTATTGCAGGCTGTTTCCACCAATGCCGATAGTACCCTCCACATTTGGACTCTTAGACCTGAGACGGTATGTAGGTACCTCTGACTGGTACATGATAATTGGTCCATGAGAAAGAGCAAAATACATTTAAGAAAATGAACTTGGGAAAAACAGAAGAAAGAGTGGAAAAGGTCAATTATATCACTTTCTCTCCTTAATCTTGCCATCAGCAACTAGTGACTTCTATGCCTATTTTCTCATCTTTATTAAATCTTCATGAAAAAGCCTATGTATACACTGAGGATACTTTTAATGAAAACCTATAAGAAAATAGGCAAGTTTTTGTGTATGATTTGCATATAATTTTCCTTGGGTGTTGAAAATACAAGATTTATTGTTTATTGGTTACAAAGAAATATTTGACTGGGAAGAATAATAAGCAACCTTAAAGGTCAACAAGATGTAGCACAAGCCTATTTTTAGCTCATGTGAGATTTATTGGTTGTGGTATCATAGATTTTGAGTGAAAAGGACCTGGGTGGTCATCTAGTCCATTTTCCATATGAGGAAACTGAACTGAGGTTAAGTAATGTGGGAAGGTCACATAAGTAGTAAGCAGATGTGGGATTCAGATTTATATCCCCTGACTGCAAATCCAGCAGTCTTCCCACTGTACCCCTAGCTGTCTGGCTGTCTCTAGACTGGTGGTTCTCAACCTTCCTAATTCCGTGACTCTTTAATACTTGTACGTGGGCATGTCTGCATGTGGGCAGACCCGCCTGGAGACAGAGGAGCTAGGTGTCTCGGTTCCTAAGACCTATTTCCGATGGTCTTAGGCCACCCCTGTGGGGTCACGATCCCCAGGTTGAGAACCACTGCTCTAGACCACGGCCATGCAAGCCATCTCTCTTAAGGTGCCTCACTACTCATAGCATCTTCAGACCGGACTGCCCAAAAAATACCTACATTTTACTCAGCTTTGAAACTTTTATGCCTCTTGGTTGAGCTGTCTTGATTAGTGAATGAGTACAAACTCAACTAGTCACCTGTACCTACCTGGTCTCAGGCCCTGCTTTACATTTATTAAATTTCATAAAGCTGCCCACCACAGCCAATGTACCATCTGCTCTAAGTTCAGTAATCAAATTGGTATGATCACTATCAAAGGAAAAGGATGTGTCAGTTGATTGTCCAGCCTATCTACTCACCACCCCGGTGACTATCCACGCATCCTCTTGATGTCTCTACTTAGTCCCAACTCTCAAGGACCTTACTGTTTTACTATCTCACTTTGTATATGAATTTCCAGTCCTCAGCTCTGTGTCTGGCAAGAGAGATTATGTGCTTAGTAATGAATAATAGTAGGCGTATAATAGGTCAGTTCACTCTACATGCCTGAAGAGATTAAGATCTTTTAAACATAGAAAAGTCATGGGTATCTAAAGATGGTACTGAGTTGAGCATTAGCGGCTTGCATAACTGATATGTATCTTCTGAATTTAGTTTTATGTATCTGTAATGAGTATTATTGTTATGTTAATAATTATATATTATACTATATAACAGTATACAAATTATATTGTTATATGTACATATTACATACATATAAAACAATGAGAATGCATGCCAAGGATTTCTGAAGAGGATCAGTTATAAGAAATATTCTATAAATAATGGTGTTGGTGGTTTTCTCAGAGTGTTTATGGTATGGTTAACTTAATGGATTTGAGAAATAAAAACTAGCTCTTGAATATATATATATATAAATAGCCACAGTTAGTCAATTGAAATTATTTTGGAAATATCCATGCATTTCCATTTTCAAATGGCATGCATTTAATAAGTGCCTCCTATATGTGGGCATTGTGCTAGGTCTTGGGGGAGATACAAATAGAAGGAAAGAAACAATTCCTATTCAGAAGGAGTTTATGTTACAAGAGGAAGTTTTCTTATGATTAATATTGGTGTTTTCTAGTATGTAGGTAGGTCTTTCAGCTGTCTCAGAGTCATAGAAAGCCTCAACAGTAGTTTGCAGAAAATATTCTGTATTTTGAAGATTTGCAATTTGTGGCTTAAAATATTCCAGGTATTATTTGTTTCTCGTACAGCCTGATGTATTTTCCTGACATTTTACGTTTGTTACACTCCTGTACATTGGGTGTTTTATTACATTAAAAACCAGCAACGTTAGCATTGAAAATATAGCTCTCTTGATGGGCTTGTAGCTTGTCATATCAGAGGGGAGGTGTCACTTGTCACCATTGCCCACTGATAAACCCTGAATTAGCATCATAGGGTAACAGTCTTTTCTTTGGAAGTCTGTGGCTCAGGTGAAAGGACCTTTTTTCCTTCTGGCTCAAACTTTAGTAAATCTCCCTCTTTCCCGTGCTCCCTCTTCCCCCCCCTCACAACACACACTTTGAAGAAAGAAGGGAATGAATGCATGCCGATTCAGTCAACCAGACGAAGCTTTTTTTTTTTGCTTACCATAGCAACTACTGCTAGCTATTTAGTCACTGACTTGAAGCTCTGTACCAGTGTGAAAGTTATTTGGTGTATTTTCCTGTTAATTAGACTAATAGTAGCTAGCATTTATATAGGACACACTATGTGCCAGGCACAGTGTAAGCATGTTACCAGTATTATCTCATTTGATTCTCACAAGAATCCTGAGAGGTAGGTGTTATTATTCTCCCTATTTTACAGGTGAGGAAAATGATGAAAATAGGTTATGTAACTTGGCCAAGGTTGCACAACTAGTACGTATCTAAGGCTGAATTTGAATGCGGATCTTTGTGACTCCCAAGACCCAGTTTTCTAACTCTACTGAGCCATTTTGTTTTCCTTTCCCTCCAAACTTTTGAGTATAGTACAGAGACCTCTTGAGAATGTATCCTTCTATGAGGACATCCTGTGTTGTTTGTGCTTTTTGTTGGTTTTTTTAAACTTTTTTTTAATATCTCTTGTTTCATAGAATCACAGTTTGTTAGAACTGAAGGGAACTCTAGCATTTCATGTAGTCCAACTTGTTCGTTTTACAATGAGAAACCTGAAGATCAAGAATTGTTAACTCTGGGGATGGAATTTAAGATTACCTCAAGTGAACTAAGTTTCATCAGTTGGTGCAGGGCATTTTTTTTTGCAGTCTTTATGGAAAGAAAATAGGATGAAAAGGTTCATTTCAAAGAAAAAACATCAGTTGACATGACTGGTCCTTCTAGTGTTAACATGATAGAGTGTGTAAGGTGTGACTAGGCAAAGGAATATAGACAGTATTTAGAAAAGGAAGCTAAACAGCAGCTAGCTCTGATTAATCAGAAAATGGGGGCGGGGAGGGGGGCAGGAGGGAGAGTATAGTAGAAGGAGGGCCAGGTTTGCAGTCAGAGAATATTAGCTCCATTTCTGTGTAACTCCAGCAGGTGATATCGTCTCTTGTGCTTCTGCTTCCTCATTCGTAAAATGTAAAATGTTAGGGTTGCACGGGATGACCTCTAAAGTCTCTTTCTGGGGTTAACTATGCTCAGCCCTCTGTCAACTGCATTGGGAATGAGAGACCATTCCTTCTCATTAGAATCGATTAGATTTTAGGATTGTTAAACCCCCTCCCCTCCATCGTCAAAGATAGAGATTAAAGGAACATGAAACTAAAAAAACTGACCCCCCTAAACTCCAGTGTTTTGATTTCAAATGTCAACCAAAAGAATCAGAAAGGAAAATAATCAATGGTTTCAAAATGTTCAAATTTCTTTTCAAATAATACAATGCATCCTTCTCATTTCCTGTAATCAACATTATGAATCTAGTAGTTTTTTATTACTTGACTGTTAGAGAAGCAAAGATTGTCTTAAGCCAATTTGTGATTTGAAAGTGACATTCATTATACGACATAGAAGAGATGGCATTGCAGAAGAAAACAGAAAGATGGGGGAAGATACAAAGAGAAAACATAGGGAGTAGTACTGGGAAATCACTAATCAGAGATTAATGGATTTAAGGGACCTTAGAGTTCCATCAAGCACAACCCAATTTTAATCAAGACTTTCTGTGCATAGGAAGTTGTTAGGAAGGCCAAATTAATACATAAAATTGATACAGCCAGTGGACACACATATATTTAATTTTTTTCCCCCTTTTAGGCCTTTAATCATCGTGGCTTCCAGAATCACCTTTTTCTTTTATGATTTTTGCCTAGGGGTACTTCCTTCTTTAAATTCATATGCTAATTTTTATAACAATTATTCCTTTCACTTTTGCAATATTCTTTTCCTGCCTTGGCTTCTGTGGACTCTGTCTTGATCTGCCCAAACCTGTTCCCTAGGTTTTCACTTTTGTACTTGTATCCCCAGTTCCTGGAGCAAAGTTGACAATAAATGTTCATTGATTCTTTGAACTATTACTCTGTGAACCAAGGTTGATTATTACAATTACTTTGCATTTGGTTTCCTTTTAATGTTATTTTTCATTTACATTATCGTAATTATTGTGCTTTTATTGTTCTCCAGTGGAAATAATTTTAGCTTTTCTCCAGCTAGACCCTGGCTCTAATTCTTTTATCCCTAGATCCCTACCAATCCTAGGTTAGTATAGATAAGTTGGCATTATTTGACATGCAGGAATTTTTGCCAGATTTCCCAAGCATGGAACACGTTGACAATTTCTCATTAGAATAGATAAGGTTTTAAGATTGAGCTACTACCTTCCTGGGTATTAAAGACATAAATTAAAGGAAAATGGCGCAAAATAATTTAAAAAAAAAACAACTCCAAAATCCTAATTTCAAATGTCAACCAGAAGAAACATAAAGGAATATAATCAGCCTTTTCAGAATATTCAAATTCCTTTTCAAGATCCTTGCCTTAAAGAAGCTTACATTCTACTAATGGCATAAAATGTTTACCAGTAGGTAAAGGATGGATGGATGAATGAAAAGCATTTATTAAGTACTTACTATGTTAAGCCCTTGGAAGACAAATACAAAAACAAAGACAGGCTCTGTCCTAAAGGAATTTGTATTCTAGTGGAAAGAGAAACTGTATTGGGGTAGTGGTGGTCAGTGAGGGGTGTTTTGTCAAGAAAATCATGGGGATAATGATTGACATCCTTTAGATCAGTCTTATTCATCCTTTTTCTGTCATGGACCCCTCTGGCAGTGTTGTGAAGAAATCTATGGACTCCTCAGAATAATATTGGCTACCCACATTCGGAATTGAAGGAAATGTTAAATTATATAGTTAGATGTTAGTGGGTAAAAAGATATGTTTCCTATCTAAATTTAGAGCCCCCCTGAAGTCTTTCACCGTACCCTCCTCACCCCACCACCAGGCAAAGAGCCCTTGTTTTTGTATAGATTTGATTATTGTTTAGAGGTGGACAAGGTCTTTTATCTGGTAGCATGGCATAAAGATGGCCTAGGGAATAGCAAGCAGCATGTGGGAATCATAGGCTATATATATATATGTGTGTGTGTGTGTGTGTGTGTGTATATATATGTGTATATATATATGTATGAAATTTTATATATTTAGTGAAATCTCTGTAATCAGTAGTGCTGGTATCTGAGGGTGGTGGGAACAGGGGAGAACGAGAATGAAAGGTCCAAGATGGAAGCTTCAGCTCTAAGCACCAGCAAGTGAGGGAATTCTAGTATCTTGAAGGTATTTTGATGATGGTCCCCTTTGTTCTAAATCTTGAAGTGAAGTAGGACTCTTAAGAGGCAGTGATGAGGAGGGAGAACATTTTCAGGAATCCAGGGAAATATAGACCAGAACAAGATCTCAGAGGGCATTTATCTTAAAGTTCATGCACAACCAACTGAAGTATGAGCAGGGGAGTGATCTTCCCCTCTGACTTCCCTTCTCTCCCTCTCCTCCTTCCCCTTCTTTCTTCCTGACTCCTCACTCCTGCCTCCCTCCTCACTCTCTGTCCCCTCCACCCCCACCCCATTTATATTGTACTTCAAGGTTTGCAAAGTACTTTGCGTGTTATATCTTCTTAAGTGCGGTTATTATCTCCTTTTAGAAATGGGGAATCAGAGGTGGAAAAAGGTTAAATTACTTGCCCAGAGTCACACAGCTAAGTGTCTGAAATATAATTTGATCTCGGGGCTTCCTGACTTCCAAGTTCAGCACTTTATCTACTGCACCACTTAGCTCCCTCTACCTCTTTGTAAAACCTGTGCTTTAGGAATATTGATTTGGTATGTTGTTGAGGACATAGACAAGAGAGACTGGATGCGAAGAAAGCTGTTAGGAGGCTAGTTCATTCTTCTAAGCAAGAGGCAATAAGGGCTTAGGGCTAGGCGGTGGTGTAAGTAGAGAGTAAGGGACAGATGTTTGATATTCTTGTGGAATGGACAAGATTTGACAACTGATTGGATATGGGGGTTAGGTGAGTGAGATGGAAAAGTAGAAGTCCTGGGAACCTATAGCCTTAGGGAGAAGAATAATTCATATTGTAGGATATTGAACATGTTATGCCTCCAATCTCTTCGCACTCTCATCCATGCTGTCACCCTAACTCCTAAGGGTACAATGCATTCTATCACCTGTCTTCATACTTTCCCACAAGCTTTCATTTCTGGAGTGCTCTTCTGCCTTGCTCCCCAGGTCCCTTCAAAAAGCTCAGGCTAGTAATAGTCTTTTCTTTGATTTGTCTCTGCTCTCCCCAGGTGTTACTGCTCTTACCTCCTGTCACATTTACTTTGTTTTTAATTAAAGTAAGCACATGCATCTCACCTCTTCCTCACAGAATAGATTCCTTGAGGTCAGTTGTATCTCTGTACCCCAAGCACCTAAGCATGATGCCAAAAGCATTCTTGAATTGAGCTTAATATATTCCTAAACAGTCTCTTTCTCTAATGATTTGAGGGTCTGTGTTTTTGTAGGTCACTCATTAGATCAGCAAGCATTTATTTAAAGCCTTGTTACGTGCCAGGAGCCATGTTAAGTTAATAAAGACACAAAACCAAAAATGAAAGTCCATACCCTTAAGGAGCTTATAGTCTATAGGGAGAGAAAACATGTATGCACTTAAATTAAAAATGAAATTCTTGGAACGGGCACTCACTGCAGCTGGCAGCGCTCACATTAGGTGATGGCATTAAAGCTGACTTTTTCAAGACACTAAGGTTTTTCAGAGGCAGAGTTGAGAAAGGAGTATATTTAAGACTTGACGAAAGGCAGGAGTTTAACAAGAGGTGGCTCTCCACTGAAGCAAGTTAAAAATCCTTTAAAACTTAGTAAATAGTTTTTAGGAATTATTGAAAAAAAAATTCCATCATATTTCAGAAAACCTAGTGATTTTCATCTTTGAATTTATTCAGAATGTTTCTCAGATGATAGATTCTCTCTCAGGGTTATAGCCAAAAGAGAGTGTTGGGAAAAATTCATCTATTAGACTATCTTATGGTTGCCAGTCAGAATCAGTCAATAAACTTTTATTAAGTGCTTACTATATGCCAGGCACTAAGCAGCTGTGAAGCTCCCCCTTTTGCAGAAGACCTTTCCTGTTTACCATAGCCTCCCAACTGCTACTCCTTTCCCCCATGATGTTACTTCTATCTTTCTCTATGTCTCTCATATTTGCCTGTCTGTCTGTCTGTCTCTATCTATGTTGTCTTCCCCAGTAGAATGTAAGCTTCTTGAGGGAAGAGTCTGCTTTTGCCTTTTATTTATTCCCAGAGTTTAGCAGACACAGAACAAGTATTTAATGAATGGTAGTTGATTGATTTATTATAGGGACTATTAATCATATTGTAGTTGGCACAGAATAGTAGAAGAGACCTTCTTTATTTAGTCAAAAGCAATAGCAGTTTTTTTCTTTATCTTGCCAGACTAATGAACATCAGATAATTTTTTTGTTTAAAAGTTGAAATCATCAGAATATCAAATAGTAAAACAAATTTAAGCATATTTTATATATACACACACAGACACACTAGCAATATCCTTAGATTACTATTTGAAACATAAATCCTTTTACCAGAAAAGTGAATAAGATGCATAGAACTATAAATAAGTAACAGTAAAGTAAGGGTCAGGTATTTTCTCAGGCCTTTATTTAGTTGTTATCTGCAAGTTTAGACCTTACTGAAAGGTTTTTCTTGCTTTTATAATCTGTGAAAATTAAAAAATATAAAACGTCAATGAAGAGCATTCATCTGCGATGGACAGTATTTTTAAATGTTACGTTTTGAGTTATTGTGTAGGTGTTTTTTCCTTCACTATTAATGATCAATTACTTAATCCAGAATACCACAACAGGGAAAAAAACATATTCCTTTTTGCTACAAATATCTTAAAGCTTTTCATTTTCTTTTCCCAAAGCAGAGCAAGAAATATCCAAGGATAAATGTGCAGTTTGAAAACAAAATTATTTTTAAAGGGTGTTCTGTTCTCCAGGTAGAGTAAATGGGAGAGCAGATTATTGACTCAGAATATTAATAGCTTGTCCAGAAACCTCACAAGGCGACAGCATGTCTCCTTTGGAAACACAGTTTGTCCAGTGTCTGTTTGCCCTCTCCTGCCCACTCTTACTAAAGGCATAATATTCCCAAGTCATTGGAAACATCACCCCATGTACATTCCATCAATTGCTTTATAAATAAGCCCAGAAGCTTAAAAACATGTTTTAAGACAAGAGAATTCAAGTAGAATATTTGTGGCACAATTAATAAGGAATACTCACTGTCCACAAGTTATTGAATCTCAATAAAGTGGTTAAATAAATTCCTAAGAAGGGACAATGAAAATAAGATTCAGGTGCTTCATATACCTCATCCTTCTGTTTTCAGCCACCTACAAACCTTGAACTTCACAAAGTACACATTGAAAACAAAACATCTTTAAGGCTGTCTTGATGTAAGACTGAAGGACTGATTATTTTGAATTAGTTGAAACCCAGTTGAATGAACTGGTACATTCAATTTTTTCCCCACTGAATTTACTGGCTCTTTTGGTATTTTGTAAAAACAACTTTGCTTTCAGAGAGGTTTAATAAATGGGAAAATGTTGGGTCTTGCTCACTCTTCAAGCTGCACTACTGACCCATGGGACTTTCATTACCATGTCCCTAATTTAGACTTTCTTTCCTTCTCCCTCTGTTTTCAACTCCCTTTTCATTTGTTGCCTTCTCTCTCACAGAATGTATTCTGCATTTTTATTTTTGGTGCTTAGCATGGTGCCTGGCACATGGTAAGTGCATCATAAATCCTTGTTGAGTGAGAAATCTTGAGGTAGGAACAAGGGTGGAATGATATACTAGATTCTTAAAAAAAAAAATAGCCTGCCATGAAGATAAAAGCAAAAAAAGTTTACAAGTAACCCGGAATGAAGGACTTTTATTTATTTTATCTTTTAATTTATAAAGGCATCAAGCAAGCCTTCATACTTCCTGTACCTCAAATACTAAATGAAAATTCACCTGGGAGCAATTAAGGTATGGTGCAACTTATATGTCCTACTGATGCATCTTTTATTTTCCCCTTTCCTTTCCTAATTCTCACCTAGCTCATCTCCCTCTTCAAGTCTGTTCATCCTAAAAGGAAACATTGGGACCATATCTAGTTTGGAAAGATCTAGAGGAAAGTGGTAACCTCTCAGTCTTTAATTGGGAGAATGAAGAACCTTGGTTGTATAGAGGGTTCATATGAGATCTTTTTCCACCTCTAACCAAACACACCTGTCTGAACATGAGTATGTGAGGTTGTGCAAAGCAGTAATGTAATAGGCTATGTGCCTCTGGGAAGTGGCACAGGTGGGGTGGTGGATCAGCTCATTAAGAGCTATGGAGAAAAAAACCCCTGCTTTTTAAAAGTTTGATTCAATTCTCTGTAGAGCACATTTTGATTTTTCTTTTAAGGGGGAGTCACTTGTACACATATGTATAGTAATAACTCCCAATATTGGAAGAGAGATCATTAAACATTATTCCTCAAGCTAAAGAGGAAAAAAAAAAGATTCTGATTCTTAATGCTGTGGGAAAACAGAAGATTGGGAAAGATTGTATTGTACAAAGTTTTGCCCAGCCAATTGATGCAGTGAAGTCCTGTTGAAGAGAGAAATGAGAGAGATGGTGAATATTTTTACTTGTGTGCCATTATTTGACTCCTGTTTGTATCCTTTAGAACTGTCAAGTGATGACAAATTTTTGTTCTTTGTTCATGATATTTTTGTATGGAGTAAACCTACTTAAAACACTAGTTAGTAATTTGCATTTATTTCTAGTACTTTTTTTTAATATCTGGAGCTAATCTGTATTCCTCTCTGGAATTGTCATTGTGATAAAGTATCTTCATCCAATAAGCCTTTAACATCCCATTAATGTTAAAAAAATTTATTATTCAATTTGTTAGGTTACGTAAAAACCAATTATATATGTATATATATTTTAAACTCTTTCCATCTTTGTAGCAAACTGTCTGTCTATCTATCTGTTTGTCTGTCTGTCTTGCTTGGACCTGGATGATGATTCAGGCCAGTGATTTATGGAGCAACCAGAGATACCCCTCCTTCTCCCCCTAGTTGTGCTTAGAAAAGATTAGCTGAATATTTAAAACCTATATGCCAATGGAAAGTGACCATCATAAGATCATCAAAGACAAAACTGAATGTGTTTTGTATTGCTTAGCAAGAGTTCTTATTTAAACTCAGTCTTTAGCTGTATGAAGGCAAATATCCTAGTACTGGTAGAGAAAATACATATTTTATGAAGTATCAATATGAATGAGTGTGTTCTGGAGTGTATCCATGGTTAAAGTAGTGCTATCTTTTTTGGGATTTTGGACTTGGGTTATCTTCTGGTGACAACAGAGTAAAGTAGGAATTGTACCAAGAGTCATAATAGTTGTTCCTGTTACATTCCATCAGCATTTTCTGTAAAGGCCGGCTCTGTAGATTTGATACTGCTTGACTTAATATTTATCCAGAGCTGAGAAGGCAATGAGGTACCCATGGAATATTGACTCAGGATCTAGCCTTCTTCTATTATAGGGGGTGGGCTGAGGTGGGGTGGTGGTCTTGACTTTTGTGTAGGGAGTTGCAGTTGGTCTGTAAACATTTATTAAGTACCTACTACGTGCCAGGGTCTGTGCTATGCTTCAGGAAAGGAACTTCCTTTATCACTGCAGATAGGCAACTGTCCAACAACTTGTAGTCAGAGTATTGTTGTGGGACTGGGAATTTAGGTAACTTGACCACCATTATACCTCAAATATGCATCAGAAGCCAAATCTGGCCCTCTATTTACTATACCAGTGATTCTCGAAGAGTGGTTTCTAGACGACCTGGAGGGGTCCTTGAAATCAAAACTATTTTCATAATTATCTTAAAGAATTAAAGAGTAACATTAGAATAATGTTATAATAAATGAGAATAACATGAAAGAATGTATTTGACTCTTAAAATACTTCTTTCTTTTCCAACTATACAACTGTGTGAGACAGTTTCTTTATACATGTCAACCAAAACAGTATATTGATACATTAAATGCAGAAATAAATGGAAAAATTCTAACTGTCCAGCTATTAAGTCAGGTATCAAAGAGATTTGCAAAAATATGTGCATATATCTCTTCCCACTAAGTTTTGTTGTTTTATTTTTTTACAAAATGGGATTATTATTATTTTTAAATGAATGAGTATTTTTAAATGTATCCATTTTAATCGAATTTCTAACACAGTAAACATTAACACATACATAATGCACAAAAACAAATCTTTGGGATCCTCATTAATTAAAATTACAAATGTATTCTGAGATCAAAAAGCTTTGAGAACCGCAATACTACATCATTCTGCCTCTGCTTTTTGCTTGAAGGCAACAAAATAACGCTTAAAACATAGGATTTTTTTTTCCAATGTCAACAGCTGATCCTATTTCCTTTATTTTTTCCAAGCTTCATATAAATAGGGTGGTTTCTTGTAAGCCTATTTGGTTTCAACAATCTCATTTGACAAATGAGGAAACTGAGACCCTAAGAAGTAAAATGACTTGCTAGAAGTTACAAAGATAGTAAACAGGAAGAGCTAGAATTTAAACTGATTTTTCTGTTTCTTTATTACTCTCCAATTGATTTTAGAATATTTCCCCCCTATGTACTTCATGTGATCTTAAATACTGTATGAATTTTCTGGTATTTATTAAAAATCTTCCATTTTCTGGGTAGGTTAGAATTTTAAAGTTACACCAACTGATTCTAGAAGCATACATGAAGTAGAATAAGACCATGAAAAGCAATAAAATCATGCCTTCTATGCAATTCAAATAATATATCTAGAGGAAGTTGTTGTTTTTTAAAGATTACTGTGGGAAATACATTACCTTTTCTTAAAAAAAAATGCTTGTGAAAGTATTGCTTCCAAGAAGAATTTTGTAAGATCAGTAAATTCTTTCAAAAAAAAAAAAGATATTTGCTAGTGTTAGGAAGTGCCTGGTACTTACTAATGCTACTGTTTATCATGAGTGTAACAGAAACAGACAGTTGGTCTTGCACTCTCAGATGCTGGGAATGTCCAAGTGAATACCTTTTTTATCAAGGCTTTTAGGTAATGCTGTAAGTATATATGTTAAAAAAAAGTGTGTATCTATATGTATCTATATAGTTATAATTAATAAGGCTTATAAAGTGTTATTTTATAATTTGTTGCATGTGTGTTTTTAAATGAAAAAGAGAATTTTAAATGAAAGGTCAAATTTGCACATTTTTATTATTAGTTCTCCTGTAGGAAAAACTAGAAAAATCTCTGCTATTGTTTTCTGTTCCTTTTTGGTATTTAGGGAGGTTCTATGTAATCTCCTTTATTTTTGGTTAACATTCTTACTGTATCAGAAAGAAAGAGGAAGAATCTCCACCTCTTTGAATCAGTATGTTTGAGACTCAGTTGTTTGTGTTATCCATTGTTCCTTTATGACATAGAAAAGTCATGCGCTGCCCCAAACTTCATTTATATTGCTGGGGAGGGTAAAAGACTATTTCTACATGTCCGCCTTATCCTCTGAATTATATCCAAGAACAACAATCCCCCACAAATGGAATTGTTATCAGAATTCTTTCAGAAACTGTTTTAAGAGACTTTCAGACATATAGCTATAGTACAGTTCTGTATAAAGGGCAGCAACAATGTTTATAAATATATTATTTTGTTTGGAACTTTTCCACTTAAAATGTGCTTTTAACTTTTATGTATTTCATAGAATTTTAGAATTGGAAGGAATTGCTGATCACTATAACAACCCTGTGACAGGGAGCATTGTGCTTCTATTATCCATATGTCTCAAATGAAGAAACTGAGATTCATAGTTTAATAAAAACATGTTGAGGGTCATTGACTGGATAGTGGTGCAGATGGCATGGGAACCTTGGTCTTTTGATTTACTCCAGCTCTCTTTCCATCTTACCTTGCTTTCATTATGACATAATACAAAATGTATTCTCCTGAATACATTTTAAAAAGCAGCATTTATTCAGAGGTCCTTTACTTTTAAGAAAACAAAACCAAAAAAAAGTATTCTTTAAACATTAAGCTTAGTTTCAGGAGATCACCTTGAATAGGGGAACAGGGAATAAAAGTTTTGCCTTGCCTTGCCCTTGATTTCAGAACTCTGGGAATACGTTCTACTTTGCTAACTGACTGCATCTAAAGAACACATAACGACTTGTCTCTCCTGCTAAAATTATGGGATTTCTATTTGTGTAGAGTGTACGGTAGAGATTCCATTCTATTACAATCCATACCAATGCTACCTCTTAAGTATATTCCTGGTTTGATATAAATGTCAGATGAAACCTGAAATTATAGTGAAAACAAATGCCTTCCTAGATGCTAATATTATTTGAGTGAAAATAGTTGTGGGTAGTCAAAAGATTGCCTTAGTTAAAACCCCAGCTTATTTTGGTTGGAGGTTCTTGCACCTCAAGAAGAAGGAAGAAAAATAGAGAAAATACTGGTATTTTGAGTGAAATTTTGTGTTTTTTCTTGTGGAATCCTTTTTCATATTGTGGGAAACACCAAGAGTTCAAGGAACTCAGCTCATGGAGCACTTATCTAAGTATTCATTATTGCATAGCTGACTACTACTTAGCAAAAAAGAAGAGGTTTCTTTAGAAGTGGGGAGATAATGAAAACCTGACAGGGCGGGGCCAAACAGCAATGGTCAATGTATCTGGAAAAGTATAGCCTTGTGATTTATTCTGAAGCTACAATTTAAAATCAGTTTGCTATAGCAATATAAAAGAAGTAAAATTTAGTTTTAATGGTTTTTATCTAAATATTTAATTTGAGAATTATCAAAAGCAGGCATGATTACTTTAAGCCGATAATGTCAGGATTAACAACTATACAAATCCAGTGATCCATGTGGGTTGTGAGTTCAGATGGTGAAATTATAAATAGACTTAATGATGTCATTAGTGAGAAAGATGAGGGGGTGCATCTGGAATGTCTTGTTTCCTCCCTCTGATTCATGGGACTTTTGGAAGAAAATCACTAGGTCTGATAAATGAAGGCTGGGGGAAAGGAATCTGGGAGGTAAGAAGAGGAACTTAATCATTTGAGCGTGTAATATAAAAAAATAATAAATCTTGCCATAGGTAGTAGGCATATTGTTAAATCAGTTCAACTTAGATGTAAAAAAAAAAACATTTATTTATTTTATTTACTTGTGGTCTTGCTTGAGAGTTTTTAAACAATGATTGTTGACCCTTGAAATTGTACTGGTTAGTAGCCTTATTGTGCAGTTTGAGAATATCCAAACGTCTATATTCCTAAGGTCTGGAATGTCCCATAATGGCTTGTTTGAAAGTATGTTTTCTTATCATTCTCATTCCATTGGATGGAAGAAAGATTTAGATAATAAAAGAAGTTATTTCTAATTTGACTCCTGAGTACAGACAGCATTAGAGTAGAGATTTATACTTATACACATAAACACAAACCACATCTAATTCTGTGACAGCTCTGACGATGTTCCTCACTTGTTTGTGTTGTGGTGCAGTGGAGACTCCAAGTCATTTGTGAATAATTAAAGTTGACTGTTTTGTTAAACTACTTAGCAACTAAAGGTCTATCTTGAATTTGAATTCTATTACATATGTCTTGAATATTTCCCCGAGAAAAGAATTGTTATACTCAAAGCATACTGTAAATATATAATTAATGGGACACTTCAAATACTTTTGTAGAAGGTACTTACTTCTGTGGTGAATGAATTGAAGCCAAGTTTGAATTTTCTTTTATTTCTTCAAATAGACATTCTGGATTACAAATTAAAAAGGGGAAAAAAGTTGGAATATTTAATGGATTACAAATGAGATTTAGAATTTATGCTAATGTTTGGGAAAAATAAGGTTCCTTAAAGCTTCACGTTTAAGAGAAATTGTTAAACATCTAAAATTGATTAATTATTGGACATATGCATATAGTCACGAAATACTCAAATGGATCTGTGTCACATAAATGTGACTATTCCCTCCAATTATGCTGATTGCCATTTATTGTCTGCTGGTTCTAGCCTTCTAAATCTAAAGAACATTTAACTTGATCTCTTCAACTAGAACGATATTTCTGTTTGTATGGAGTTGAATTGTAGAGATATTAGGTAAATACTATGAGGAAAGAGAAATCCATAAATCAAGAATTTAGCAAAAATAAAGGAGGAAAATTAGGTTCTGGATTTAGCTTAGCAGTGAAACTGTAACTAATCTAACATACTTTGTCTCTTCCTTCTTGTTTGTTCTTATGGAAATCTTAAGTTTTATAAAAGAATTCTAGTTTGAGATGTGGTAGAAAACATGAAAAAATACTGGGTTTAAAGTGAGAGAATTAAGGTTTGAATCTTTGGTCTTCTGTTTATTATCTGTTTAACTTTGAATAAATTATAATGATTCTCTGGTCCCCAATTTCTCATCTGTCTAAGTAGGAGGTTGGCTCTATGATCACTGAAATGCTATCATGAGCTTAAAGTAGGACAAAAGTATAAAGGTGATCAACATGAATAGCATCCATGAAATTCTATGGTCCAAATAGATTTAGTGGATTTTGTTTGGTAAGATTGCTGTCACAAGTATTTTAAATATTTCTAGTCAATTTTTATTCTAAGGACAAATGAGCAAGTCTGGGTTTTTTTGCTTTTGGTTATTAGAAATTGTTGAGTTATAATAATATAGCAAAATATATTATATGAAAGACTGAGATAATAAAAAATGTTTTGAACATTCAATAGCTATTTCTGAACAAAGCCTCTTGCTAAGAATCTGAATATGGTGCTTTCTTGAGCAGGGTTACTTGGCATAGCATATAACTCTTTCTTTCTAGACCCACCTATTTCCTCAGGCATATTCTCTTATCATTGTGAATACTGTATATTTCTTTGTCACTTCCTTCTGTTGTTTGTAGGCCAAAAACAGAACCAATAGGGTTTTAAATGTTTCTAAGCTTAATATAAATTAACTCACTTTCTCTTGGGACTGTAAGAATGGAAGGAAAGCTTCTAAAAAAAAATATACACACACACACACACACACATATACACACATACACATATATATGTATATATAAAATGTGTGTGTATGTTTGTAAGTGTGTATATGTATATATATATATAGTTGTACATATGTAACAAAAGACAAAAAGTGATTAGTATTTTCTTTACGTGACAGATAGTGATGTTGCCTGTACAAAGTTTTAATTCAAGAAAGGAAGCTTTCCCCAATATGAGATGTTAATATTCCTGTGTCTAGTGGTTTTCTGGAGTCTGGTTCTTTCTAATGTGATGCTTCAGAAAATATTAGTGTTAAATTTTGCTAGGCTAAAAAATACTGTCATGAGTGATGTTGTATATTGTAGAGATGCTGTCTTAAATGCAAATTAGATCTGTTAGCAAATCTGAGACAAAGTACATCCTTAATAAATGTTTATTGATTGACTAAAGACATTTCAATATAAAGGGAGCAAGAAGCAGTTTGAAAATATGCTTAAGGAGGTATATTTTAAAATTAATTTAAAAATTTTTTATTCTAAACTTAAACATTAAATAGGGTGGACATAGGCATCTACCTTATAGAATGAAAAAAAAAAGATTGTACAATACTGCAGGTTTTGTATCTTCCTTTTCTTTTTACATGGCTAGTAAGATCGATCTTTAGCTTTAAAATCTGTCTACTTGTCTTCCAAAGTAGATAATACTCTAAAGATATCACTATGCCAGCCATGCAGCTATAGAATTAATTGCATTTTTAGAGTTTGGGAAGGAAGCAGTCAGATTTCCAGTTAAAGGACCTTGATTGGAATCTTGGTTCTGTTGTTAACCACCTGTGCTCTGGGCATCAGTTCTCTTGTGTAAATTGAGAGGGTGGACATCTAAGTTTCCTTCTAGTCCTCAACCTATAATCCTCTCATCTAGTTAGGTAATTAAGGATGAAGTCAAATTCACTCTGATATTTAATGGCAGGCCAGTGACAAACCTAGGCCATCTTATTCTCAATCTAGTGCTTTTTCTTCTACTCTGTTACTTTCATATTTTATTCAGTTGCATTTTTGAAATATGCTTATCTTGGATTTGAAACTTATAATTGGGATATTTGAATAGTCTAGTTTTGTGATGATTATGAGAAATTGTATGATGAAACTCTCTAATTACAAAATCATTTGTTAAAATGTATGTGTCGGGCAGCTAGGTGGCGCACTGGCCCTGAAGTCAGGAGGACCTGAGTTCAAATCCAGCCTCAGACACTTAACACTCACTAGCCATGTGACCTTAGGCAAGTCACTTAACCCTAATTGCCTTGCCTTCCCCCCTCCAAAAAAAAAAAAGCAGAAAATAAAATAAAATAAAATTTTATGAGGTGGCTAGGTGACACAGTGAATAGAGCATCAGCCCTGGAGTCAGGAGGACCTGAGTTGAAATATGGCCTCAGACACTTGACACACTTACTAGCCATGTGACTTTGGGCAAGTCACTTAACCCCAATTGCCTTTCAAAAAGCAAAAAAAAAAAAAATAAAATAAAATGTATGTGTCCTTTTTATCTTATAATTGGGAAGCATATTCAGTAAAACAAAACTATTTGCAAGGCAGCATTCTAAACCCTGTGGGAGATATAGAGATGAACCATTCTGGTCCTCAAGAAATGTACAGTCATGTAAAGGGGAAAGGACATATACTTAAATTACTGCAATTCCAGGCTAATTGTGATAAATGCTACAGGAAGGTATTAAGTTTGGGAGCACAGAGGAAGAGATCAGTTTTGCTTCAAGAGAAAGGTAAAGGTTGATTGAGGGAGCAGGAAGAATGGATGAAACCTGTGTACCAGAGGTCCTAGGGTCATTAATAACCTCCTGAGCATAGTTATCATTTAGTGAAATCAGCATGGTACATAGTGAATAGCACAAGATTTGGAAGGTATGAGAAAACCTGTTTGTATCTCAGTAGTGCTACTTACTACGTAGGTGATGTTGAGTAAGTAATGCTAGTTTCTCTAGGACATAGTTTCCTCAGCTGTAAAATAAGGGATTTGAGTTAACTATCTCCAGTTCTGTACTGTATCTGTGATCTTATGATAACATTCAGTCACCATGAATTAGTCAATAAACATTTGTAAATATCAAATCCCTGGGAGAAAAAGATGAAAACGAAATGAAACAATTCCAACTCTAAAGCGACTGACCTTCTACCTGACAGCCTCATTTAAAAATGTTCTTTGGCAGTTAGGTTTACGAGTTACTTAAATGAGGAACCTTGAGAGTAGGAATTGTTTCATTCTTACCTGTGTCCCTAGCACCTAACACAGTGCCTAGCACATAGTAGAATCTGTTTATTGACTGAATATGCTATATTTCAAAGAAAAAAATTTAGCTTAAAAAAATTTTTTTTAAAGTCACATCCCAGAGCTCATTATGGTATGTTAATAGTATTGTCTGTGGTGTAAATTATGAGTGAAAACTTCTGGAAGGGAGTCAGCTGAGTTTAACTAAAAACAACTTGTGACTGAGTCAGCCCCACTAAGCTCCCAAGGATTTAATTACCATTTCTATGCAGATGGTTCTCAAATTCACCTATCCTTCCTTAACCTCCCTGCTGATCTCCAGTCTTGCATCTCCAACTGCTTTTCAGACATTTCCACTTGGGATGTCTCATAGATAAACTTACTATGTCCAAAACAGAACTCATTATCTTTCTCCCTAAGCTTTCTCCCCTTCCTTCTTCCCTTTTATTGTAAATAGATGGCAATACTATCTTCCCAGTCCCTCAAGTTCACAACCTAGGAGACATCCTGGATTCCACACTATCTCTTATTCCCCCGCTCCTCCCTCCCCCCATTCAATCTGTTGCCAAGGTCTATGTGTTTCACCTCTGCAACATCCCTTGTATAGACCCCCTTCCCTCATCTGACACTGCCACCCATCTGGTGCAGGTCCTCATCAGTTCACGCCTTGATTATTGCAATAGCTACTGGTGGTTCTGCCAGCCTTAAGTCTCTCCCCACTTCAATCCATTTTCCATTCAGTGATTTTCCTAATAATGACTGACTGACTAGATAACTGACTGTATTCTCCTTTGAAGCCATACTGTTTATACTTTATACAGAACCCCAGTATTAGCTACTGATTTGTGAAGGTCATTACGCATTTTCTGTAGAAAATAGAATGTTAAGAATTGGAAAGACCTTGATTCAAGTCCCATCTTTGTCATTTATTAGTAGTGTAACCATAAGCAAGTCACTTAGCTGTCTTTGAACCTTGTTTCCTCATCTGAAAAATGGGGATAATACCCTTAGTGTACCTACCTATCCAGGCAGAGAAGATCAGTGGGTAGAGAGGCAGTCTCAAAATCAGCAATACCCTGCTTCAGACACATAGACATGTCACTTAACTTCTCATTGATTCAGATAACTCTCCAAGTCTGAGAGTAGTGTGCTGCTCTGTGTTGGTAGATGAAATTTGTAGGGAGTTTCCTGTACCAATGAAATAACATGCCTGTACAAAGAAAAAAACATCTACCTACCCACAGTATTGTGAGGTGTAATTGAGATAATGTATCTTAAGTACTTTGCAAACTTTTAAGTGCTATAGAAAGGTCACGTAGAGATTGGATGATCCCCTCTCAGGAATTTCTATTAATTTTTTAAATTCTGAATTTAACAGCAAATAAAACAAGTGTTTCTATATCCAAAGTAGGACAGATAATGAGGATTGTACAGAAAACTTCATCCTGCTTTTCTTTTTAAATATGTATATATAAATCAGTTTAGTTTCAAAGCTGTCTGGCTCATCTATTTCCTTCTCTTCACCTCTATGCATTTTTTAAAAAATCCTTCAATGACCCTTTTTTCTTTCTTTCCTTTTTTGGAGGGGAGCTATCCTTTAGACCTTGAAAAAAAAAAGAAAAAGGAAAAACAAAATCCTTTTAACAAATAGGCATAGTAAGCAAAGCATCTCTCTAGTCCACACACTGTGTGTTCAAAAATGATATGTCTCATTCTGCTCTTGACACCGTCACCTCTCTCTCAGGACGTGAATAACATTTTCACCTTCATTTCTCTGAAATCATGGTGTGTCATTTCCAAGTTCCTAAAATCTTTGAGAATTTTTCTTTACATATTATTGTTTGTTGTGCAACTGATTCCTTTGCTTCTGCTCGCTTTGCTCTGCATCAATTCATGAAAGTTTTCCCAGGTCTTCCTGAAACTGTCTTCCAGCATTTCTTACAGTACTATACTATTCACTTACATTCACACACATTTGTTCAACCACTTCCTCATTGATGGATTACCTCTTAGTTTTCAGTTCTTTGCTAAAAGAAATTGAATTGCTGTAAATATTTTTGTGCATGGAAGCGGGCTTGTAAGTTCAGGTTGTAGTATCCAGAGAAAATAGTATAGGTTACTGAGATGGACAACCTAGGTGACATTTGAAATGACATCATATGTTACAGCCAGGGTCAGCCCTAAACAAAATCTAATTTATCTTTGCATGCACATGTCATTTGTTCTTATGGAACAAATCTTCATCTCCTCATTCCAAGCATTTTTACTACCTATCCCTCATGCCTGGAATCTCCTTCCTCATGTCATCCTAATGGAATGGCTTCACTGGCTTCCTTCAGATCCCAGCTGAAGCCTCACCTTTTGCAAAGAAGTCTTTCCCAGTCCTCTTCAATCTTAAGTGTCTTCCTTCCTAGACTGCTCCACCCCCACCGATTTATTTTACATATATTATTTGTACATATTTGTTTGCATGTTGTCTCCACCATAAGACTGTAAGACCCTGGAGGGCAAGGATTTTTTCCCCTCCCTTTTTAGTATCTCGAGTTCTTACCATAATAGCTGCTTAATAAATACTAGTTGACTAATTGACAGATTTATAGAATGGGTTCCACAGTCTCTCCCTCCATCTCATCCCCAGTTCCACATTTTCACTCTACCCTCACTGTTGTTCCTTGTCAGATTTGTTTTGTATATAAGGATTTATGCATTTAATACGTCATGACAGTGTTCCAGCTTGTGTATCTGAGGAAGCTGCCAGATGACTGAGCAAAAGAATCTCAAAAGATTCCCATGACACATCTAACAGTAGGAAATACAGCCTCTTCATCTTTTGAGATGATGCAAATTTGTTGTTAGAAATAACACTTTTATGTAAAAAACCAATTAACATCTTTGCTGTTAGTCCTCAAATTCTCAGACACCCCTAAAATATTCCTAAGTGCTCCTTTAAGCTAGTCAAAGTGTTTAACAAAAGGGGAATGACAGCATTCTGAGATTATTAAATAGGCATAGACTGCTGGTTGATAATCGCTCCAAGAGAACTTAAAGATTTTATTTCATGGGAGCCTATAAGGAAATATTTGGAAATGTGTAGTTATCTTACTTGAATGTAGTTCACTAAATCAGTGGCTTAAAAGAAGTTCTTATAAGAATAATAACTCATTTTTATAGCATTTTACAAAATGCTTGTCTCACAACTACCTTGTGGGGTGGGGTAAATGGTAATAAAATGCCCATTATAAAGATGAGACAACTGAGGCTCAGAGATGTTATGATTTTTTTGGTGTGTTGTCACATAGCTATGGTCAGAGCAATGATCTGAATCCAGATCTCTGTATTCTAGTTCAGTGCTTTTTCCAGACATTATTGGTTGTTTATTGAAGTTCAAAATTAATTTGTGCCTAACTGAAATACTTGCTTTGTTGATGTCTTGATTCCCATATTTATTTTGTATGTTTGTGTTTATTTTTGTTCAGTTATCTGTATTTGTGTATTGTGCCCCTTTATCTTTCTGCTTTAGTTAGTAAGTTTAAAATCATATGTTCCTTTTTCTTTGAAAATCCTTTACTTAAACTTGATGTCTGCCATTCTAGAGAAAAGAGAGGGAGGAAGTGTATCATATAAATAGCGTTCAGTTATTTTCTTACTTAAAAGCAGTACTTTGAAACTATACATCTTAAAGAGAAAATATTTTAAGTTTCAACTTTTGTTGCTTCTGATGTGGAGATACTTAGTAAAATCTCTTTGCATGCACTAGACTGTATTTTCATTTCAGTGCCAACATTGTTCAGTATTATTCCTTTGCTCGGTCTTTTAGGAATTCTGGTGAAGTGCCTTAGGGAGTATGTTGCAGTGTAATTTAAAACTTGTTTTAAGATAGCTTAGAACTTTTAAGAGCTTTTCTTGGTTCATGTTTTTGAATTATGGAGATAAGTGTCAAAATCTCTTTAGGACAATAGTCTGGGAAAAACATATTCATCTACACATAAAATCACAATTACAAAAACCAGTTTCTGAACGCATATTATTCTTAAGCAGCGGTTTCCTGAATATGTAATGTTCACTCTAGGTAATGAAATTCCCTATGTTTCTAACAAACTATTTATTAATTGGTGGGGGTAGGAAAGATTCTAATGGGGTAAGACAGTATATATAAGACAGCTGGAAGGAGGTGGGGGGAGGGTAAAGTGATTTAGTGAGGAAGAGAAGAAAAATTCTAGAGTAATGCGGCCTTTGCAGAAATGGTGTTCTTGGGAGGGAGTTACTAATCAGAAGAGTTAGGTCTGAGAGTGGAATTTTTCCAGGGTGGGGAAGGTGGTTGGTTAAGGAGGAGGAAAAGTCCAGAAAGTGAGTAAAGAGGGAGAGGTTATTAAGTACTTGGTTCAATATGATGCATACTATGTTAATTATAATGTGTGATTCACACTGTGAAGTGTCTAGCTTCCCCACATATTTCTATATTGTGTCTATAAAAGTGCTGATGACTTCTTTCTGAAATAGTTTTAAATTTATACCTATCCAGAGGCAAGAAAATATATGAATCATTAACCTAGAGAGTACTCTTTTTTCTCCTGTGACCCTCAGAATGGTTTTCGATGGGACAGGCTTCATTAATACAGCCCCTGAAGAAAAAAAAAAACATGCAGGTGGAGAACAGTGGAAAAACCTACCCACTAGAAATTGAAAGACCTGGGTTCATCCCACTAGCTTGGACCTTAGAGTAAGGCTCTTAACTCCACCGGAAGTCATTAATCTTTTAAGGTAAAATGTTTTTATGATTTTTATACACTTTTCTCCGTATGTATATACAAATTTAAATGCGTATACACATATATTTAAGGAGGAGTGTATGTGTATCTATCTATATATGCATATAGTTGATGCCATAGATTATATACTACCTCATTTCTATTGAAAAACACTTTACTATACTTTATGCAAATGAATGCAGGGATTAAAATAGTAATTTGTCTCCAGGGAGACCTTGTTCTAATTAATGACTGGTCTAGGAAAATGGAGAAAAGGCCCTCTTCAGTGCCCATAATTTTTCACTAGTTTTTCATCTTGGAAAGCAGGGAGATCCTAGCACTAAAAGGGAGGCTGGGAGCTCCTGTGTGGAGGGGTGGAGAGAAAAAGAGAAAGGAATATGACAAGAGTAATAGGATTTGAGGGAGGAGCTGCTGAATGGAGATAACATCTAAGAAAAGAAAGCCTAAGTGGGACCACTCTCCTGGGGATTTGTTTTGGGTGGGTGTGAGGACAAAGAATTTGAGACTTGACCTCTTCTCCTCTCCTAGGCTAGGGATACATGGTTTGTTATTAATGAGGTGAGTCAGCACACAGGTATAGACTCATTTATTTTTGGCCAAAAGAACATGTTATGTGTACGTAAAGAGCAGTATGCCTTTAGCTGCTGGTGGCAGATTCCAACTTGGTTGGTGTCTTAAGTAGCTGGGTTCCTTTTAGATCTCAAATTTTATGATTTCTGTTTTGTTGAGTGGTAGCCTCATAGAATAAAAAGGGAACACGCGACTTGGAGTCAGAAAAACCTAAGTTCAAATTCTACCTCAGACACTTACTAGCAGTATAACTTAGGAAAGTCACTTAACCATACATAAGTAGCATTCATGTAGCAATTTAAGGTTTGCAAGGCACTTTACAAATGCCCTATTTTATTTCCATAATAACCCTGGTTGGTACTGCTATTATTATCCCCTTTTTATAGATGAGGAAACCGAGGTGGACAGAACAGACATAAGTGATTTGCTAGGGTCATATAGCTGGTGTCTGATGCCAAGTTTGAACTCAGGTCTTCTGCATTTCATCTACTGTGCCACCTACTTACTGATGGGGTTACCCATAAAGAGGGGTAGGGTTGCTCTGGAGACCCCAAAATACCAACACACCGAGTCCTGCTGAAAGAATTCGGCTCAAGTCTTCTCAGCCAAAGAAAAGCAAAGTTTATTAAAAGTTCATTAAAAGTTTGCCATATGTGACAGACTCTTAGGGAGCCTAGGTATCTGTGATGTTTGCATTGGGCAAGCAGGCCAAAGTAAGTCGTGGCACAGAATAAGTGTGTGCTAGGTCGTTCCATGGCACTCTCACACCCCATGGAGGGAAGATGGGATGCTATGTACAGAAAGGTTGTGGGAGGAATCTAGGGGTGGTCTAGAGGAGGAGTTTTGAGGAGGGTCTTCAGGAGGAGTCAGATGAGGTCAGACTCCAATAATGAGTGATTAAGGGTGGGAAGTTTCTGGAGGTTACCTAGAGACCACAGACAATGGTGGGCCACGCCTATTCAAGGGTGGGAAACTGTTGAAACAAAGGAGTGCTAAAGACTTGGGCCAAGCCACAACTTAAGGTCCATGACCTCAGGCAAATGCCTTCCCTGGGAAGATTCTGGGAAAGCTCAAGGGGGGTCCCAGAATTTGTACCTCATCATTTACCTCTTTATCCAATTAATTCCAAATTGATTTTCCATGTCACCAGGGTGCTTTATATAGAGTACTTATGATGCTTCCTTTATGCTTAGGGAATACAAAATAGTACTACCATAAAACAAACATTAAGTATTTACTGTACTTACCTACTATGTATAATCCCTGTGCTGGTGCTAAGGGAGATATAAAACTCAGTAAGATATTTCCCTGCCTTCAAGGATTTTGCAGGACGGGTGCTGTACAGATATGTGTGTGAACTGAGCTATAGCATCAGTTCATAAGACAAGTATGGAGACAGTTTTGACTATGTGAAGGAACAATCACTACCAGCTTAGAGGATGAGGGTTGGCTTTGCAGTGAACCCTAATAGGTTTTCGATTCCAATCCCTGAATTTTGCAGATGCAAAAATTGAATCCCCAAGAAATAAAGGTTCTTGCCCATAGATGTAGCAGTGGTAAATGACAGAGCAAAGATTAAAACCTGGTTCTTTTAAACTAGTTTAAACTAGTTTAAACTAGACCTTGAAAGATAGGCAGGGTTTTAAGAGCTGGATGTTGAGGACAGAAGGAAATGGAAGGAAGACATCTCAATTAGAGGTACTTGTATGAGGGAAAGAAAACAAGACATGACATGTTTAAAGGTTGGGGAGCATCAGGATTGTGGAGAGGTCAGTTTTTGGGAGCGGGGGAGACAGGGCAGTTGAGGTTAAGTGACTTGCCCAAGGTCACACAGCTAGTAAGTATCAAGTGTCTGACTCCAGATTCGAACTCTGGTTCACCTGCCTCCAGGGCCTTGCTTTATTCACTGTGCCACCTAGCTGACCTGAAAGGTCATTTTTTGACCAGAACACAGAACATGTGCGAGAAAGCAATGTGAGAGAGGGTGGAAAGATTGAACAGAATCCAATTTTAGAGGATCTTGAACAATGCTACGTGGAGGGATTAGCTTTTGATGTGTATGTAGGTCACTTGAAACCAGTGGGGGTTTAAAAACAAGACAAAACAACCTGATGAGATAGATGATCAGAGCTTCGCTTTAGAAGGAAAGTTCTGGTCAAAATATATTTATTAGATTAGAGAGAGAGGAGACTTGAGGCAGGAGATCTTTAGGCTATTTCATAATCTAAGCAAGAGGTAAGGAGACAAGAGTGGGCATAGTGGCAATGTTAGGGTAGAAATAGAATGCATAGGAATGGACAACTGATTTGATGGGCAGGAATTGCAAAATAATAGTAATAATTATAACATATCCTTTTAAATTACTGTTATTACTTTATTTCATTAGTGTGACTAATGAATTAATGCTACTACCCGTTATGTCACTGTATAGAAATAAAGTAGAGTAGGGAATATTTGCCATTAGAAAACCTGATACCTTAAGGAATTGTCAAGACTATGTTGCAAATCTTGTAGAAATCATTTATAGCTGGATGTAAAGAAGGAAACTAAATTATAGGAGTTGTGGTCATTGAGTGGAATTGCTAGAACACCAGTTATTTAGAGAAATTTCTCCAAAAAAAGATCTTAAAAGAGTGAGTAGGGAGTGCAAGCTGATGTCAGAAGGGAGATTCCAGGTTTCCTAAAGAGTTTCTATATGAAAGTGACCATATTTCTTATCAGCCAATGAAGAGAGTGGAAACAGATAGGAAATTGACTGTTGGGGAAGGAAAAGGGAATGAATGTTCTTCTCTCTGTCTTTCACAAAGTTTAACCTCCATTCCAAGAAGATGAGGCAGCCTAATGTTGTAGATAGCCTATGGGACCTGCAGTGAGCAAAGGCGTAGGCTCAAATCCTTCCCCTTTATACTTAATAGCTGTGTGATTGTGGCAAGCTACTTTATCCTTGAACCTCAGTTTCTTAAACTGTAAAATGGGGAGAATTGATGCTCCAGGACCTTATTTTTGTCATTTCTATAAACTATGACTCTCCCCTCCCTACTTCTTGACCTTTCTTCTCCTGTATCCTTGAGATAACATGCTTATAATAATTGTGTTAGGATTGGTATAAGGAACTCCTGGATCAGGAAATTCCTTTTACCAATGTAAGTCCCCATTTTCCTTGAAACTTAGTGAAGTAATATTTCAGAGTTCCATAGCCAGAGTATGTGCCCCGAGGTGGGAGCTGAATGTTCTCTAATATTCCACACTGTCTTCTAGAATATATTCATAATATAAAGGTAGTGAGCTCATTAAACACACCATTAATGTGCCTTTACCTTACATCCTGAAATCCTGAACCCAAGTATACTCATTCAAGCTGTTAGTTCTTTTCTAAGCTTTACTTCAGTCTAATGCCTCGAGAATTATGCCAGTCATAGTATTTGTGATACATTTCTCATGGGTTTGTTATAAAGATCTTTTCATAAACTTTAAAGTGCTATGTGAGAGTCAGATTATTAATTATAGGAAAGGGAAGAAGCAATGTAATTGTGATAGAAAACTTCTGTGCTATAAGAAATGATGAGCTTGTTGGCTTTAGAAAAAAACATGGATTGTCTTGCACAAAATAATGAAGAGTGAAATGAGTAGAACCAAGGGAATGTTGTATATAGTAATGGCAATATTGTTTTAAGAACAATTTTGAACAACCAAGTCATTTTCAATTATTATAAATATTCAAGTTAACCACAAAGGACCTGTGAAGATGTTGTCTTCATCTAGAGAAAGAAACAATAAAAAGAAGTATGTATAGAATGGTCTCTCTCTCTCTCTCTCTCTCTCTCTCTCTCTCTCTCTCTCTCTGTCTCTCTCTCTCTCTCTCTGTTTCTCTCTGTCTCTGTCTCTGTCTCTGTCTCTCTCTCTCTCTCTCACACACACACACACACACACACACACACACACACGCACGCATGTATTTGTGTCTCTATATTTGTGTCTAATGGTAGTCTTCTCCAGGGCAAGGGGGGGAGGGAAGAAAAAAAAAGGAAGTTATATGATAACTTTATTTTATTTTTAAAAGGAATAGCAAGTTGTACCTGATAGATTTGCAGTTTCATATGCAAACATTTTTATTATTCTGCTGGTTATGGAAATACTTGTTTTGTTTTATAATTTTAAAAATATATTTAAAAAGAGGCAATGGAAGATTCTATCCTAGTTAATTAAGTCTTATGTCTGACTATTCCCCAAATCAGAATCTCAGTGCAGAGAAGCTTGCAAACTATGAAGGTAAAAGATATTCTGTATTTTAAGGTCCTAGAGCTACAAATGAACCTGCTGCTAAGCTTACTCTAAGGAGGCAACCTGTCATAGTAGAGTGATAAACATGATAGGAAGACCAGGTTTCAAACCCTACCTCAACTGTAAGACACTAAGCAGGTTGCTCATTCTCCTTGAGCCTGAAACAACTCCCTTCAAAGACTTGAAGTGTTTGATGTAGTTCACAAAAGAAGGTGGACACGTTATGGTGGGAATGTAGGAGACAGAACAGAGCATACTTTGTTTAGGAGATTTTCTGCTGTATGTGTACATGGGAAGATAAAACCCCAAAGTGTAATTGGAGCATAGAACTGAAAGTTTCTCAAAGTATAGCAAAAACTTTGTACTTCCTACTTTACTGTATACACAGTATACATTTTTATATGTGTGTTCATCTTCCTCAATGGAAGTTTCTTGTGAGTAGGGGGTTATTTAAATTCTTTTACCTTGCATGCTCAGCACTTAGCACGTTGTACTTACACGTATTTGATCCTTAAGAAATACATGTTAATTTGATTTATTGACGTGGAAAATATCTAATAGCTGTGTGCAAGGTGGTTAATAGAATAACACATGGAATTGGGAAGGTTTTAAGAGGCCATTTATAGGTCAGGATACTTTGGAATAAAAGTCTGTACTTGGTTGGTGACAATAGAAATAGAGGAAAGTTGGTTTGAGATAAATGTGAGAAAGATTTTTTAAGTGTAACTATCAGACTTTGGCTTTAGGGCCAGGGTAGAGATTTTTTCCTCTTGAAACATACTTGATTTGAGTAGTATAACAAACTTATCTTTTGAGAAGTCACGTCAGCAACAGCCTTGCACTGAAGGGAAGTTCATCAGATTTGTTGAGATTACGTGACTGGCTGGTTATCTTGCTCTTTACAGTAAAAACATGGGGCAGCTAGGTGGCATAATGAATAGAGCACCGGCCCTGGAATCAGGAGAACCTGAGTTCAAATTTGGTTTCAGATACTTAAACACTTGGTAGTTGGGTGACCTTGGGCAAGTCACTTAACCCCAATTGCCTTGCCTTCCTCCCTCCAAAAAAAAAATTATGAAGTAATAACATAATTATATTTTACATGACTACTCTAAAAAGGTGATGTGTAAATGGGTATCTTAGCCCTCCATCTATTATTGTCTTGTAAATGACTTTCAAGTTACAGAAAATAGAACAGACAACAAATTACTATTCAGATGAATCTTTCAGACTGAGTGGAGGTTTTATTTTTGTCAACAAAACTGCCCATTTTAATTTAAGAAGTACCAAGTATGAGGTTAATAAGGCCTGATGAAGTACAGCAGAGCCCTGTTCCATCTTGCACAGCTCATTTACATGGATTAGGGTATAGTGCAAGTCAAGTCATGGCCTCTCAGGGAAAATGAGTACTTTATAGTGAAAGTCTAATCTAGTATGGTTAGTCATATGCTCAAAGACTAGTATTTATTAAATAGTTAAGCAGGAAAAAGGTATGATTTGACCTCAGGCCTTGAAGGTTGGATGGGATTCAGACAAGAAGAAATGCAGGGATAGTAGCTGAATTCACAAGGGTTGGTTAATGAATAAGGAAAGGCAAGGAATGTAAGAATAAAAGCATACTATGCTTTTGCTTTGGGAAGAAATAAGCAGTTTGGCTAAAATAGGTTTCTCTTGAGTACCATAGGTAATGTGGTTGAGAAGATAAATTGAGTTCAGACTGTGGAGGATCTTTAGTACCTGACCAGGGTATTAAATAATTTAATAGCTTAGCCAGTGTAGATGGCACATATAAAAATAATTACAAAGCAATATATAAGTATATTTCATTCTTTGTATCTATCCACATTGCCTTGGACAGTGCTTATTAGCACACAGTAGAGACTTAATAAGATGCTCATTGATTGGTTAATATAAAATGCTTTTAGAATTGGATAGGAGGCAATAATTAAGTGGTCAGATGATTTGAATAGTTCTCAAAAGAATCACAAACTATTAAATAATTATATGAAAGAATGCTCTAAATCATCATTAATGAGGGAAAGGCAAATTAAAATTATCCTGAGGTTTCACCTTACTCCAGTAAGCTGTACAAGGATGACAAAAGTTAAAAAGTCAGTATTGGAGGGTTGTAAGAAGATAGGCTTTCTGTCTGATGCGTTGTTGGTGGAGCTGAATTAGTACAGCCATTTTAGAAAGCAGTTTGAAATCATGCAAATAAAGTGGCTGAAATGCCCATACCCTTTGATTCAGAGATTCTATTAAGGAAGATTAGACACATATTCCCAATGAGTTCATTGATTTAAAAAAAAAAAGACCCCCATTACACTAAAATATTTATAGTAGAACTTTTTGTGGTAGTAAAGAATGGAAACAAAATATGTGCTCATTGATTGGAGAATGGCTAAATAAATTGTGGTACATGTGACATAAGAAATGATCAATACAATGAATAAAGAGAAACAGCAAAAGACTTATGTGAACTGATGCAAAATGAAGCAAGTAGAGTCAAGAGTTAAGAAAGCAATATATATGCATATATGTGTGTATAAATATACATGTATATGGATTACAAAAATGTAAATAAAGGAACATTAAGCACAAATCACTCAAAAAAGAATACAGATGTTCTAAGATTACAAAGAACAGGCATGGCCCCAAAGAAGACATATGAAATCTCCAACAGTGCAGTGTTCCCCAAACACGGATCCCACATATATAAGAGGGGGGGGGTGTCTGTGGCTGGGAAACACTGCATATGTTGTCAATTTTTAAAATATATTGATCAATTTTGCTGATTTTGTTTCTCTTTTTATTGCTTTTTTTTTTAATGGGATGGCTCTCTGGTAGAGGGATGTAATAAATAAAAGATAAAAATTTTATTTTAAAAAGGGTAGGAGGAAAGAAAGGTAACTGAGATGTAGCATTGAAAGATAGTTACACAGTTAGTAGTCAGAAATGCAGGGGGGTAAGGGAACAATATAAAGCATGTAATAAAGTTTGAAAAATACTAAATAGAAAAGTCTGAACTATGAGGTTCCACCTCAACCCTATCAGATTAGCAAGTATAACATGACAAAAAAAGGAAAATGACAAATGCTGGAGGGACTCTGGGAAAACAGGTACATTAATAGACTGTTGGTAGAACTGGGAACTGGTCTAGACATTCCGGAAAGCAATTTGTATGCCTTAAAAAAAGCTATTTAACTGTACTTACCCTTTGACCCAGTAATGCCACTACTAAATTTATAACCCAAAGAGATCACAGTAATAGGAAGAGTTTGACCCATATGTATAAAACCATTTATAGCAGTTCTTTTTGTTGTGGCAAAGAGCTGGAAACTGAGGGGATGACCTTCAGTTGAAGAATTGCTGAACAAGTTATGGCCTATGAATGTGATGGAATACTGTTGTGCTGTAAGAAATATTAAAGAAGATGGTTTTGGGGAAACCTGATAAGACTTTTATGAACTGATACAGAGGAAGTGATCAGAAACCACTTAGAAAGACTAAAGAAATTTTATCCTAAAAATGACCAACCACAATTCTAGAGGACTCATAATGAAACATGCTACGCACCTCCTTCTGTAGAAATGAAGGACCTGGAGTGTATATGAAATTTGTATTTTGTGGACGTGGACAGCATGGGAATTTGCTTTGTTTGATTATATGTGTTTTAAATATGAGTTTTATTTTTTCCATAATGAAGAGGAGGAGGGGATAAGAAAAGTGAGAGGGATAGAAAGCAGATCTTTGTGAAAATACAATAAAATTTAACTTAATAATTTAAAACAGAAAAGTCTGGCTAAAATGAAGGATTCCTATAAGAGAATAATTGTAGAAAATATTGGAAGTCTGGATTGGAGGCAAGGTAAAAATGTACTTGAATGCCAGGCTCAAGGTTTAGTCTTTTTTAGCTAGGCCCTGGGGAACAGTTGAAAGATTTTGGTTGGGGAGCAATGTAGTAAAGAACCTTAATTTCTGGGAGCCTGTGGGGATAGAATAGATGGAGAGAACCTAGAGTCCAGAAAACCTGTTAGAAGATAATTGTAGATGAAAGATAATAAGGAAATACAAAGGATGATGATTGTGAAGATGAATTTGATAGGACTTGACAAGTAATTGTCTATTGAAAAAGAGGAGAGAGTCAAAGAATGTGAAGTTTTCTAGGTCACTGGACTAGAAAAATGGCATTACCATTCAATGGTGAGTTATGCTTTAGACATTGAGTTTAAGGTGTTGGTAGGAAATACAGAAGAAAATGTGTAAGCAGGCCTATGCAGTTGTGGGACTAGAAGAGGAGGGAGGAGAGGAGGCTGGAAATGGGTTTGAGAGTTATTTTGCAGAGAACTAAGAGTTGGAATTGTTGTTGTCAGTAAGCCACTAGAAAGAAAACATGGAAAAGAAAAGACCGAAGGGAAAAAAAACCTTCAGAAAGTTAAGCACTTTGGAGGCAGGAGGAACAAAAGGGATAAGCAAAAAAGATCAAGGCAAGAATGATTTTTTTTTTCCTTTTCCTTTCTTTTTTTCTTTCTTTTTAAAGGCAATTTGGGTTAAGTGACTTGACCAGGGTCACATAGCTAGTAAGTATCTGAAACTGTATTTGAAATCAGGTCCTTCTGTGACTCCAGGACCAATACTCTAGACTTTTGAGAAACAGCAGCAAAGGTCAGGAAGGACCAAGGATGAAAAACATCAATTGGATTCTGGGAGTAGGTGGTCATTAGTGACTTCGGAAAGCAAACTTTATAGAGTGGTAAGAGCAAAAGCCAGCCTTTTAAATAAACTGGGTATGAGGGTAACCTGATGTTTCCTTTTAAGGTAACACTTTTTTTTTTTTAAACTTACTCCCTCCAATATGTTTTGCAAGAAATTTTTTTTTAAAGAAATAAGTAACAATTTCCTATTCTTCCCCTCACCCCCCAAGTTTTTTTTTTCAATTTCTCAAAGATCTGTAACTTTTGCTAATTTGGGTAATCTATCTACCAACAGACATTTCAAACTCCTTTACAACCTAGTAAATGGACTTGGAGAGTTGCTGTGTCCAGAGATATTAATCATCCTTCAGTCAAGCAGTGGAAGACTGAACAGAGCAGGCCCGTGTTCAGAGACCTTCTGGCATGATTATTTCCTGTTAGAGTTGTCATCCCTCTGACGGAGCCTTAGAGAGAATTCTGGCTTACTTTACTACTGTACTATGGCATTAGACTAGTGCTTCCCTCCACATTACCTACCTCTACTCCCGCCCCCATCCCCCAAGAATGAACATAAAAATGAGAAATAGTTCATTTTTTAGATGTCAGTCATTGTTAGCCCAAACTGGGGAATCCCTTATCTCTGACTAGCAGCTAATCTTAGGATTTGGAACTTTTTATCTTGTAGAATCTAGGCTGTACACCACAATTAGGAGATAAAATCTTATCCCAGATTTCCCTAAAGCATTCCTAAATTCCCTAAGGCATTCTTTCCTCTGGAATCCTCTTCAAACATAATTTAGCATCTTTTATGTGACCATTTTAAATTATTTCCCCTCCCTTCCCCCATTATTTTTGCTTAAATTGCCCCAAGCTTAAGTTTACCTTTTACAAGGTTAAATTATAGAATGTTGGGGTTTTTTTTTCCAGTTTTTTTTCTATTTTTATATTTGCATAACTTTATCAAAAATATTACTTGAATCTAAACATGTAGCAGCAGAAAAGTATCCTAGTAATGTACTGCATTTTTTTTCTTACATTTATGTCCTACCTTCTTAACTACATGGGCAGTTTCTGGAAGTCAGACTCTTTAGTTCTCTGCACATGTAGTTAGTCATAGGTGAATAAATGAATGTTTAGCATTCGAGATGGTTACATTTATGAGCTAAATGTGTATCTTTTCCTTAAGAAAGAAAGGTGTAATTTAGACCTGTCATCATGATCATGGTATATCAAGGGATGTAGTAGTCCTGGGTTCAAGTTTTGACTTTGCTACTGACCTACATGTATATGTGTTTGTGTGTACACACATACATATATACACACATCTATGTACACATATACGTGTATATATGCACATCTGTATACACCCATAAAATTGGATCATACATAAGGATCCCTATAGGCTGCATATTTGACTTAGAAAAATATTAATATTTTATGTGTTCTATTGTACTTTTATTTATTTTTAAAAAAAAATGTTTCCCAGTTACATTTTAATCTGGTTCCTTAGGTAAGTCACTTTACCTCTGACTGCCCCCACTTTCCTCATCTGTAAAATGGGGTTAATAATAACACATTCCTCCCAGAGTGATTGTGTGGATAAAATGTGATAATATTCATAAAGTACTTTGCACACCTTAAAGGACCAAATAAATGCTAGCTTTTATTACTAGTACTTTTATTACTGTGTGCTTTCATGTGTCTGAATATATAGTATCTACTTCATAGCCTTTGGCCTTTTATCTATTGAGAACTTACTATTGTTCTTATATATAGCGTGTCTTAGTGTGACACCAAGAGTTTGAGGACACCCTTTTTTCTATCAGTTTTCAAAAAACTTTTCAAAGAAGTTTGCTACAAAATTTTTCCCAGTTAAATGCTTCCTTTCTAAGTGTATTGACTTTGTTTTTCTACAAGATTTTAAAGATGAAGTTTTGAAATAGGATAATTGAAAATAATGTATTTCTTTAGCATTATCAAAACATATTTTAGTTGCCATATATTGGTTCTAAAAGTGTGATGTTCATACCAAACAGTGAATACTCTTTTAAAAATCAATAAGAGATAACTTTTTTTTTCTATAAACAAATAAATGTACCCTGAAAATTAGACGTGTTGCTAATGTTTTACCTAGTATCTGATAGTCTGTGTTCATTTTGGGAAATACAGTGCTGACAACCACACAAGACCATTGATTCTGTTAAGTAAGAACATTTGGCTTTGAATTTAATTCTAAAAGAATGAAAGAGTAGACAATGGAGTGAAGTTCCCCTTGGAGAAGGAGCTATTTTGTGTGTTTCTTGTTCTTTTACAAATTGCGGAATGATACCTTGAGTGAAAACCACCAACATTTGCCTTCAAAATAATATTAATCAGACCAAAAGACAAATTTTCAAAATTTTTGTTTGGTGTATAATTAGATTTTAGTCCAAAAAGCATATAAATAATAAGGTTGTTTGAAGTGAAAGCTACTGTTTCACATGATTCATTGAGTTGACCACCAGGTCATTAAATTGATTTGAACAGTTCAAAATCTTGTCAGTTTTAGTTGAATGAGTAAATGGAAAACTTATAGAAGTCATAGAGAATAAAAAATTCAATGTTACTCGATTGCTAGCAAGATAAGCAAGCAGGTTTATAATATGTAAGGCAACTAGGTGGCATAGAGTGCTGGGCCTCGCGTCAGGAAGACTCATCTTCTTGAGCTCAAATTCAGACTGTGTGACTCTGAGCAAGTCACTTAATCCTGTTTACCTCAGTTTCCTCATCTGTAAAATGAGCTGGAGAAGGAAATGGCAACCACTCTAATATCTTTGCCAAGAAAACCCCAAATGATCGTGAAGTTATATACAACCTAAATGACTGAACAACAACAAAAAAGAAACCTTATCATTTTACTGAGTCTTGGAAACTGTAAGTGTAATGCCTATTGGACCTGGAAACTAGTAAACTGTGGAAAATATGGAGAAAGTCTACTGAATGCACATATTCCATGGATCTGTGCTCTCATCAATGAAAATATCTCCCTCAATCAGGATAGATCATAGCCCATCTGTGTCTTCTCATCCTGGGCAATCTTCATCCTTGCCCTTTCATAAACCCAACGCAGAGAATCTATACTACATTCTGATGGCACATGAATGTTCTAATATTTTGGAATGGCCACGTAGCATTCAGATTGTTATTCCTTACTCTAAGTGCATGATTGATTCACCTTTTCTTCCTTGGTGGTATCTACCATCTTCATGGGACTCACAACATGCCCTTGAACCGTTTTAAACTGTAATTGGGAAATATTTAACAAAATGTATAAAAATACAATAAACCATAGATAATATCACATTTTAAAACTAAGTCAATATACAGTGTGTAGGGATCCTTATGCATGGATTAATAGCCTCTGTTTTTTGACCCTGGTTTGACACTACTGTTTGATACCAGTCTTTCATTGTAAAATATTGCAACTCTACATGTTCTTTTCCATTGTCCTTTGGGTAATCTACAACTTTGATTCTTCTGAGCCCATGATATTCCATGAGTTAAGGCCATGTGTCATCACTAGGATCTTATTTTAGGGGTGAGAACTACCTACATTCATGATTTCATAGGCTTAGGGTATATGTCAAAGGAAGGAAATGGCCTAGGTAATTTCTCTTCTGCCATTTTTAAACTGCCTCTCTATTAAGAACAGTAGTATTAAAAGACATTCTTTGGTAATAGGGAGCAGCTTTGAATCAGCAGCAGCCCCACACAAGTTCCCCAATGTATTCCAGCTTAGTTTTTTTTCCTCCCCAATGTTGAATTCTAGGCATTGATACATACATTCCAAGCATACATTGATAGATGTATTATTAGACTAACTCAGTAGACTGCTAATACAGCTGCACGTTTTATTTTGAACATTCTTTATTCACTTGCTTTTCTTTCTGCATTTATTACTGGACCAATCAGTTTGGAGTCACCATGGATCTTATTGAAGAAACAATATGGGATTCTGGGATTTGATAACCGTTAACACCAGCGTCATTCACATTGGGCTGTGGTGAGCTTGATTTGTAGGGATGCTTCTCTTTTGGACTCTGAACAGAACTTTGGGTGGACATCTTTTGCAAGCTTAGAGCTCCCTGTGTTGTGCCTTACTTGTTATGATAATCAGAGGATGCTGGAAGATCTTCTCCGTTGTGACTTTTAGCAACAAAGGGAAGGCATTCCTTTCTTATCTTTACTTCTCAGCATCCCAATTAGAATTCCAGTTCTAAAGCCTTGTTATCTTTAAATTATCTTATGCTTATTTGTACTGGTGGCATTCCCCCAGTAGAATGGAAGTTTCTTGAAAAGCAGGAATTATTTATTTTTTGTTATAGCAGTGGCATCCAGCACAGTGCTTCATACATATTGGATGTTTAATAAAAGTTTGAGTTGGGTTGAGGAAAAAACAATTTACTCCTATAGAAGTTTAATTAACTAATTATTCCATTAAATAGGAATTGGAAAATAATATTTAAATAATTAGTTTTAATCTTTTAAAATTGCATTGTTATAGGATTTGACATTATCAATCAGTATTTAATGAATGCTTCTTACTTTCCTAGTGCTATGCTAATTGGTATGTATGTGTAGCTGATGCAAAAGTTCCCCATCCTTACTTTAAAAAAATGACACTACCCAGAGATAGGAAATTATCACTTAAGAAACTATATGCTATTAACTTTACTGATAATAATGACTCACATTTTAATTGTGCTCCAGCAAAATGCTCTCCCCACAACAACTCTGTGAAATAAGAAGTGCCCGGTATGATCTTCTCAAAGTATGCTGGGAATTTGGATAATAATATTAAAAAATAACAATAATACTTGTATAGAAATTTAAGCAAAACTGCTTTTATAGATATCGTTTCATTTTATCTATTTTTCTATTATCTATTTCAATTTATCTATTTATCTATTCATTTTATTATTTAAAATAACTGTGGGAGGTTGATGCTGTTTCCAATTGAGGAAACTGGAGCACAAAGAGGTTTTTCCAAGTCATACGATTAGGAAGTGTCTGAGGCTAGATTTGAACCCAGGTCTTCCTCACTTCAGCTCCCTGACTCTGTGCACTGAGACGCCTGGCAGGAAGGCAGGGTGGGACGGGGGAGGAAGGGAATAAGTATTTTTATAGAGTCTATTATGTTTCAGGTACTGTTTTAAGTGAGCGCTTTACAAACATTATCTTATTTAAATAATTACTAGAGCAGTCAGAGAAGATTTTATGGAAGAAATGCATCTGAAAGATGGATAAGAATGTGGTTATGTTAGCAGAACAAAAGCAGGATGTTCTAGTTGGGAGTAGCGTGGAATATGGTGAGAGGGAGAGAGGAGGAGCAGGTCATTGTGTGAAAGATGAACATATTAATGCTGTTGACTTAGTATGCTAACATATAATATTTAATCCTTATCAATGTTTAAATAATCTCTTAACCTAATGCTACATTAGTGTTGCTTATTAAATGTAATTAATATTTCCTATTCTCTGTTTTTTTGTTAGAAGAAAAACGAAAGGCAAGGCACCACTTCCTCCAGCTGAGACTAAAGGTGTTGATGTTTCTTCGCATGAGTCAGTAGAATCCTCTAATTTCATCATGGAGCAGAAAGATAACATGATCGAGAAGGACATTGAGCTCTCTGTAGTTCTTCCAGGAGATGTGCTCAAATCCACTACTGTTCATGGCAGGTATGCTGCAATCTAATAGGATGCTTAGATGTGACGTGTTTCAGTAAATGTCATAAACAAGTAGGCCATTAAATGTCTGCTGAAGGATTTTTCTTTCAGTTCCTAGCATTGTCTATACATTGAATTTTTCTACATTCTCAGATATTTTTCCATGCATTTAAAACTATTTCATATCTTTCATTCCACCCTTTAGAAACTTTTAAAGAAAAGCCCCTTTTCCAGAAAAAAAGGTTTATAGGCATGCTGGGTTTTTTAGATTATATGTAAAGTGTACTAACTCCTGCATCTTTGAAATTACAAAAACCTTTACTTCCCTAACTCTTCATTGAGGTTTAAGATATTTCTTTCTATATATGTAAAAATAAGCCATAAACATAAAAAGAACTGATAGACTTTTACCTCTCCGTTGAACAGTTTAGTTAATCGTTCACTAGTATGTAGGCAAGATAACTGGAAAGATAAAAATAAAACTTTAACAAAGCAAGAGGTGAAGATTTGATTTAGCACACTGATATTCTTAAAACCCACATAAAAATTTAAAAGTGGGACAAAGCCAAGCCTGAGTTGCCATGCCTTTCTGATGTGGAAAATTACTTTGAACCGTCAGTGTTCTTGGCCTTGCCCTTCCTTTCAGCTTTTGACTGCCTGAATATTATCATTGAGGGTGTTCTGAAGACATAAGCTTACTAAGCTGCCTTCATCTTAGTATATTCACAATTACAGTACATAATAAAAACTAGATGAGCAATAAAGATGGGGTACTTAAGTCTTGTTTGGGCTAGTTCTATGTAGGAGAAACATGTTCTTGAGATAACATGACAGCTTTCAACATTGATTTTAGGATTTATCTCCATAATTAGGTAGAATTTTGAGTCATGAAAAGTAGATGAGAATAGGAAAGATGTATCTTTTTTCTTTTTCCTTTTTTTTTTTTTGACCAGACCTATGGTTTTATTCATGTGGAGAGCTCCAATTGAGAAATTTCCTCTATCAATACAGAATAACATGTCTTCTGCAGCTTATAGGGTTGATTCTTGGGGCACTAAAAGATTATGTGACTTGCTTAGTCACATAACCAGTATGTGTCAGGGGCATAGGACTTGTTTTGCATCTGCTGTGCTATGTTACCTCTTGAGTATAGTAATGTATACCAAACCACTAGTTGTCAGAGATAGAATTTGAACCCAGGTCCTCCGGACTCCAAGGCTAGCTCCTTATCTATTATGTCACAATGCCTAAGGTCAAATTGCCCTGAAAATGCCTGGTGCTCAGAGCATTGAGCCCATGCCAACTTTGCCAGCAGTGGGCAGATTTTACTGAGATGGGAGTGAGGACATGTTGAGTAGGAGGGTGGCTGGACTGCACCTCAAGGGCAATAGTTTGGTCCCATTAGAGATCAGATATTGAGAAGAAAACTCTAAAAGCTGAAGTAGAGAAGGATTCCATGTAAACAAAAGCTGTAGCTAACCATATTTAATTACCTAAGTAAGAAAGAAAATTTGTTATTCTCAATAAATGCATGTTGACTATCAGGGCTAACAGGAGTCTATTCTATTTGGAAATCTACACTCTCCAATTAGACTGCTCCCTCCTCATTCTTAGCATCATCCTCCACTGAATTCCAAAATGCTTTTCCACCTTCCTTGGGGAGACAGCATTGGAATTAGAATCTGGAAGACCTCAGTTCAAATCTTGCTTCACGCACTTTACTGCATGACCATGGGGAAGTTGCTTAACTGTTGTCTTCCTCAGTTTCCTAATCTTTAAAATGGGGACTATAATAGTACCTTTCTCCCAGGGTTGTTTTAATTTAGATATTTGTAAAGCACTTATCATAGCACATAGTAGGCACATAGTAGGTGCTTACTTAATAAGGGCTTGTTTTCTTGAGTTAAGTTCCAAGGGAGTATTAAGATAGGAGTAAAAATTGCAGTGTGTTTTATCAGTGAACAGTGGCAGGGGTGTGTGCTGGGAGTTGCATTGTTGGCCTCTGGTTTCAGAACAAAGCTGCACATATCCAGGCTGATTATAACCATCTGCACTGTGACTATAAAGCACCCCAGTTTTCTTTCCTGTGTTACTTTTCTCTTGGGGACTGCAATAAGCAGGCACTGGATTTCTTTTTCTTTTTTAATCTCTGTGGTTGTACTGAAGGCTATTTGAGAGTGATATAGGGAAAATTCTTTTCTTGGCATTGCAGGTTGCCTCTTTGGTCAGAAAGAGCAGTTCTCGACCATTTATGCAAAAAAAAAAAAAAGAATTAATAATAGTGTTTCCTCCTTTCATAGGCTTCCCTCTGTCTGGGTTTCATATTTTAATTTTCCCCCCCCCTTTTTGGAGGGCAATTGGGGGTTAAGTGACTTGCCCAAGGTCACACAGCTAGTTTTTGTGTTAAGTGTCTGAGGTTAGATTTGAACTCAGGTCCTCCTGACTCCAGGGCCGGTGCCCTATTCACTGCACCACCTATCCGCCCCCATATTTTAATTCTTTTTCAGAAAACACCACTCCATGCAATTATATCAATAGCAGTGTTAGCTACACCAGCCCTGGTAGGGACTGAGAAGAACCTATGTGTGTAGTGCTGGGTCTGGAATCCTAACTATGTTGAAATCCAGCCCCAAGAGACTTACTACCTGTGTGTGACCCTGGGTTAGTCACTTAGCTGCTTTCTGCCTCGGTTTGCTCATCTATAAAGTGGCATAATTATTCCACCTACCTCCTAGGATTTCTTTGAAAACAAAATGAGATACTTGTAGAGTGCTTTGTGAACCTTAGAGCGCTGTAAATGACAGTGGATGAGGGAGTTAGGCGTGGAGTCCGGGAAGACCTCAGAATCCTACCTTAGACACTCCCCAAGTCATTTAATTTCAGTGCCCTGTTTGTTCATCAGCCTAATGAAGATAATTACAGCATCCACCTCACAAGAGTTGCTGTCGGGATCAAATGAGTTAACATACGTCTGGAAGAGAAAATTAGTATTTTTCGACACTTCAAGGGCCGTCCATATAAATGCTAGCTCCTGTTGTCTTTGTTATTCGTTTGTTTTTAATGTGGGGCAGATGAGCGTGTGGCCAGTGAGAGAAGAAGAAGAGAACTCACAACCTACGTAGAACCAGAACCCTGTGTTTTTCTGCACTTTTCCTTTGTAACTCAAGGCCATGCTTTTAAACGCAGCTTCCCAGTTTAGGAAACATTTGAACAGAAGAGCCATTCTTCCCATATCCGAGAATGCAAGACCCTGTTTCTACCACTGTAAACATGTGGAAGGACTTATTAACCCATAGAGCTACCCAAGTGCATACTTTTTTTCCCCTTTGAGGTGAAGAAGCATTGGAACCAACATGACGTGCTTTCTTTTCCCTCGTGCCCTGACTTCAACTGAGCTTGGTTTTGTGGTAAGAAAAAGTTGAGAGTGAGTTATGTGATGGGAGACGCCCTGACTCTCTCATCCTTGTGGTACAGTAGTAGCCATAGTCTTACTGGATAAGTATGTAATTTCAGTTAGTAATGGCCAACTTAAATGACTGGCTGAAGACCATTTCAGATGGAGTACAGTGCCATCTGCTGGCTAGAAGTAGTAGCCAAAGAATTGAGTTTTTGAAAGTGGGATTTAAAAGTAGGGTCTGAAATCTGACAATTTCAAAATAAAAATAATTATAATACATTTTATGATACATTTTATAATAAAAAACATTTATATGATTAGGACTCACTATGTGCTAGGTGTTAAGTACTTCATAGCGTTATCTCATGTGATCCTCAACAATTTGGGGAGGTAAATGCTATCATTAGCCCCATTTTAAAGATGAGGAAACTGAGACAGAATCTATGTGACTTGCTCAGGGTCACATAGCTAGTAACTGTCTAGGGCCAAATTTGAACTCAGCCCCATCTATCCAGTGCACCACCTCTAAAACTTATTTCAGTGAGTCAATTTGTAATGAGTATATATGTCCTGGAAGAATTGTGAAATTATCCAAAGGATAATAAAATAAAAGAAGAGATGTACATTCAGATGTAATCCTTTCATTTATTCAAGAAGCGTTGATATAACACTGCTATATGCCATGTGGCATGGTATCGGTAAGGATAGGTTCAGGTCCCCATCTCTAACAGGTACTAGCTTTGTAACCCCCAGCAAATCATTCAACTTCTCAGTGATCTGGGTGCATCTTTAAGCCTCAGAGTTACAGAGAAGATGTCATTCTTCAAGGTTCTAGGAAAGTCTTCGCTGAGAACTCTATGCCTGGGATTCTTAACCTTTTTTTTTTTTCCTTTTGCCAAAGGTTGCTTCAGAATAGTGTTTTTAAATGCATAAAATAAAATACATAGGATTAAAAAGGAAACCAATTATGTGGAAATACAATTATCAGAATGTTTAAAAACAAAAAGCATACATGCCAGGTTAGTACTCCACTGCTCTATACCAGTGAGGTTACATTTCCTGACCTCCCTCTCTGAGCCACTGTGCTAGGTGCTGGAAAACCAAAACATAATCAAAATATTACTTGATCTAAAGGAGCGTATTTGGTTTTATTCAAAGAAAAACAAGTGCCTAGAAGATTAAATACAAAATAGGTACAAAGTAATTTGCAGAGAGAGGTAACTCAGGGATCAGGATTGACTTCCAGTATTAGGAAGCACTTAACTTCATTCAAAGGAAGGTAGAGATGCCAAGGGGGCAGCCCAGTGACATATAGACAGAGCATTGGGATTGGAATCAGGAAGACTCATCTTCTTGAGTTGAGATGTGGCCTCACACCTTATTAATTGTGTGACCCTGGGCAAGTCACTTAGTTCTTTTTGCCTTAGTTTCCTCATCTGTAAATTGAGCTGGAGAAAATGGCAACCCATTCCAGTATCCTTGCCAAGAAAACCCCAAATGGGGTCACAAGAGTTGGATATGACTAAAAGAATGACTGGATAACAACAGCACAAAGAAATGCTGAGGAGTCAAGTTGGGAAGGAAGTGCCTTGGCAGACATAAAAGTCAGTGAGTTGGGTTAGATTGAGGAGAAAAAACTGTATTAGTAAGCTTAGAAAGGTAGGCTTAAGTTTACTGGATGATGTTCCTGAATCTTTCACATCAGCTTAGATTTTAGACCTACTCTAATTTTTTAGAAGTGAACAGAAATTGAGTCTATTGATGGAAATGTAGTAATACTGCTTAAAAATTTGGAAAAGTAAAGGATTAGCTTCCTGTCTAGTTCCCCTTGAAAATGTTGGGAGTTAAGTCAAGTTGTCAACAAGCATTTATTTATCATTGACTATTGCTAGGCACTGTGTTAAGTGCTGAGGATACAGATAAAAGGGAAAAGAGAGTCCCAGCTTTCAAGAAGCTTATTCTCTAGTAGGAGAAGACAACAAAAAAGAAGAAAAGGTGGAAGAAGATGCCCATGCAGAGGAGGCATGGTGGAGAAAAAGGCCCAAAGAGTCAGGAGTAGAGCTCAGAGAGTAATGAAGGAGGGAACATGGTTGCCCTGGCTCCTTCTCCATCTCCAATATCAGTGTTTCCTCAATCCATTCCCTGTGTATGTAATGTAATCCCTCCTTAATTGCATTTAAAAACCCTTCCCTTTTTCTGTGATTTGGCTTAGATGCCACATCCTCTGAGAAATTTTTCTTAATTACCCCAATGTTCTTGGCACTACACTTATTTGAGGTCCCTGGACACATAACCTTCTTCCTTCTAAAAGCTTCTGGAGTCCAATCACAAATAATTCCTCATCCCACCCCATCCCCCTGTAGTAGTACCTGACATTTCCTGCCTGTAGACTGATTCCTGTGGCCCACAGGCAAAAACAGTGGCCAAGTCTCTGTTCTTAACTATTATCTCCTGCCTCCTGACCTAGCTCCCAGACTCTTCAGGATACACTTCTTCCTACTTATGCCTGCCCTGAGGCAGGCTTCCCAATTCCTTACAAGACACAGCCAGACAGCCTGAAGCGAGGTTCAGAACCTTGAGGGGTAGCCTAGAACCTTTGCATCACTTGCCTTCCTCAGTGGACCTCTCCTTATACAGCAATATTCTTCTTGGGTTCTTGCCCAGTAGTTAACTTAGTTCTACTCCCTTCTTGCTCTTCCCATTGCAGAGGTACTGAAACCTGCAAATGCCTAGAATACTCTCTCCCCCACCCCTCAGCTATATATTCCATCATTTCCTATGCCACCTCAACCCTACATCCCAACTCTAGACCATTCTTCCCCTTCCATGGTGTCCTCTGGAATTCCTGCTCCATAATTAACACACTTCTCATGTTTAGTCCCTTCCTTTCTCACTTGTCACTCACTAAGATCTATCATCTCTCCTGATGGTGCTGTGTCCATGGCCATCCTTTTCTATACTGGTTGCACTTTCTCTCATAACTATGGTCTCACTGGCCCCCCTGAGAGAATCAGAACATTAGCCCTTTTCTGTTACTAAATGGTTTCCATTTCTTTTATTGCTGTCACTCAGGAGCCTCTCCTCTGTTGAGATTCATGCTATCCAAATTGATTACCCCTTCCAATCTGGGTAACTATTATCTACTAACTCCCATGACATTGTCCCTGCTTTCTCAATTAGCTAATGTTTAACTCAGTCTTCCTCTCGACTCCAGTTCCTTTCCTTATACCAGGGACTTCTACATACACCAATGAGATAATATGTAAAGCATTTTGCAAACCTTAAAACTATATGTAAATGATAACTATTATTGTTTTCATCATCATTATGGTTGTTATTATTACTGTACATATTGATGTTCCCTCAGAAACTCTAACTTAGCAGTTCCGCAACCTATTTAAAGACCCATCCTACTCCTCTCTATCTCAGGTACACACAAGTTATTGTTGAGTTGTTTCAGTTGTGTCCAACTCTTTGACCCCTCTTCGGGGTTTTTTTTTTTGGCAAAGATACTGGAGTAAGTCACTCCAGCCATTTCATTTTCCAGCTCATTATATAGATGAGGAACTGAAATAAACAGGTCACACAGCTATTAAGTATCTGAGGCTGGATTTGAACTCATGAAGATGACTCTTCCTGATTCCAAGCCCAGTGCTCTATCCATTGTGCCACCTAGCTGCCCCAGCTACACATAGGGGAGATAGTCATATCCTTTATCCTTATCATCACTTTCAAGTATTTCATTTCCATGTTCATGAACTCAAAAATTTCGTTATTTGGTCATAATATTTTTATCATCTCACTTCTTTTTTTCTATGTCTTATGAACACTGTGTTCTTCATTCTCACCTTGGCCTCTAGTACCTCCACTTCTCAGTATTTTCCCAGGTCCTTCATTCCCAATTCTGACCCTTGACACTAAACTCTTGAATCCCTCACTCTCTTGGCCTTTTGCTGACCATAGCTTGCTAAACCTCAACCATTTGTGTCCTTTTGCTTCTACTCACTCTTTAATATGTTTTCATTGTTTTTGCATCTCATGGGTACAGAAGTGACCTACCTCTACCACTAACCAACATGATTTCTGGAATGGATAAAATACAGAGCTCTATAGGGTACAGATTTTTAGAGAAGTTAAAGGACTCATCCAAAAATGGTGATTGAGCCTAGGATTTGAAATCTGGTGTACTTCCTACTATATACACCTCATTATTGGCTTAGATACATTGCAATTTTCAAATTACTATTTACCTCTATGAACTCATTAGATCCAAACTTGGTGCCTTTATTGTAGACGTGATTAAACCTCAAGCAGACTCTGAAAAAACTATAATTTTCAGTGGTTCTTAATATTGAGCGTGCTTTTGGTGATTGTAATTGTATTTCTTTTACAGCAAACCTATGATGGATTTGTTAATATACCTTTGTGCACAATATCATTTAAACCCATCAAGCTATACAATTGACCTGTTGTCAGCAGAAAAAACCCCAATTAAATTTAAGCCCAACACACCAATTGGAATGCTGGAAGTGGAGAAGGTAATTTTAAAGCCAAAAAATCTGGATAAGAAGAAGCCTACACCAGTGATACCAGAGGTAAAGAACCACCATTCCAATTTTGATGTCGTAGTGTAAGTTAGGAGAAATGTCATAGTGTGCATGATTGATTTCCAATCATTAATAACACTTTATTATAATTTAATTGAAGACAGATTTGGTGAATGGAACATGACTAAAAGGTACCATCAAGTCTTAAGTGTATAAAGTACTGGAAAAAAATTATTACTGAGAGCCACATATGCAGGATTTGGGAGAATCCTTTCAAGTATGAGTCACCTTCAGGCCCGAATCAGATCATGCCTTGCCAGCTTTTCAAATTAGTTGCATTACAAACATCTTCTCTTAAGAAGAATTTAAAGTAAATATTTACTATTCTAAAACTATTTGAAATATTATTCATTTAAATGTTTCCTTAAATAGATAAAGGAATAGGTTTTTTGATAAGACAACAGTAAACCATAAATTACTTTCTGGGTGGGCTATTCTATTGTCTACATAGTTTTCTTTATTATAGATTTTTAAAAGTTGTATTTCATGTCAGTGACCTTTTTTATATTCATTTTCTGGGTAAATTGAATCAATTGCTATGTACAGTGAGATAAAGGGATGTATAGAATACAGAAAATAAAGTGGTCCTTAACTATGTAAATCTATGTTACTTTATGCAACACAAAAGTTAATGTGTTAAGCAAATACAGGATTCACAGAACAGAGCTTGTGGTATGGTCTTTATTATTTGCTAAACATAATATCACTGCTTTAAAAATTTTCTTAAGTTTCCTTCCTTTTTAATGAAGTGAGTTTATTTTAAAATTATATTTTATTGATGTCTTTTCTCTTTCTGTATCACATTTGTTTATGGATATAGATCCCTTCACCATCCCTTGTAACTAAGGTTTTAGAAAGAAAGAAAAAAGCAGACCTAACCAACACATGGAGCACTGACAATATATAGAATATTTCACACTGATAGTTGTGAGAAATGAGAGGTTCATTTTCTCAACTCTTCTCCAATTCAAACTGCGTTATTAAAATTAAACAACATTTGATTTCATTCTTTTTCTCCCCACTTATATTTTGTGTGGGGTATATGGGGGTATTCAAGGAGGACTAGCACTTCTGATGTGAGTCCTTATCAGGGCTTCTCATGCGCCTTTGGTGTCCACCTGGGTCACCCAGCTCTCACCTGTGGCTCCAAGAAGCTGTAGTGTGAACAAGCAGCCATACCCCAGTAAATGGTTTTGACAGACAGATAAAACAGATTGAGGGTAACCAATGAGGGGACCAGACCAAGTACACACAGAAGAAATACTCTGTGCTGAAGACAATATGGCTTCAATATCACTAAAGAATTAATTTTCAAGATACAAGGGGATATACAAAATGTTTGAGGAAAATTATATGAAGTATTATTAGCAAAAAAAACCTGAGCAGATCTCAGCAATTATAATTCATATGCTTACTTTCTCATCTCTATTAAAATGTTTATGAAGCACTGCAAAAATACTGAGTAAAATAGAAGTAGAATATTAAAAAAAAGTAGAGCAATTTGTCCTTAATGACCAAGTAGAATGGATAATTGCATTCTTATCCATACCTCGGGGTGGGGTGGGGTGGGGTGTTTAGTTAGGTGATGCAGGGTATAGAGCACTGTGCCTGGGGCCAGGAAGAACTGAGTTTGAATGTGGCCTCAGATACTACCTGTGTGAACCTGGGCAAGTCACTTAACTCTGTTTTCCTCAGTTTCATCATCTGTAAAATGAGCTGGGAAAGGAAAGGGCAAAATACTCCAGTATCTTTGCCTAAAAAACTTCAAAAGGGGTCACAAAGTGTTGGACATGGCTGAAGAACACTACAAAACAAAGCTAAATCCATACCCTTATAGCATATACCAAAATAAATTCTAACTGGATTATCAATCAAAATTATTTTTGAAATCTTGTAAAAACTGGAAGAAAGAAGAATCATATACTTCTCCACTATGGAGAGCATGAATTAAGTACTATATCAACTAAGTTTAACAAACATTTATGAAATACTAATTGCGTGGACTGCTCAGCATCCAGCACTAAGCGTGGTGGGAGATGTGTATAAGAAATGACCAGACTATGTGCATAGTTCAAGGAAGAACTATGAACTCTGTTTAATGATTCTTTGTACAAGGTTTTTAAAGATCAAAGAGACAAAGATTCAAGTACTCTTATCATAGTCTTAGTCTGTCATATCCTGGAATACTCTTGTCATTATCTTAGTCTGTCATATCCTGAAAGTAGTTCACAATTTGATAAGGCTTTGTTTGCCAAAAAGTCTTAGGAAAAGTCAGTTAACTCCTATCATATGCATTCACATAACAAAGGATGCACTCCAGAGCAGGCTTGAGAAGCCAAAGCCACTGTCATCAAGAACATCTACATAGAAACTGACCCCCCAGGAGTCAATCTGAATCAAATATTTTGGCTTTCTACAACTAATTATATGCTACATCCTTGGGACAAAAATAAAACCATACATATTCTCATACGCAAATGAATATAGTACAAAGAAAATCGAAATGGGAGAAGATGTTACTAACTCAAAGGGTCAAAAGAATCACATAGAAGGAGGCATCTGAATCTAGCAAGTATTTGACACAGAGAAAAATGAAATTTGGAAGTCTCTTATGGGAAGATCTCCCTCATGCTTGTTAAGATCATATGCGATTTTTTTTTCTGTTTGGAAAACAACTTTGAAAGTCTTGAGAATTCCAATCAATGCAACATGTAACCATGTCTTCAGAGGCTCTATGATGAAGCATGTTACCTGACTTCTGTCAGAGAGATGTTGGACAGAAGGTGCAGAAAGAGCTATACATTTTTTGACTGAGGGAAGCAAAGATCATGTGAGAGTCCTTTATAGGTGCAACCAGAGTGAGCTTTAATTTATCCTTTCAACTATAAGAGATGCATGTGCTCGCCAGAGGTACTTAGTAAGTCATGAAGGTGATGATATTCACAAAATCTAAGAGGAACAAGGATTCCCCTTGGATTTTATGATTTTCTATGTGCTTTGTAGATGTTTGTGTCTTTTGCATCAGATCCCAGCATCTCGAAAGACTTCTTCAATGAGCTATCTATGGCTATTTAGAAAAATCAGTCTAGTTCACATAGGAGGAGAAAAAGCAAAAAAACTCACATGAATAAAGACTGCGCTTTTAGTTTATGCTATGACATGAAATTAAATCACCAAGCTTTATTCTATGAGCATGTGTGCAGTGAACTCTACCCAGGATGGATTAAGAAAATTTACACAGAACTATAAGTACAAATTAGGATCATTCACAACTAAATATGTAGATACATATAAAATGCTAAGCACTTAAATTAGAACAGAGACCTCACTTAAATCTGTCAATTGTTAAAGCGTTAACAAAATATGTACTTCTTGAATAAAAAGTAGAAAAGAGGTTTATCTCTGTATGTTTTCTAATTGTAAAGTAGTAATATAAAAGGAACAAGATAAGTAATTATTTTATCTGTCTTAAACTTGTTGAATCAATCAGTCAATCAACACACATTTCCTCAGGGCTCACGGTGTTTTAAGGAAACGAACCATTCTTGTGGTTTGATGCTCAAGTGCTATGAATTATACTGAATTGATATCGTTTGGTTTAAAGACTTTTGCAGAACTAGGAAAAAATTGATCAAAATAATTTTTAGATGTAGACATAAAATTAGTCTTAATTGTGTTGTTATAGCTAGGAAGATGAATTCTAGGTTTCCAGGTCATTCTTTTATCCGTTTTTAATTTTACCATGACTGCTAGGTGGCACAATGGATAGAGCACTGGAGACTCAACTTCCTGATTTCAAATCTGACCTTAGACACTTACTAGTTGTGTGACCGTGGCCAAGTCACTTAACCCTGTTTGCCTCAGTTCATCATCTGTAAAATGAGTTAGGAAAGGAAATGGCAAACCACTCCAATATCTTTGGCAATAAAACTTCAAGAGGGGGTCACAAAGAGTCAGACACAACTGAAACAACTCAACAAAAACATTACAATGGCTTTAATTTTTATATTTTATTTCAGCAAACTGTACGAGTAGTGATAAACTACAAGAAAACGCAGAAGACAGTTGTGAGGGTTAGTCCACATGCATCCCTTCGAGAACTCACTCCTATTATCTGTAGCAAATGTGAGTTTGACCCTTTGCACACCATCTTGTTGAAGGACTACCAGTCTCAGGAGCCTCTTGACCTGACTAAGTCCTTTAATGACCTTGGACTCCGAGAACTCTATGCAATGGATGTCAGCAGAGGTAAGACTATTTGGTTTTGTGTCATATCATGTGCCTTCTCTAGATCTTAACTGGTAAATTAATAAAAGTTTGTGTATATCATGGAACAAGAAAGTAAGGGAAACTGAACCATAAAAACATCACTGATTTCAGGTCATGAAACTGGAATAAGAAACTGAATTTCTCAGCAAAAGTTGATAGTTTCCATTTCTCATGAACTTAAAATTCTTGGCTAAGAATGGCATAGTTAACACAGCTTCTTAGATTTAAACAGAAAAAAAAAAGAGTAACATCTTGTGAATTCCTTGTTCTTCTAATAAAGTGTGAACTGCTATTGACTGAAGTTCCATCTGCATTCATTTACTTCATTTAAGTTGAACAATATCATGTTAAAAATGTCCTAAAACTAGCATCTGACATAGATTGGTTAAAAAAATATGATTTTTTCATACTTGGAGGTCTAAAAGGAAGTATTTCTTTAACACATGGCAAAATAATTTCATATTCTAAGATTTGAAGATTTTTAAAGCATGTTGGTTTGGTGTGCTTTAGAATAGTTTCTTAATGTATAAATATAAGCATATGTGTTCCTAATAAATGCTATTGTTTGGATTTATGAAATACTTTTTTGTTATTGTATCCTTTTGAAAGAAATAATTTTTGAAGAAAGAAAACAATTATTCTGCCTTTAGAAAATATTAACACTTGTGCTGACAGTGTTAAGATATAATTTATACCCCTTTCTTTGACACAGTAACATTTTGAACTTGAACAAACATCATCATTATAGTCAACTCATCCTTTTTTTTTTTTTAACCACTTCCCTCTATAGCTCCTTCTGTTGCTGACTTCAGTTTATCATCTTTACAAGGTAAGAGCTATGGATTTGTGTTTTTAATATTACACACAGTAGGTAGAGCCGGGTCATACTATGACATTTCTACTTTTATTGGTCACTGGGTAAATTGAAAGTATGTCTAAGTTCTAGAATCCCTGCTGAGCTTTCACAAATTGTTACCAACAAGGGCACAAGCAACTTAAATGCTCTGGTAGCTTATGGATTTTAATTTAAACTAACATTGATTTCATTCACTCAAATGTGCTTTCAAAAGTTACCAGTCAGTTTCTGAAAAATGTGTTACATTCTTCTCACTTTCTGAGCTTGCCATCTCAGAATCTCAGAACTAGAAGGCACCTTCAAGGTTTTCAAGTCCAGGGTCCTGTGCAGTTCAGGAGCCCCACTGACAATATGCTTGTTAAGTAGTTAGCCTCCTGCAGTAGGGAGCTCACTACCTTACAAAGCATACCATTCCATTTTGGGAACAGCTTTGTTAGGAAGTCTACTTTTTGTTGCTGCTTCTAATTCTGAGAGATTGCAATAGAGTAATTAGAGATAAGAATTTGCATGGAAAGTATCACTTGGAACATCTGGTTGGCTTGACAGTTTGTGCTGTATTCATAGCAAGTTTTACTTCTATTTGTCTTTCAATTTATCCTCATTCAAATGCTTTCTACTGTTCATCCTTCCTCAGGCTAATGGCTACCTATGTAATTTACTTGAAATCTGCACATAAATCAGTGCATTTAAGGGAAATCATTCTAAAATGAAAAGCAAATGCTATTTTTCTCTCAAAGGCAAATTATACAAAATAATTTTAGTGCAAATCTTTTTTAACTCATGTGGCTTAATGGACAGAGGCAAGTTTTGACTTCATGAAAACTTGGGTTCAAGTCTTCATACATGTGTGTACACAGAGTGCCTCTGCACATATACTGGCTATGTTAACCATAAACAAGTCATTAAGTTCTTAGTATACCATACATATTACTAAGAGGACAAAGTAGAAGGTGCCATTCTGTATCAGCAGAGAGATTTTCCACAGTGGGAGTTGCCTACACTGACAAACTTACAGGTCTGAATGTATAAATTAATAGTTATAGAATAGAATGAGTTCCATGTGGAAGGATCTTAGTTTTTTATTCCCTTTTATATACCTAGGAAATCATCTCATTCCAACCAGATGAGTAAGAGCAATTCAAAACATTTTTCTAAGCAGAAAAAAGGAAGAAAATATTAACACCTTGGGGAGAATCCTTTTTGCTTTTCTCTTCAAAATTATTTTATAATGACAGCGAAAATGCTTTGTTCTTTTCTGCTAGAAATTAAGACACTATAAGACCCATCTTTTTCATCTGTGAAACTGGGTAAGATGATCTCTCAGGGACTCCTTGATCTTGATTTGTAATTTGAGAAACACAACGAATATAGATACTCAAAATCAGTACTCATGAAAACTGTAAATTAAAAGGTGCAGACTACCCTAATTCATGTGGTTGGCAGCTTAGCCAACATCAAGTATAGATGAATTTGTGGTCTGTTGAAAAGTGAATTGGATTTAGAATTCCAGGTATTTAGTCCCTCTCTCCTTACTGTTATTTCTTACCACTGTTGTGGCCCCATGGGAAACTACTGACAAATATTGCCCAAGAGTTTGCTGTAGGGTAAAGGAAAGTATTAGAAACTTGGGCCCCCAGTTCTGTGTCAACTAGATCCTCCATTTACCTTTAAGTGCTTCATGATAACTTGTATTACAAATCCACACCAAGCTTTATGTTGCTAAAGGTTAAATAATGGTGACTGACAATTGTTCCACCCATAGAAACAGTCTGTAAGTAAGGTGGCTGCCTCAATGGGGACCCAACTGGACAGTTCCATCTATCCATTCATGCTAGCTTACTGTTTTTTTAAGCTTCTCAGATGTATTATACAAATATTATTTAGTTTAGTTATTACTCATTGTCAGTAAATTCAAAATATAGAACAATTAACAGCATTGGAAAGTAGGGTTTACGTCACTTGAAATCATAGATTTTAGAATATTTTATTAGATGGTAATGTCCACTGACAAAGTCTTAGTATCGTGGCCCACCTACCTTGGAGATGCGGGAGTCCAAAAAGGAAAGTCATGATGTTCCAGAAGCTCAGATGGCGAATGGTGAAATTCATGTGTGTTGAGTGGAGCAGAGAAACTGCCCAGTCTCCTCCCTCATTCCCACTTAAGTTTTAAAAACTCTTTTCTAAACTGTTCCCTTGCTGTCTACACTCTTTACCATCTCTCTCTTACTTGTTTCTTTTCGTGTCTTTCTCTTCCTCTGTCTTGTTCATTTTCCCTTTTTTTCCCTCTCACACTTCTCTCACTTTTCTGTATCTTTTTAAATTAATTGGCTTCATATTTAATTATTCTTTTAATTATTTGTTGTACATAGCAAAAAACTTCGTATTTTCTGTTATTGATTTTAAAATATGGTAATGGAATGTCTTAGATTTTTTAAAAGAATACCCTCTCGCTAAAAAAAAACAAAACAAAACATAAAAAACTCCAAACCTTTATATCACTGAGGTTGTTTAACTTCCATATGGCCACTACCCCATTTGCCAGAATTTCTCAATACAGAAGTTACCCATCTGAGGGAAAGGAAGAGATTTTTTTGCAATATTTTAGAATAAATTATCTCTAAATAATTTGAAGCTGCTATAACTTTTCCAACAAAATTCTTTTTTTTTTTAAGTGGCAGAGTATATATGTCCTGCATTTCAGATTATAATTGAATTTTGTTTGGAAAGACTTTACTTCCTGCTAACAAATTGTTAGTTTTTGATAATTAAGAAACACCTTTAATGTTTTTTAATGGGGGGTAGGGTGCTGATGACTTTATTAAAATAAAATTAATTGTTAAACTGTAAATAGAGTTCATAGGGAAAAGTGACAAGTGTTGAAGCAGGTCAGTCATTTGGGAAAGCATGTAAACCGAAGCATCTGTTTTCAATTTTCTTTAACACTGCTGGCATCCTAAGCGCCTGACATCCATCGCTAGTAAAATACCAGAAGACAAATCAACAACCAATCTCTCTCATCACCTGTTATAAATCTTTTACTTGAACTTTGTATCTGAGGTTTAAGGTAATTATTGTGGCATATCCTAAATTAGAAAATAAGGATATTAAAATAATTTTAAGACCATATATCACTTATAGCCCCTTTTTTAAAAAGTTTAAACACAAAGTCATTTGACTGTGACAGTAGGACCACTGAAATAGTTATGGAGGGGAACCATGATGTTTATAAATATTATGCAGTGGAGATTTTGGAGAATACTAATTGATTTAAGCAAACATAAAAATTTTGATATGGATATGTTATTCAGAAGGTGTTAAATTACATTTTTACTACTTAATACACTTTGTTCCATTAAAAAAACCACTTGTTTACACTAGAGATTAAAGTAATAAAAATATGGGGCAATATCTAAATATATCTTTGTATAGACTTGGACAAACTTTATTATTCTGATATTAGAGTCTTTTCAGATTTAAGCCTATGCTTGAAGCAAATAGTAATAACTGCAAAGCCTTTTGACCAAGTGTTCAGGAATAATTTGGATTCACGTGTTTTGCAGAATAAAATGTTATTTATAGTAATCGAGCTATGAGCCAAAAGCTTAAATGAAAAAGAAAAAAAGTAACATAATAGGTGCTTTGCAAGGCCTAGTTAAAACAGCTTTTTGGCATTTACTTTCTTAAGATTTGTAGTTATGATTAATTATACACATATTTTAAAATGGACAGTAATAGAAAGAAACCTAAGGAAAAGGAGGTCTCACATAATGAAACAAACAAGAGTAACCTGTCTTTCTTTTATTTTAGACTCCTGCCAAATATCTCAAAACCTAGACATTATGAAAGAAAAAGAAAATAAAAAGTTTTTCAGCTTTTTTCAACGCAGCAAGAAAAAAAGGGAACAAGTAAGCGTTTTTAAAGTTAAGGATGCACCTTGTCACATTATTTATAAGCTTAAGAACAAGTCTCAGTATTTTATTTTCTGAAGCTTCCTTAATACTTACGGTATTTTCCTCCCTACCCCCACCTTTCTCTTTTTCGTAAGACTTCAAGTGCTCCAGCAACTCCATTGATAAGCAAACCTCGGCCAACTTTTACAAGATCAAATACCATTTCTAAACCGTATATTTCAAATACACTGCCATCGGATGTGCCAAAAAAGAGGAGAGCTCCCTTGCCTCCAATGCCAACCTCTCAGAGTGCCCCACAGGGTCTTGGACATACACAGACAAGACCAGCTTCCTGTGTAATGAAATCCATTAGTGTGGATGACACAAATAAGGTGAGTTTTTATTATTATTGTTTTTAAACTACTCTTTCTTCTTGAATTACTAATAGACTTGAGAAGGAAAGATTTTGCTACCGGGGCAGGGGAAGTGTAAGGTAATGTTGCTAGGAATTCAGTCTATATAAAGTTTTACATTATATATTATATTTACATTATATGTATTACATATAATTTTATATAAAGTTTATATGGTTATTATATGATATTTATGTTATAAAGTTTTTTTGCTAAAAGCTAAAAGTCTATAATAATAGCTATTATATGATGTTTATATATTATATAAAGTTTTTTTTACTAAAAGCAGAAATATGCGATAGATGATTCATACATTTTCACTTTGAAGAAAATAAGTGATTCATTAATATGAGTTACCAGAAAGTATTGATAAGGTACTAAGGCCTAGGCAATAGCTTTGTCATAACACTTGGACCCATGTTTGTTCACAAGTTAATGTATATATGTGGTATACATGCGGCTCTTACTTTGGGAAGTCCTCTACCACTGTTAAATGACCTATGTACAGATTTTTATACATTTTTTTATACACTCATCATCAGAGAAACCCTTGTCCTAAATGACTTTGTTAGCTGCCTCCTGGGTTCACAGTAGCATCATAAGTGATATACAGAAATTACACTAAAACAAAATGTGGACATGAGGAAAATAAATGCTTGAATTTGTGATTAAAAGGGAAGGAAAGTAACTGGAACCAAATAGTTATTGCTTCGTTCAGTCGTTTTTCAGTAGTGTCTGACTCTTCATGATCTCCTTTGGGGTTTTCTTGGCAAAGATACTGGAGTGGTTTGCCATTTCCTTCTCCAGTGAATTTAGTGGAGTTTATGAAGTGATTAATGTCTGTTGGTACCACAAGTGAATATTGGTAATAGAGAATATTCTTTTCATGAAAGTATGTTCATTTGCTTTTAAAATTCTTCCAAATGAAACATTTTCTCAGACCTTACCCCTTTCTTCTCAACTTCCTTTTTTTTTCCTCCACAATCACTATTCACTTTGGCTCTTCTTACTATATTTTCTCTTCTCTCTTGCCTTCGTGGACTCCATACTTTCCTGATTCTTTCTTTTCTAATGTTTTCTTCTCCCTCCTTCACTCTTTCTCTTCCTCTAACCCAGCGGTTCTCAACCTGTGGGTTGCGACCCTTTTGGGGGTTGAACGACCCTTTCACAGGTGTCACAGGGGTCACCTAAGACCAATGGAAAACACATATTTCCGATGGTCTTAGGAACCGAGACACTGCTCCTCCATCCGTCTCCAGACAAGTCCGCTCACATGTAGATATGCCCACATACTAGTATTAAAGCATCACGGCATTAGGAAGGTTGAGAACCACTGCTCTAACCCCTTCAGATCAATATTTCCCCAAGAATCTGGCCATGGTGCTCATTCCTTTTCTATATATACTCTCTCATTTGGTACTCTTATTCACTCCCATCATTAAGCAGGTGAACAGCTAGGGACCTGTCTACCCCTTTTATTCATCCAGTGACTTGGTGGGGGATAACTTTGTATCATTCTCATCATATAGCATGTTGTTTTGCACAAAATGGCTGTTTTAATAAATGTTTGTTTAGTTGAATGTGTATGTGATGAATTCCTTGAGGTTAAGGATCTTTGGTCAAACTGTACATATCAATTTAATCTCCCAGGGCACTGAACACAGTGCTGTATGTAGAATAGGTTTTTAACAGATACTTGTTGAATGAATTATTTCATGAATATCACACAATCGTGATATACAAAGGGAAAGGAGAGTGACTTGTGCCACTTAAAAGGTACAATTGCTTTCAAGCCTCCATTTGTATTTTTAATATATATTTTATATGTTTATGTATATATTTATGTGTTTAAATATATATTTAGCACATCTAATATAAATCCAGGTGGACCACATGTGGCATTGCATAACTATCTGACCAGGGATAAAACTGCAGTTTCCACCTTTGCAGAAAGTAGAAGTAGTGGGGGTGGGGTAGGAAGCATCCAGGATTGCATGTCTCTGGGCAGTCCCTTCTTCATTCTTCTATCTCCAAGAGGTGTATTGGACTAGAATTATATGTATCAATTACATATCAAATATCTGTCGTCTAATGATATGATAAGGTGTTTAGAAAAAAAAGCTGTTTTTCTCTGCCTTCGTGGGGAGGGGAGAAAATGGAAGGGAACAGGCATTTATTAAGGGCTTGCTATGTTTCAGACGCTGCTATTTCTTTTACAATTATTATCTCATTTGAGCCTCAAGACAGCCTTGCGAGGAAGGTTTAAACATGTCAGGTTAATTTTAGCAAAGGATCAAAGCAAATGTTACTAGTGTAAACCTCATCTCTGCATATCTCTATTTCTTGTTGGTTTTTACTCAAAAATTTCAATGATCGTTCAAGTGAATTAAACAGGAGATGGAATGCGACGGAGCATCTGGTTTATGTACTTATCCATCTATAAAGAATCTTGCTAAGTAAGCTCTGTTAGCTGCTTATCCTCAAGAGAACATTTCCTTTTTTTGTGTGTGAAAATAAACCACAAGAGAGCGCTGTTTAACAAAGGTACAATCCTTTGTTTTTTATCAAAGTTTCATTTTTCCTTTTAAATGAGAAGAAAGCTTATTTTAACAAAGGAGATGAGAAATGTTGAACGCTGTATAACTTAATTTTTTTGGAAATAATATAACAGCATAACAGTTTTACGTATTTATCTAAGTTATTTGCAACAGAGAAAAATAGATTAGCCAAAGAAGATACTTGATATCTCATGATTGTCCACAATATTTCTCTTTATTTTAAGCCATCACGTTCATATTAGTATTTTCTAGTAAGTTTTGATGGATTAATGAACACACAAATGGTTTTCAATATATGGTATCTCAGGGAATAAGCTTTCAGGTAGAGTTAAAGATCTATAAAATACCATGCCTCCTCTTCCCCACCCCCAAAATGGCCTTCCATGCTTTTACTTGTCTGTCTACATTTAGTAAGTTAAACATTCCTTTTCAGTCAGCACTAAATCATCTTTCTTAAGTTACTCACAATATTAATAATTATAATAATAAAGTTTAGAAATTATACTGTGTTCATTCTTGTTTGAACCTCACAGCAGACCTCAGAGGTAGCTGCTATATATGTCTCCATCCTAGAGATAAGGAAAGTGAAGCTGAGACTTGTCCAGGGTCACAGAACCACCAGAAACTGTACTTGAATCCAGCTCTTCCTGATGATGAAGTTAGCTGTATATCCATTATACCATTTGCTTCTCTTATATGATAACACATTTCAGTCATCTGAAAGAAATATCAGACTTGGCTCATCATACCAATTCATAAATAAAAATACATATTCACGCTTGATCTGTTTAATTTTTTTTCATCAGCTAAAACATTTTATGATTCTTCTGTTCTTTCTTTATGAAGCAGGTCCCAGTGTTTTCATAGAGAAAAAAAATTGAAAAAAAATCATTTCATGCTTTTTTTGGGTATCAGTAATTGCCCTTTAAAATAGGATTAGCAGACTGAGGCCCCTGGAAAAGTCCTCTTTGAGCTTAGATATTACGGTTCTCGTGAGAATAAAGACTGGAAAGGCTACTGGTTTTCTAAGCTAATTTTAGTAGATGATTAAGTAGTTTCCAAAGAATTACTGAGGGGGGAAAATACTTTTCTTTTCCCAAAACTTTTTGTTTAAAGTTTCCATCTAAAATCCAATTTTTAGTCCAAAAACAAGACTGAGGATGGAATGAGATGGTGACAAGGAATGCATTTCTCTTCTGTAAAATATTAGATCATTAGAGGAAAAAAAAGGAACCTTTTAATTACCTCAAGTACCTCTGTTCCTCTTTTCTTGAGGTTTTAGACTAGGTATTAATTTCTAGTTTAAACATGGGCCAGTTTGTATTTCTGCACAAAATTTCAGTGAATAAAAAGGGGGATGCAGAATGGTGTGATGAAAAAAAAAAACAACTAGTGAATTTGGACTAAATTAACAATGAGCCAGAACTGTTTTTCGCCCCTCTTTGTATCCCCAGAGCTTAGCACAGGGCTTAATAAATGTTTGTTGTCTGACAGTAATTGAGTTATCTGTAATCATTAGTTTGAGCTTAATTTTTATGAGTAAATTTCAAGTACTTGTTTTCTTTTGCCCTTCCTCCCATTTTACAGTGAGAAAATGGAGACTCAGAAACTTGTTACTTACCTAAGATTATACAGTGACAGGTTTGAAACCAAGCATCCTGATTCTAAAACCAGTGCTGTTCCCTTTTTAGCACGCAGATAGTTTGTTCTATTTAGTTTAAATCTAAGTAGACTTAACTGAGTCAAGGGGGAACAAAATCTCATTAAGCTTATGCAAATCTTACATTCTTGTTTCTTTCGTGTCCAGATATGGTTGGGGGCTAAGACTTTATATGATGCATAACATAGGAACTAATTCTAATTTCTAATTTTAATTAAGTAATTTCCCCAAAGAGGTAGTGCATCTTTTTATCTAGATGAAAATAGCTACTTTTGTCCGTAATCTTTATCCAAAGGCTAATGATCCAAATACCCCACTTAGATTTCCCCCTTTAGTTTGCCCTCCTTAAGACTGTCTCCCAGTTGACTGTTGGATTTCATGGTTGGAGGAAGTATAGTTAAATTGTAGTCATTACTCATCACCTGAAACCTAGTTATGACATGTCACAGCAGGCTAACTCAGACTCCTTTCTGACAACCGTGTCCCTCCCTCCCCCGAGGTAAGCCCAAGCGTGATTGTGCCTTTTATGAATGTCTTTTCTGACCACATCACTGCTCTAGTGATGAACATTCTTTCCCTTTCATGCCATACCTTCTCAGTAGCGATACAATTACCCTGAAAAAATAAGGTTATAAAACCTTTACTGTAGCCTACCATGCATGCTGATTTTACCACTCCCCTCCCAGTTGCCATCCCACAGGCTGAGCATCCACTCAAGCCTGTTTTTAACGAATGTACAGAATAAATTCTATCTTAATATAGGACTGAAACCTGTCTCTTTGTGGAGACACTAAATCCTACATATATAGAAAAATAAATATCCTGAACAAATATGTCAGCTTATTCTAACATGGGATTGTTGTAGGTTGATAAATGTGGCTGTGGTTATTTGACAAGGTCAGAATTCTGCTGTCACTGAGTTTTTGAATTGTGGAAAGATCATCAGAAGAGATTTGTGGGTCTATTTATGCCAATTCTATTCCTTCATATTATTCTGTGTGAAGCAGTCTGCTTAATTGAGGCACAAACAGAAAGTCCTTTGAAGGTGACCTCCAGGTCTAACTCTCCAGCAGATATTACTCCTGAAGAAATGAATGTCATGGCTGGGTTTTATCAGGTAATAGAAAAGACAAGTGACAGTGATGGAGAAACTGACATCAGTGACCAAGAGAAAAACATTTTTATCACTGATCAACCAAAGAAGGAAGATAACTTCATTGTGGAACCCTAGAATAGTAATAACTAGCCTTTATGTTGCTCTTTAAGGTTTGCAGAGCACTTTATAAATATTATCCCATTTGATCTTTACAACAACCCTGGAGCTAGGTACTGTTATTATTCCCATCTTACATATGGACTTGCCCTGGGTCACACAACTAGTAATTGAGGCTGGATTTGAACTTAGGTCTTCTTGACTTTGGGCTTAATGCTTTGTGCACTATGGTGCCATCTAGCTGTATCAGTATTATGAACTTCTACATAGTAAACTGCTTCGTAATAGTTTTATTGTAATTTTTGTGTATGTGGATCCCCTGAAATAAGGAGTTGAGACTAGTCAAGAAGTAACAGTGCCTTGATTCAGCAGTCCTACTAGAAGGCATATACTCAAAAGTAGTCAAAGACAGAGGGATCCATTATACCAAAATATACATAGCTACAGTTCTTTGTGATATCAGGGAACTAGAAGCAGAGTAGATACCCATCAATTTGAAAATGACTGAAAAATCTGATCACATATGAATATCATGGAATATTGCTCAATAAGATATTATGAATACAGGTTCAGAGAGATGTATATGAACTGATGTACAGTCAAGTAAGCAGAACCAAGAGAATAATGTATGTGCCTGCAATAGCGTAATTGAAAAAATCACTAAAGGAAATCAAGCTCTGAGCGATTGACAGTTTGAAGCCCCTAGAAAATAGATGGTGGGACATGCCTCCTGCCTCATGGCAACAAGTCAGGAGACTAAGTGTAGTGAAGAATATGGAATTAGAATCTGTACTGGATGTTTGTTCTTTTTCAAAAGAGTTATTTAGTCTGGAATAGAGGAGTGGGAAAAATGGTGTAAAGACAAGTGACATCAAGTTTAAAAGTAGTTTTCAAATGCCATGTACACAAATACATTTAATAAGCAGAAGGCTGTAATTGAAAGTAAAGCACGATAACAAAGATGAAATAAGAAAATTTTTTTCAATTGGGTCTTTAGAAATACATTTACCTGTTTACAAAATGATGTTTTTGCAATTAATTTCATTGGTGGTATTGCAGATTTGAGTATTTTTGATCCATCAATGTTGCTTCTCAATTCTCGTTCTTGACCTCTCTTCAGACTTCGACACTGTTGATTACCCTCTTCCCTTTAGGTATAGCAGCAAGCACCCTAGCATACCCAGGGTGGCTGCTAGCACAGGTTCTTAGATCTGCTTTTCTAAAGGAAAGCAGCTCAAAATGGGTTAACGATCTCACTTTAATCAATCAAACATATATCATTTACCTGGTTCAGGGGAAAAAGTCAGCACCCTGAACTTCAGAGAATACAAACAGAAGTTACAAGCAGACAGAGAAAGACATCAGCAGACAGGGCTTCCAGCTGTCTGACCATTACATTCATGCCTAGTCAGTTACTAGAGAGGGAAGCACCAACATCTGGGTTTTCAAAGCTGGGGGACTCAACAGCTGCCCAGAGTCTCATCTGGCCAAATCACATAACTCTTCCCAAAGTGAGCCCCAAAGCAAAATCTCACGTCAGGGTATATATAGCCTCTTCCTGGGTCAGAGAAGGTTACAACCCTCTTAACCCACTGCCCAATCACAAAGTAATGAGGTGTGGGCATTCCTGAAGAACAAGCTTCCTGCCACAGGGCCCCATGTGACCACATTTAGCCTGTTGGGGGCAGAATATATTTTCAAATCAGGGAAGGTTCGAAGATTCACTTAAGCCTATCAGGGGGCCGGGAAGATCTTCAGATTCCCATTCCCATAACACTAGGTCTTTGGAATATCACTTTCTCCTAGTTCTCTTCCTATCTATATGACCACTCCTTCTCTTGTCTTCTATTTTGGATCCTCATCCAGCTCCTACCATTTAACCATAGATATCCCACAGAGTTCTGTCTTGGGCCCTCTTCTTTTTCCCATCTATTTTACTTCACTTGGTGATCTCATCTGTTCCCATGCATTTAATTACCATCTCTATGCTAATAATTCTCAAATCTTCCTCTCCTGTTGACCTCCAGTCTCACATCTCCAACCACTTTTCAGACATCTCAAACTCAACATGTCAAAAACTGAACTTAATATGTTTTCCTCTAAACTTGTCCTACCTCAACTTTCTTTATTACTGTAGAGGGCAACACCATCCTCCTAGTCCCTCAAGCAGACAACCTTAACTCCTCATTTTCTCACACCCCCCATATCCAGTCCATTGCTAAGGTCTGTGGATTTCACCTTTGCAATATTTCTCAAATATACTCCCTTCTCTCCTCTGACACACTGCCACGACTCCATTGTAGGACCTCATCATCTCATGCCTGAACTGGTAGGTCTGCCGGCCTCAACACCCTCCCCACTCTAGTCTATCCTCTATTCAGCCACCAAAATGATTTCTGAAGGCATAGGTCTGTTTGTGTCAAACCCCTACTCAGTAAACTCCGTTTGATTCTTACTGCCTGCAGGATAAAATTCCTTTGTTTGGCATTTAGAGACCCTTTAAAACCCACCTGCTTACCCCACCTCCACCTTTCTGGTCTCCTTACATCTTGCTCCCCACAACATACTCTTCTATATAGTGAGACTAATGTCCTTGTGTTTCTCAAACAATACAATCTGTTCCAGCTCTGGGCATTTTCTCTGACTGTCCTCTGTACCTGGAACGCTCTCCCTCATCTCTGCCTACTGGCTTTCCTAGCTTCCTTCAGGTCCCAACTGAAATTCCATTTTCCACTAGATGCCTTTCCCAGCCCTTCCTTTTTGTGCCCTCTCTCTGTTAATTATTTCCTACTTTTCCTCTGTATAGCTTGTTTGTACATATTTATTTGCTTGTTGTCTTCCCCATTAGATTGTAAACTCCTTGAGGGCAAGCACCATTTTTTGCCTTTTTCGTATCCCCAGTTCTTAGCATAATACCTGGCATATGGTAGCCTGAAATGTTTATTGACTATTAATTGCTCTCAATATTTTGCTTCCCCTATTTTTTTCTCAAGAAGTTAATTATATATTCGTAGCATCACCATTTTAGAACTGAAAGAGAACTTAGAGGTCATCTCTTCCCACTTGTACATTTTACTATTAAATTTGCCTCATAGCTATTGGAAGAACTGAGACTTGGACCCAGGGCCTCTGACTTTACACCTGATGTTTTTCCATTGCACCGTGCTGATTTAATTGGTAGCCTAGGCTAGGAGTACTTAACCTGGGTTCCATGAACTACATTCCCTCTTTTCTCTCACCCTGGACTTTGTAAACTGATTTATCTGTTGTCATTCTTATTATTTTTTTTAATACTTTGGTAACTTTCAATATAATTGGTTTCCTTTGCAATCTTATTAATTTTATGCATTCAAAGACATCATAAGGGGTCAGTAGCCTTCATCATTTTTGAAAGGTTGATGACACAATAATGGGTAAAAACCTCTGTTTTAGCCTTTCTCTGTTTACTTTTGGTTAACATAGATTTGGTTTCTGTTTATTTATGTGACACAAACTGAAAATTACCTGCCAAATATCATTATAACTAGCATTTATATAACCCTTTAAGGTTTACAGAGAGCTATATATAAGCTATTTCATTTGATCCTCACAGCTCTGGATATAGGCTGTTATTTTCTTCAGTTTACTCATGAGGAAACTGACCTGAAAAGAGGTTAATTGACCTGCCCAGGATCACATAACTCATCAATTCTGAAGCTAGATTTGAACTCATTGGGGCAGCTAGATGGTGCACTCACCCTGGAGTGAGGAGAACCTGAGTTCAAATGCCGCCTCAGACACTTAACACTTACTAGCTGTGTGACCTTGAGCAAGTCACTTAACCCCAGTTGCCCCACCTTCCCCCCTCCAAAAAAGCCAAAAAAAAAATAGATTTGTACTCAGCTCTTGACTTGAGGTCCAGTGCTCTATCTGCTGTTCCATGTAGCTGCTATATAAACCATCATTAATAACAAGCTAGTGTGGTTTATTTTACTTTTCTTAGGACCATTCTGGAGCAGGCATAGTGAGGACAGGATCTCTGCCGCTCAGCCACACATCCTCAGCTAATTCATCTTTGAGAAGGACAAAGCGCAAAGCACCCTCTCCACCTTCCAAAGTACCTGCCGATCAAAGTTATGAGACCAGTGATGTGACAGGTAATGATGTGACTCTTTCCATTAGCAATGTTTGCAGATTTTGCCTTTGAATTAGCCCATAGAAAACATAGTAAAATGATATTTAAGCTAGATCTTTATATTAAATAATTTTCAGATTTATCTCTTAAAATTTGTTCTCTAGTTATAAATGTTTTTTTTTTCCCTTAAACAAGAAAAGTCAACATAATAAACACCTGGTGGGAGAAAACATACAGAGAATTCTTCAAGTATAAAATATTTATGGGAGCCAGATTATACATTTGCTATTTATTTCACAAAAAGTATCTTATATGTGATAAACTAAAAAGAGATGGAAATTCAATTTGAAGGTCATAGATCTGGCTAATAACACATCTACTCACTCACACACTTTTAGATAATGGTATGCCAGGGAATTAATTAGAAAATTTATTTTCTTTGTACTTATGAAGTTTTTGTGATAATAATTATTTTCTCTTCATTTTAGCACTGAAATCAGTAGATGCAGTTCCAAGAGAAAGTATTCCAGAAGCAAATCCTCCTGAAGTGTCACCTGATTCAGGTAGTTTGTACCATAAACACTTGGGAGATGACGAAAATAAAGATTGTGTGACAGGCTAAAGTACATAAATAAAATCCATGCAGTGTAACTACTGGGTATTATTATGAGAAGCTGTGTGGCATAATAGATTCAAAGCTAATCTCCAGGAAGGGAAGATCCGGCTTCACGTCTGAAGAACAAAATTATGTAGTTTGAGATTCTGTGATGTCACCACTTTTAAAAGTCCTTTCTGGGAAACAACTAGCTCTGGGAATTATAACAGATATATGTAGCACTTTTCAAAGCTCCAAGCTACTATTATTATTAGAGCATAAATCTTACCCTTTTAGTGCTCTAGGCACCGAAGACCAATGCGTTGTAGAGAAGACGGCAGTCTGCATTGGTAGAGGAAATTTCAACACTTTGGGAGTTTCAGTGCCAATGATTGCTAGTCCAACCCCCATCAACCAATCCTTAGGTCATCTCATTTTGTTATTGGGGTTGGGGTTGGGGTGTTAAATTTTTTTGGTACAGATTTGTGATTTTTGTCATCATGGGTAAATACTAGTGAGGAAACTCTGTACCTCTTCCATATACTAGGTTTCCTTTCTTTCTTTCTTTTTTTTTTTTTTGCAGGGGGAAGGGGAGGTGAGGCAGTCAGGTTAAGTGACTTTCCCAGGGTCACATAGCTAGTGTCAAGTGTCTGAGGCCAGATTTGAACTCTTAGGCCCAGTGCTTAAATCTACTGCACCATGTAGATGCCCCACTCATATGGATTTCTTAAACAGTATACTCATCCTTGAACATCATGTTTTTTTTTTTCCATATGGCACTATGGGGTTGGTTAGCATTATTTATCCACCTTTCTAATTGACAGATGATGATTTGAAAAGTACTTAGGCTTCCCAAAAAGTAAAGTTATGAAGGTTTGAAGTACCATTTCTTTATGTCATTTTGATAGTAGTAAATTCAGAATTTGGTTATCAAATCCATTAATAAAGAATGGGGTACAACATAAACTTCAGCCAAAAAAAAAAAAGGAAGGAAGGAAGAAAAAGAAAATGTTTCCAACAGAGTGGGTGATCTTTTTATTCAATAACAATCCAGTAACATAATTTGAAGTTTTATTAACACATCTATAAACCAGTTTGATCTATAAATGTTTTCATGGACAACAGTCAAACATCTGTTGACATCTAGAACTACAATATATTTACTTGATTTTTAGAGTTACTGATTTGTGGGAAAGGAATATAACACATTGGGAAGGTCAGGAATGAAGTGAGGTGGTTCTACTATCTTGGGGATAGTGTGAAGATGTAATTTCCTTGGTGTAGGGAAATCCCTGGAAAGGAACCTTCTTCCTCTAGTATGGAACAAATTTCTATGAAATTTAAAGTGTTTGAGAGTTTCCTAGAGCATTGAAAAGTTAAGTGACTTGCCCAGAGTCACAGTCAGTACGAATGAAAGGTAGGTGGCAAAGTAGATAGCAATATTGGATCTGCAGTCAGGAAGACGAGTTCAAATAAGAATTCAGACACTTATTAGCATTGTGACCCTGGGCAAGTCACTTAACTTTGCCTCAATTTCTTCATCTATAAAATGGATGAATAATATAAGAATCTAATGAGATAATAATTGTAAAGTGCTCAGCATAGTTCCTGGCACACAGTAGGTCCTATAAATGTTGGCTATTCTTGTTATTATTATTAAAGTGGGATTTGAACACACATCTTCCTAATTTTAGAGATGACTCCCAATCCAGTACACAGTGTTGCCTGTATTGCTTGAACATTGTATCAATGAAAAGATGTTTGAGAATGACATTATAGACTAATATAGAAATACGTCTTGCATGACTGCATATATATAAACTATATCAAATTGCTTACTTTCTTTCTTAATGAGGGACAAGGGGAAGGAAAATCTGGAACTCAAAAATTTTTTAAATGAATGTTAATTTTTTTTCATGTAATTGGAAAAAAAGAAGACGTTATAACAGCTATAACAATGGTCTAATATAGAATCATGGAAGAAAAATATTCAATTAAAATTTTTTTTTCTTTTTTCTTTTTTTTCTTTTTGGAGGGCAGTTGGGGTTAAGTGACTTGCCCAAGGTCTGATGGCTAGTTTTTTGTGTTAAGTGTCTGAGGTAATATTTGAACTCAGGTCCTCCTGACTCCAGGGCCGGTGTTCTGTTCACTGCGCCACCTAGCTGCCCCAATATTCCCTTTTTTTCAAACATGTTTATTTTTCTTGAGTGGCATTATTTTAGATTTGAAAGCTTTTGCAGGACTTATGTATTCACTTCCTGTAAAAGAAAAGATGTTTTTATCAATGAATTTGTAAATAATTAAGGCATTGGACTGCGTGTCTGGGGACCAGGGTTCTAGCTTTGCTACTTTATGGCTTCAGACAAGTCATTTCACTGTTAAGCACCTTATATTTCTCCTATATAACATGAGTGAATTGTACTAGATCAGAGATATCAGATACACAGCCCAGAAGTGACCCACCACAATCTTGAGTTAGAGGGACCAGATTAAAGTGTAATTGGGAGATATTTAACAAAATAAAAATACAACAAAATATAGGTATTATTGCGGTTTTCTAAGTCAACATGTAGACCACAGGATCCTTATGGATGTTTTCGTGGCCCCATTTCTACTTGAGTTTGACACCACTGGATTATACAATCCTGAGGCACTTTGGTCATGGAAAGGGCAACGAATTTGGTGTCAGAAGGATGAGGTTCTAATTCCATTTCTGCTACTTGCTTACCTCAGTGACCTTGGGTAAGTCACTTAACTAATTTGGGCCTCTTTTTCCTCATCTGTTAAATCCAAGGGATTGGACTCACTGACCTCAAAGACCCCTTCCTGTTGTAAATATATGAACCTATGAGCAATCCCCTTATTACTTTAAAATTCTGATCCCTGATGCTACTGCTATGTTGAGTAAATAGTAGTTATCTGTTTTAGACCCCAAGAAATATGTACTTTGTTTCTGTCCTTGCCAACTATCTAGCACTCTTCTGTGGACCTAATGGGAGATAAGTATTGTAAGAGATATTTTAGGGCAGCTTGGTGACACAGTGGCTATAGTGCCGGGCCTAGAGTCAACAAGACCCATATTCATGAGTTCAAAACACAAATTAGCTGTGTGGCCCTGGGCAAGTCACTTAACCCTGTTTGCCTCAGTTTCCTAATGTGTAAAGTAAACTGGAGAAGGAAATGGCAAACCAGTATCTTTGACAAGAAAACCTCAAATGGGATCACAGAGTCAGACATGACTGAACAGCAACAGCAAAATAAATCATTTTAAGACCGGTCATCATGTGTTTTGTGTGGGGAAAATTAAGATTAACCACCTGTATTTTTCTTTTCTGTGAAAGAATTCAAAGCACTTTGCAAATTCTTTGCCAGATTCTTGTCTTATAAAGGACAAGTCTTAAAGAAAATAAAATGTTGGATACTGTGCTGTGTGTTCATTTCAATCAAGTGAAAAGTGAAAAGAAAAAGCATTTGGAGAGGGCATGTGCTGCATTGTTCTGCTTGTACTCACTGACTCCATTTACCTTTTCTTTTGTCCCAATCTCCCCTTATTTTACTTTCGTGTGATTGGGATCAATTTTGTTGTTTTAAATGGCTTCTTAATTTTTTATTAACCTTTAATCGAAGTTGTCTCATTCTTAAACTGCTTCCTTAACAGATGCTTCACTTTGCTTTGAGCTACCTGGTCATGAACCAAGTACTGTCCTGATGCTGGCAGATGATGCTCCTTATTCTGATTGTGCCGAAACACCTGAGTTAACCATAACATCACTAAAATGTAGGTGGCGGGAGCTTGTTTCCTTTGGCTGCTTTGCTTAAGATGACATTTATCAAATACTTACCGACTTTTGTTCCTTCTAAAATTCTTATTTAAAAAGGACCATCTCTTATAGAGACGATGCTCCTTGCTTTCACTTGTAATGTTATGCAGGTTTTAGACTTATTTGATTTTTCTTCCATTCAGACTTGCTTTCAACTTTGTAGATGGAGATAAGTGGAATAAGATGAATGAAGTTCTGAATTTCTAACTTCCCTTCTGTGCTCAATTCTTCTGCTTTCTTTTGTACTGTTTCCTGTTTGATGACATTTGTAACTTTCATTTCTATAGGATATTGTATTCAGGAATTTGCCTCATCTTGATACATCCTTGTAGTCCTAGCCCTGAATTTTCCCCCCTAAACTTCGCCTGCCTATTGATTTCCTTTTTAAGTTAATTACTGGAATATTTTTATAACAGATATAAAAAATTCACTTTTGCTTAGTTCTGCAAATTTTTTTCTATTAAATGTTTTCAAAGTGTTCCTTAAGAATACTATTAGAATTATTTAAAATATTTCACTTAAGTCCCAAGTAAGCACAGTTTCTACATGAATTTATTCTTCTGACAAATGTATTCTTTGAAAGTGTAAATAACTTTATAGATGGAATGACATAGATTATAATCATAAAATTTTAAAACATTTTAGAGGCCACCATGTCCCAGCTTTCAGCCAATAAAAACTCAAGATATTTAGATTAGAGAAGGGAACATTCAGTGACAGAGATGAGAACTGTTCTAACTTTTCTGAGGAACTACCCATTAGAGGAATTAGACTTTTTGTCTTTGGTCAGTGGAGGGAAGTGACAAAAAGGTAGATTTAAGTCAGTGATGTCAAGAAAAGCTCCCTAGTGAGTAGAACTGTCCAAAAATGTATTTAAGAAATTAATTATTTGGAAGACAGATGTCTCAGGGAGTCTTCATGCAGAAGCTAGATGTATACTTATATGTTATGTTGTAGAGGGAATTCTTTCAAAGGTGAGTGGGACTACCTAGCTCCTGAAATTGTTTCCAAGTCTCAAATTCTGTAATTCTTTTCTGTGACCCCAGCTATTTAACTTCACTACCCTTGTTTTTCTATATTTTGTTTGTTTTTATATGTGGGTCTGAAATTTGGTCTACAATATTTATTAAACAAACCAACCTTGATACTTTCAGATTCGTGGAAATTTGTTTGGACCAAATGGCAAAATTGCCAATATTCTTTTTGAACAGAGGGGATGTAATGGAACTGATTAAAAAAAAAAAACAATCGCAACTTAAAAAACATTCTTTTCAAAATTGCTTTACAAACCATGAAAGTACTATATAAGCATCACCAAGTATTATCATTAGAACAGAAATGCTTTTTGACATAAAAAAAATACTTAATTCTTATTTATCTCAGGATATATCTCCCATTAGTGAAGAAAAATTTAACCCCCTGATAATAACTTGAATCAGATATTTCTTAATCTGACCCTCAGGTCTTCATAATTTAATTTGTTGAGCCCAGTTCTCCTAGTGGGTATATTCTGCCTAGAAATAAGTTTACTTCATTGGAAATCTGTGTTATTAGGATAAGACATCAAACTTTTTCACAAATGATTCTGCAGTAGCTTGAAAAAGCTGATATATTTTCTAAACCACCTTCTTTACTCTTGATTCAAGTATGTTGAAGAGTTTGACTGTTAACATGCACTTAACAGGCCAAATTAGGCTAATTAGTCAGTGGACATTTACTAAACTTCTGTGTGCTGCTAGGCACCCAGAATATAAATTTAGAGAATCAATATTTACCACTGTCAGGTAGCTTACATTGTAAGAGGGAGGTGATAATTACATAACTAGATAGATTAGTAGATAATCTAAGTGTATAACTATATACAAAATAAATATATTGAGAATAAATCCACGTAGTTAAATACAAGGTAATTTGGGAGGGAAGGGTCTTTCACTTGATTGAAGAATCAGGAAAGGCTTCATGTAGAAAGTTATACTTGAACACTGTCTTAAAGGAATCGAAGGATTAACTGAGGCATGTGAGGAAGAAGTACCTTTCAGGCGTGGGCAATGGCCAGTGCAAAGACATGGACACAGAGGTGGAACTGTGTGGTAAGAAGACTAGTTTGACTGAATCTCGGGAAATCTCAGAATCTCAGTATTGTATAGTGAGGATGGAAAAATAATCAGGGTGCAAGGTTGTGAAAGGCTCTAAAAGCTAAACAGATTAGTTTATATTTCTAACTAGAGGCAAGAGGGGGCCACTGGAGGTTGATGAGGACTGGGATGTTGAGATCTAAACTCAGGGAAAATCTCTTTGGCAGTTATGTGTTGAATGAACTCGAATAGAGAGAGACAAGTCAGGAAGACAAAATACAAAAATGTCATAATAATCTCAGTCAAAGTGAATGAGGGCCTTAATTAAGATGGTGGTTATGAGAGTAGAGAAAAGGGATTGGATGCCAGAGATGCAAAGCTAGACATGGAAGCTGATTGTGTATGATTTGGTAAGGAGTCAAAGATAATTCAGAGATTACATACCTGAGAGACTAGAAGGATGGTGGTACCTTTGGAAACAGAGAAGTTTGAAAGAGAGAAACGGTTTTACAGTACTTGCTACATCAATCAATTGAGCATTTGTTGAGCACCTATTGTGCTGAGTACTTGGTATATAAAGACAAAAATGAAACAGTCCGTGCCTTCAGATTGTTCCTCGGGGAGGACAACATGTACACATGTGAGTAATAAAGAAAGAAAGTTAGATGGAGGAACAGTAATAAGAGGGGTTAGAATCAAGAAATGTCTCATATAGGATGTTGTATTCTAGCCAAGCTTTGAAGAGGACTAAGGATTTTAGGAGAGAAGGGAGTGCATTTTAGGGAAGGGAGATGACCAGACTGAATATGGAATTTGTGCATGAAGAATAGCAAAAAGATAGTTTTTCTGAACTATAAGGTATTTCAAATAGTCCTAATAAGTACTTTATTTCATTTATTTATTTTTTATAATAGTGACTTCATGTCTTCCTCTGGTAAAACTGTACTCTGGTATCCTTCCTTAGTGTGGAGGAGACCCTAGGTTATCAAACGCAGTGGCAATGAAGCTCAAGCCTTGCCTGGTCCTAGGAAGCTGTAAAGGCTGTGATGTGATCTCAGGTCGGGCTTTGTTATAGACTGTGTGTCTGTCTACTGGCTGCAGAGTGATGGATTTTTACAGCCACAGCATTCCTCAAAAACCTTCTATTAATTTGTTAATGTTTTTCTCTTTTGCTTTTTTTTTGGAGGGCAATTGGGGTTAAGTGACTTGCCCAAAGTCACATGGCTAGTAAGTGTGTCAAGTGTCTGACTTTGTATTTGAACTCAGGTCCTCCTGACTCCAGGGCCAGTGCTCTATTCATTGTGCCATGTTAATGTTTTTTAAAGTACTTAACCTTTTATATTAAAATATCACTTAGCAAAAAAGAAACAGGTATATTTTTGAAGAACTAAATTTTTGTTGTCTTTGAGTGTTCCTCCTTCCCAACCCCTCTTAATTCTAGTGAATTCTAGTGCCTTCCCTCTGTTAATTATTTCCTATTTATCCTGTATATAGATTGCTTTGTATATTTTTTTTGCACATCCCCCCCACCCATTAGATTGTAAGCCCCTTGAGAGTAGGGACTGTCTTTTGCCTTTTTGTATCGCCAACCTGGTACACCATAGGTACTTAATAAGTGTATATTGATTGATTGAACCTGAATAATATTGTCTTATGAAAAATAACATAATAAAATTTTCCCATATATTTTTATATGTGAAAAGCTTAACTACTTCAGCTTTAAAATTCAGGCTTAGTCTATAGCTGTTTTCTTGTGTGCTATATTTGTATAAATGAGGAAACGCTTTTTCTTAATAATATTGACAGCTGGTATACTTTGTAGTTCAAAAGTGCTTACGCATTACATGCATCTCATTTTATTATAAAAGTGATCCTGTAGAACAGGTAATGCAAATATCACCATGCCCGTATTACTGATGAGGAAGCAAGCAGCTTTAAAAAGATTTCATGCAAACAGATTTAGTCTTTGGATTTTTCAGTTGTATTGGTTTCCATGAAACTGAATCATAGACTCACTCACCTTCACATTGTTATTTCCTGTTCTGTTACTTCCTTCTTCCCTTTACCTCCTCCACTACCCCTAGGAAAATCACAATCAAATCATCACTATTGATAAGATATATTAACGTACTGACCAGCTTTGTGACTTCCTGGACCACGACTCCATTCCCTATCGACCACTCCCCTTAGATGCACAGTACTTGGCATGTGGTTAGTTTTTAATAAATGTTTTTCATTCACTCATTTATTTAGATCTGTATTATGATGAAATAAAATTTATAATAACCAACTCTTTTGTTTTTTAATGGCGGAGATAAATATCAGATTCAACAGAAAATTTAGACCTCATTTCAATTTTCCACTTTCACCTCTTTTCCTGATTAATTTTAACAGAGCTGAAAAGGCCCAACTTTTCCTGTCTCCTTTTGGCTTTCCTGTCCCCAAGGGGAGATGCTGAGGTACAACAGAGAAAGGAGAGGGAACAAGAAGGAGAAGAAGGACAATTATGCTTATTCACTTTATATCTAGGAAGAATTAAGAATTGACTAACATAGTCTTTGGCATTAGATTAAGTAGTCATACAAATTTGCATGCTTTCAGAATGTTCTTAATAAATATATAGATGATTTGATTATCTAAAATGAAACACTTAAATATTATGGAATATTTTTGATATTTGGTTTTAGGTATTAAATTTACCCAGTTTTGATATTTCAAGAATATAACATTTAGTTAAATTCACTTTGCAGTTTAACTTTATGGGAATAAATTTTGTTTTAAAAAATAAAACATTGGTTAAAAATTTTAAAGATGTAGAATTAGTTATTTTAAGCATGTTTATATTATGAAAAGCACTTGATTGTTTTGAATAGTTTCTTAACTGTTAAAAAACTATCTTTTCACAGTCTTCCTACTCTGATTTCTGTAGCTTTTGACACTGGTAGCTACTTTTTCTTCCTCAATTATTTTTCATTGTATATTGTCCATGACACTGTTCTTTCCTCATTCCCCCTGAATGTTCCTTCTTTCTCCCCTTTGCTGGATTATCATTCCTCTTATGCTTCCTTAGTATTGGGGACTCCCAGGGGTTTGGACCTGGGTCGTCTTCTTTTCTCTCCCCTAACTTCCCTTCAGTGATCTCATCTGTACTTGTGAATTCAAGTATGAGCTCTACCAGATGACTCCCATGTCCAGCCTTAACCTCTCTCTTAAATGTAAATCATACATTCTTAGCTACTTGCTAGACACTACTTGCTATGTGGTGTATAAAATTTCCCACGTTCAAACCCACCCTTTCTGCCCCTTTCCCAAACTTTGTTCATTCTTTTGAAGACCTCACTACCCTCCCAGCCACCAAATTTCATAATCTGAGAATTATCCTCTACTCTTTTCTCTTGTTTACCCCCATACATGGTATTGACTGTACCTCCAAAACATCTTTTGCATCCTTCCTCTTCTCCCTACTGACATGTAATATCCTAAGTGGATTCCTTGCTTCTAATCTGTCCCATCTCTGATCTGTTCCTCACACATCAGCCAAACTAATTCTCCATAAGTATGACCATGTCACTTTCCTTCTCGAAAGTTTTCAATCACTTCTTCATTCCCTCTAGCATAATATATGAACTCCTTAGCCTAGAATCAAAAGCCTGTCATTATTTGCTGCTAACCTACCTTTCCAGCATTATTTCCTGTACCCTACAACCCAATCTAACTGGGCTCCATCTTTTCTTTCCCTATCACTGGCTTCCCTACATGGCTCTTTCTTAATCGCTGTCTCTCAGAATCCTAGCTTTCTTTGAAGGATAGCTTAGATGTTACTTTCTCGAGTCTGTCCAGTCTGTGCTGTCTCCCTCTTCCTCTCCAAATTGGATTATATTGCCCTTACTTTTCTCTTTGTCGTACTACCTCCTAACCTCAGGTAGAACCTTGGGGACAGGAACTACTGTTTTCTTTTGTTTTCTTACGACTTAGCGTAGAGACTTGCATATAGTGTAGATGCTTCATAAGTGATGGTGGTGGGATTGGTTATTGAGTCATTTATTTTTAAAAAGCCTAATGAACCTTAATTTTTAAAAAAAAATTACATTCTCAGCATAATTTCAGGTGATAAATATTTTACTAGTTATGACCATATTTGTTGCAGCTGGAATTAGCTCTGAGTACAGCCTTGAAGAAATAGATGAAAAAGAAGAATTGAATGTTCTCCATAAGGAAGAGAGTGAAAATGTTTCTTCAAAGTCACAAGAAAATTCTTTTATATCTATGGATGTAACAAGGAATGAGAAAGAAGATACTACATCCGAACTTGGCATTTTTACTAGAGAGTGCCCAGAAAGCTCTAAGGAAGAAAAACAAGAAAATAGAAACACAGATGGAAAGTAAGTAACCTAGATACTGCAAATGGTGGTGGTGGTTTATTTTATGGATACCAGGCTTCTGAAATCTAGATTCAATATTTGAAATACAAAAATCTTGCAAATGGCCAGCTTACTCGTTTAAAATTCTTTATAACTTTTATCATCCCTATGAAAATATTTATTAAAAGCCCCTAAATGGTGGGGTACTCTGATAGGAAAGGTACAAACCAGAATCAGAATCTAAAGTACTTGCCATCTTGGAGATTTATAGTTTAAAATGTGACTCCAGTTTATTGTAGGCTTGTAACCCGCATCTGGGCTGCTAGGCGGCACAGTGGATAGAGTGCTGGGCTTTGAGCCAGGAAGACTCATCTTCCTGAGTTCAAATGTGACCTCAGACACTTACTAGCTGTGTGATCCTGGGCAAGTCACTTAACCTTGTTTGCTTCAGTTTCCTCATCTGTAAAATGATCTGGAGAAGCAAACCACTCTAATACCTTTGCCAAAAAAAAAGCCCCAACCTAATTGGGGTCACAGAGTCAGACATGACTGAAAAACAGCTGAAGGACTGAACTTGCTTCTGAGTCTTGGGAAGTACTTGGTGATCATCTCATCATTTTGTAAAACTGGAATTCCCTGTTTGAATATCTCGAGGCATCCTGGTATTAAAGACCAGCAGAGCTTAGTGATGTAGACATTGGGACCGGGCAAGCCACTAAATCACAAAAATTTCCTCAGAAAGAGAATTTAAGGTCTTGTAATACCTCGCCCTTAAGTAAGAGAATTAGTAGTAGCAATACATTCGCCTTTGCCTTTAGCAAACAAGCTATGGTGTGAAAATGTTTCTAGTGTCTAGTCAGTAAAGTACAATCCAAAACAAATTCTGTGCCAATTTAGGAAGGTTATTGTAACCTGTTTTAGGATTTCATCTTCTGGACAAAACTGTTCTGGGAGAGAACAAACTGAACCAAAGGCTTGTAGACTTGGACTTTTCGAGCTGGAAAGAAACTTTAAAAGATCGATGAGAACAATTCATTTCCCATATTACATGCCTGACCTTGCCAGATTCAAGTTTGACTCTTTCAGTCTCTCCCCCTTCATTTTAACTGAGTTGGAAAATTGTCCAGTATACTAAGCTCTTTCCTTCCTGCTCTCTATTGGTACTTCCATCTGAAATATAATGTTTCATAGCAGCATTTCCTCCCAGTTGTATTTTGTTTTATCAAGCTATTACATTTCCAGTATTTGGCAGAAACAGATGATTATTTTAGTCCATCTGTCTTCAGTATACATTGCCAATTTTCTTGTTCTTTGGGAGTCTGTGTGCACGTGCACTTGGGAGCATGTTATTGATATCAGCATACAATATACATTACTGTGTTTTACAGAGAACTACAGAATGGTACAAGTAGTAAAGAGACAGTAACCGAAAATGGAAGAAACTCCAAAATACTGGACCAAAATAAGAATAATGGTGAGTTATTCCAACTAATTCTTAAGTATCCTCTCTATTTACATTGTCATTATGCTAATGCAGCCCTTTTATTACTTCCTACTATTATTACTGTAGCAGTCTTTTGACTGGCCTTCTCAAATCTAGTCTCTGCTCTCTCCAGTCTGTCTCACTCAATCCATTTGACCTCCATATCCCTGCCAAATAAATACGCCTATAAGAGTCATGTCATGTCATTCCCTTGCTCAGAAGTCATCAGTGGCTGCCATTTCTAACTTCATTAAGTCTAACTTCCTCCAACTGGCTGTTAATCAGATCATGAGCTCCTTGTGAACAGGGATTGTTTTTGGTTTTTTTGTTGGTTTTCTTTGTATCCCCAAAGCTTATGCTTATTAGATGCTTTGTGACGTGACTTCAAACACTTTTATGAGCTGCTTTTGCTCATACTTAGCCCTTGCATGGTATCTTCTTCAAAGACCAATGTTAAATTCCATTTCCTCAGTAACACTTCATGTGTTTCCTATGATCTCTCTATTGCTTCAGGTATGTTACTGTTGTTACCTCAGTTTGAGTGCAATCACTTCATCTTGATGTCAGGGGTTGTCTCAGTCTCCTTTTGAGTGACCTATCATATATAACAGTGCTGGGCACTTAGTTGGTACTCTGTCAATACATAGTTTTCAAAAAAGAGATACAATAAGTACAATAATTATTGTTAGGTGTTTCTCATGGTGTTTTAAATTACTTCAACTCTTCATAGAGTCATGATTTTGTCAATGTGGTTAGTCCTTTGACTGATGTAGATCAAATCCCCCCATGACTTAGTATATATATTTAATGAGCTGGTTTGACCAAAAAAATCAGTTACCCAGTAGCCAACAAATGGTGATGTGTGTCTGAAAATGTAACAAGACTGGTTATCCAAATATAGGCTTATATTCTAGTGCCAAGCTCAAAATCAAAACCTTCTTAATTTAGTAGAATCTACTATGATTAGTTCTCCATTGGCATAATTTTGAAAAATCTACTTTCATGCCACAATAAGACATTGAAGTGGAACTTTAGTGGTGGTTTCTGAGTTAACAAAGGGGAAAGGCAACTTGTGTATTCTTATAATCCAGATTGCTTTGTTAAGCTATAGTAGCTAAGTCAAGCTTTTTGGGGAGAGAATATAGCCATCTCTCAACTATTGAGATTAATGGAGGGCGTCTAAATGATTAACGCAGAAAAGGGTGATGTGTGTGTGTTTGGGTTTGGGTATGCATAAGATGTGTTTAACCTGTTAATTACAGAGAAACGACCTGTGAATACATGATTCAGAAACTGAAAGAATGATTTGCCCAGTTTCCTTGTCCAATTTTTTTTTGCTTCATCATAATCCATAATGAGAATAGACCATCTCCTCCTCCCCCTTTCCTCTGTTTTTCTGACATCTCTGATTTCTCTCAGAAGATCAACAAATGTTTATTAAGACACCTACTTTTTGTCAGTCACTTTGCAATGTATGTATGTATTTATGTATGTATACAACCTTAGGTACTTACTAGTTGTGTGCCCCTAGACAAGTGACTTAATTTCTTTTTGCCTTCATTTCCTCTACTGTAAAATGGGGGTAAGAAAAGCACCTACCTCCTAGGGTTCTTGTGAGGATCAAATAATATAACATTTGTAAAGCACTTATCAGGGTGCCTTGCAGCTAGGCACTTAACAAACCCTTCCTTTCTTCCCTCGTAAGTCATCTAGAGAACAGAAAGAGGGTACAGGAGAGAGTTTTGAGGTATGTCTGTGGTTAGGAAGGATGGTATAGACAGCCCAACAACAACAAAAAAAACTTGAGGAGACAAAAGAGAGGAGGAGAACCAAAAACTATCACAAAAACCCTGAGAGGCGAGTACTAAGTAGAGAATGTGGTGAACAGTGTCAGATGTTTTGAGGTCAAGAAAAATGAGGAACGAGAAAAAACCATTATATTTGGCAAAAATAAAAAAAAAAAAGATCACTAATAATTCTCTGATATTGAACCGTTTGTCAGTGCCAAGACTTCGTTTTCCGTGTCTTTGATACCTGTGGCTATTGGCAGCTAGATGGCACTATGGGGCCAAAGTCAGGAATACAAGGGTTCAAATCTGACTTCAGACACTTACTAGCTGTGTGACCCAGTGCAAGTCATTTGTCCTCTGTCTGTTTCTTCATCTGTAAATTGGGGATAATAATAATACCTACCTCCTAGAGCGGCTGTGATGATCAAATGAGATGACAATTGTAAAGTCCTTAGCACAGTGCCTGGCGCATAGCAAGCGTTATATGAATGTTAACTATTGATGCTGCTGATGCTGATGTTGGAGGCAGGAGCTGTAGTATGCACAAAAAGGTTCCAGTCAGGAACTGATCTAGAAACAAGACTGACGGTCTTGGGGTAGAGTGGTTTGTGTGGTTCCATTTCTCTCCCTAACAATGAAAATTAGTGAGCAGTTGGTGTTGGTGGTAGCAAAGAAAGTGAGCCCCTTCTCAATATTAATTACTGCTCTTACTAATGACTCCACAGCCTGGGCTGGAAGCAAGGCTGATAGTCTTGGGGTGGAGGGTTCTGCTATTCCCAAGACTTTGGGTTCCTTTGGCTACCTACACTAAAATCTGAGGGAAGAGGGTAATGCAGATGGTGGTAGTGGTTTGACTTGTCCTGCACATGCTGCCTCCTATTCGTTCCTTGGGGTCTTCAACTGTTTAATTAGGTGGACTTGCTTGTCTGCCTCATACATGGCAATTCATTGGCATTTGATAAATATAGCTGGAGTGATGTGTTCATTGGCTGATCACTATTGGCTACATATGTCTGAAAATAAAATTGAAAATTGAATGTATAATAAAAGCAATAGCAAATATTCTGCCAGTAGAAAACTATTAAGATTGTTTATGCCTGTTACTTTTAAGTCATGAGTCTTAGAGATGGAAAGGACCTTGGAGATCTCCTCGTCTAACCCCTTTCACTTAAAGGTGAGGAAAATGGGATTCTGGAATGTTTAGTTCAGGGATGGGGAACCTGCAGCCTCAAGGCCATGTGTGACCTTATCAGTCCTTGGGTTTGAGCTTTTAACTGAGTCCATGTTTTACAGAACAAATCCTTTTATTAAGGGGATTTGTTCTATGAAGTTTGGATTCAGTCAGAGGGCTGAACTTGAGGACCTAGAGGGTCACATGTGACCTCAAAGCTGCAGGTTCCCCACCTTTAGTTTAGTTACTTGTCCAAAATCATGTTGGAGGTGGTAATTGAAGAGCCCAAGTTTAACTCTTGACTCTAAATATGGGACTCTTTTCCACCACGACACATTGGTTTATCCCACATCCTTTCAAAAATCACATATCAAAAGCTGACTGCCACTTTTCAAAATAAAAATTAATCTAGCTATATTTACTGAGTTATTTCAGGATTATGACATAGTTTTAAGTTATATATGACATAGTTACGAGTCCCAGTACATGCATAAAACCTATCCTTTCAAATTGCTTTCAATTATGTCTGCATAAATTGACTAGGTAATGTAATGAGACATTTTCAAATCCTTAAAAAAAACCAAAACATTACTGTTATCTTTAAACTAATCAATTATTCATTCTCTCCTCCCATTTTCCTCAGCCTCCCCCAGCTGCAACACAGACACTCAAAAGTCACTTCATTCTCATCAAATCATCATCATTTAATCAAATGTTCTGCATCTCACTGGCTAGGGGCTAATAGAGAAAGGACAAGTTGCTTACGAAGTTAACTTCTCCCTTACTGGTTAGTCATAGAAGACAGTTAAACTTCTTTTAAATTCATTTAAATTTTATGAAAGTTATGATAAGTCTAGTAAAGCCCATGTTTCTTCCAGGTTGCCAGGCTGTGGTTAAGACAAAAGAAATCTTTGTCAGACAGTAGTTCAAAAATGGTATCTTGTCCAAGACTGTTGATGTTAATAAGGGAGGTGCAGATGTACCCTCAAAGAAATCATGATAAACAAAAAAAGCGATGAAATAGATAAATTGAGGATTTATTATTCCTTTAAAAAAAAGACCTTGCCTTGAAAAATATTTACCAATCAAGTTAAATGTTATATCTGGATTTTTTACATATTGATAAACTTTCAGAACTCATACAGTTTATCAAATGGAATATACCTTTACTCTGTATTTTCTAAGCATGACAAACTTAAAGAAGAAACAAGAAGAATTTGATTGTTATTTCTTAAGGGTTTTTGTTTATCTTTATTTTGTATCTTTTTAAAAAGATATATTTTTTCTTTATTTCACTAAGTATTTCTCAATTACATGTAAAATTTTTAACATCCATTTTTTAAAATTTTATGTCCCAAATTTTCTCCTTCCATCATGCCCTCACCCCACTCATTGAGAAGGCAAGCAATATGATCTCAATTATACGTGTGAAATCATGCAAACATATTTCTATATTATCCATGTTGCAAAAGAAAATACACAAAAAGACAAGAAAAAAAGTTTTAAAAGTATGCTTCAGTCTGCATTTAGAGTTCATCAATTCTCTCTCTCTGAAGATGGACAGCATTTTTCATCATGGGTTCTTTGGAATTGTCTTGATCAGAGTAGCTAAGTCTTTTTCAGTTGATTATCCTTATAATATTACTGTTACTATGTACAGTGTTCTTCTGGTTCTGCTCACTTCACTCTGCTTTTGTTCACATAAGTTTTCCCAGGTTTTTCTGAAACTAAACTGCTTGTCATTTTCTTATAGCATATAGTATTCTGTCACAATAATATGCCACAACTTGTTCAGTCATTCCTCAGTTGATGGGTATCTTAACAGTTTCCAGTTTTTTACTGTCACAAAAGCTGCTATAAATATTTTTGTACAAATAGATCTGTTTCTCTTTTCTTTGATCTCTTTGAGACACAGACTTACTAGTGGTATTGCTGGACCAAAGGGCATGCAAAATTTTATAGCCCTTTGGTTTTAGTTCCAAATTGTTCTCCAGAATGGTGGGACCAATTCACAGTTCCACCAACAGTGCATTAGTGTTCCAGTTTTTCCATGTCATTTCCAACATTTGTCATTTTCCATTTCCGTTGTGTTAGCCAATCTCATAAGTGTGAGGTGGTATTTCAGAGTTGTTTTAATTTGCATTTCTTTACTCAGGGCAGGTACGTGGCACAGTGGCTAGAATGCTAGGCATGGAATCAGAAGTACCTGAGTTTAAATATGGCCTCAGACATTTACTGGCTACATGACCCTGGGCAAGTCACTTAACCCTGTTTGCCTCAGTTTCCTCATCTGCAGAATGATCTGGAGAAGAAAATGTTAATCACTCCAGGATCTATGCCAGGGAAACCCCAAATGGGGTCACAAAGAGTCAGACATGACTGAATGACAACAATCAATAGTGATTTAGAACATTTTCCCATGTGACTATTAATAGCTTTGATTTCTTCTTCTGAAAACTGCTTGTTCATATCCTTTGGCCATTTATTAATTTGAGAATAACTCCTGTTTTTATAAATTTGACTCAGTTTTCTATGTATCTGAGAAATGAGGCCTTTATCAGAAAAATTTGTAAAAACATTTCCCCCTATTTCCTGCTTTTCTTCTAATTTTGGTTACATTCATTTTGTTTGTGCAAAACCTTTTTAATTTCATGTAATCAAGACTGTCCATTTTACTTCCCCATCACACTCTCAATATCTTGTTTGGTCCTAAATTTTTTCCTTATTCATAGAGCTGATAGGTATATTTTCCCATATTCCTCTAATTTACTCATGATATCACCCTTTATAGCTCAATCATGCATCCACTTTTACTTTATCTGCATATATGTTGTGAGAGGTTGATCTATGCCTCGTTTCTTCCAAGCTGCTCTCCTTTTTTCTCAGCATTTTTTATGACTTATTACCCCAAAAGAACTCATGCCAAAAGCTTGTACCTTGGAGTTTACCAAATGGTAGGTTACTCTAGTCATTTACTGCCGTGTATTATACATCTGTTCCACTGATCCCGCCACTGTATTCCTTAGTCAGTACCATGATTACTGTATTATAATACAGTTGGAAGTCTGATATAATTAGGCTGCCTTCATTGATTCCCTTTGTATTCTTGATCCTTCATCCTTCCAGATGAGTTTTGTTACTATTTTTGCTAACTCTATGAAATAATTATTTGGAAGTTTGATTGTTATGGCACTGAGTAAGTAAATTAACTTTGGTAGGATTGTCATTTTTATTATGTTGATTTGGTCTATCCATGAGCAATTACTATTTTTTCCAGTTGTTTAGATGTCTTTATTTGTGTGAAAAGCATTTTGTAATTGTGTTTCTATAGTCCCTGGGTTTGTCTCATCTGTTTATTTCACATCTTTCACAGCATGTAACAGTGTCATATTCTTTGTAGGTGACAGTAAATGCTCATTAATCAAAGAAGGGGAATTAAAGCAGCAGAGAACATGTACTGTTTATGTGCTTTTTGGAAATACTTCCTTAAAAATGTGGTCCTTTTAAAACTTAAATAAATTCATCTTAAGTAGGAGGTTTTTAAAAAATTATAAATAATATAGGAACTGTATTTATAGAAAGCAATGTAAGAAAAAATGTGGAGCTCATGCCTATGGTATATTAGTTATTTGGGATGGGAATTTTTCTTTATGTGTTGAACTGTTAGTTACAAATTATTTTGTTTTGTTTTTCTCAAAGATCAAAATGATATGATGCTCCTTCCAGTGGACTCGGATGAGAAAGTAAAAAATGGAGTGAGGACAGTAGAAATCAGTGTAGCTGATGTTACTGAAAATAACAAGCTTGAAATGGACAGACCATCAGATTCTCAAGTATATAAAAATGACATTGCTGTAGGTAACAAGGAAAATCCTCAATCACTTTTACCAATTCAAGATCAGAAGCTGAGTCAATCCAACTTAGAAAAGGTAAAAACTCAAGATGCAGCAATTCAGACAACTCAGCCCCATAACAATTTGGACAATAATATGTTAAGTGAAGCAGTGGCTCACCTGGATCATAATTTGTCAAACTCCAGAGGCGATGAAAATGTACAGTTTTCGAATAAAAATAAATCATCTCAAAAGTCATCTTTCAAATCACAGGGTTCTATAGATCTCTCAAGAGAACTCAAGAACAAGAGACCACTAAATGGGCAAGAAAACATACTCGGCTTTAAAGATGGCAATGGTGATCTGTTTGTTCCAGCAGATGGGACTGATAAAACTCTAACTGATTCCTGTACAAAGAGTTATCCCCTTTATAAGCCTGATTACAACACCAAACCAAAACCTTCTAATGAAATTACGAGAGACTACATACCCAAAATTGGAATGACGACTTATAAAATAGTACCTCCCAAGTCCTTCGACATACTGAAGGATTGGGAGTCAGAAACTACACGATATAATAAAAATGGTCAGGAGATACCTACTTCAGAAAATTGCCAGCCACGTGAGCAGCTGAAGGAAACTGCTATCCAAACAGATGATCTTATTTCTAAAAGTCCAAGGGAGATACAGTCTGATATGAAATATGAACCCAAATTGGGAATGGAGCATTATATCCGAAATGAAACAAGCATCCCTGACGGGACTGTATCTTCTACAAAACCAGCCTCCATAGTAAAAGACAATGGCGCAACTCCGTTGGTGCTGAATTTAGAACACCTAAATAGTATTATGGAACCAAAAGAAAGATCTAAGGTGATAAGTCCCCAGACAAAACCTAGTTCTTTTTTCCTACAGATGCAGAAAAGGGCCTCAGGTCATTATGTTACATCTGCAGCTGCCAAAAGTGTCAATGCTTCTACAAGTTCTGCTCAAAATAAATTGAAGCATAAAGAGATTGAAAGGAAGTTATCATCTCCCCAAGAGGAAATGCAAATTTCTCCTTTAAATAAGACAATTAACTTCCCTTCTGACAAACAAAATGATCATGACATCAGTCAGAGACACATAGAAATCCCAACTTTTCCCCCCAAGCCCCCCAAACCGATGAACCTTCCCTCTACTCAGGCAGCAGCATTCAGCCTAAAAGCTTTGAGGACTTTTGGGGCACCACGGCCATATACAACTGCTACTCCTTCTCCTTTTGCACTTGCTGTAGTCAAAAGATCACAGTCTTTCAGTAAAACATGTACTGTCCCGAGGCAATCATCCAGAGAGGATCCATCTCCTGTACCACCTTCGTCAGCTTCCAAAGAGGAAGAGGGAAAAAATAATCCATTAGATAAGTTACTGGGAGTTCTACAGTCTGACAAGGTAAATATTACTTCACTCTCATTTCATAAAAGTTTGTTTTGGCTTTTAAACTTTTATTTGTGTTTTGTTTTTAATTTTACAAATAGTTATAGTTTACCTTCCGCTCTGTGAGAGGCATCATGTAACAAAGATAAACAATTATATAAAACTAATAATACAGTGACCTCAATTGAAAGTACATGTAGCTCTCCACATCTGTAGCACCATCCCCAATACACTTCTCTACTTTTTTTGATTAACAGACATCTATTTTTTTTTCCCTTTCTACTCCACAGCCAAGTGGAAATAGAACAAAAATAAATTTCTTGCAATGAATATACAGTTGAGCATAACAGGTTCCCTTAATGTCTGTATGTGCATTTGTATATGTACATTTACGTACGTATGTGCATACATATATGCATGCTATGTATACACATGTCTCCTGTACCGTAAATCCATTAATTCTCTGTCAAGGATAGTGTATTTTATCATCTTGTAACAAAATTAAACAATTACATAAGACCAAAGATAAAGTGGCCACATCTGAAAGTGCATGAAACAGTCTCCATCTGAGTGTTGCATTTACTTCACACACACACACACACACACACACACACACACACACACACACACACACACACCTTTTTTTAGGTTACAAAAATCTATTTTTTTCGTTTTTTCATTCCCCACGCAATTGGAAAATAAACTAAAAGTAAATTCCTTGTAACAATTACGCATGAACAAAACAAATTTCTCCAATGTCTATATACAAATGTGTTATCATAAGTATACATATTATGTGTCTCATTCTGTATCCTCAGCCTGTCAAGAATAGTACGGTTCATTATCTTGTAACAATGCTAAATTATTACATAAAACTAATGATAATAATCTAATCTGAAAGTGCATGCAACACTCCATATCTGTAGCATCCTCTCCCAGCTTCTATATTTTAATTAACAGAAATCTATTTCATGCATGTATGTGAGATCTGTATGTAGATATGCATATACATACATCATTCTTTACCCTAAAATCATAAATCCATCACCTCTTTGTCATGAATAGTATGCTTCATTATCAGTATTCTGGAGTAATAAGTGGTCATTATGGTTTTTTTATTATTCACTATTCAAATCTTAAGAGCTAAGAATTACCTTAGAATTGACAGGAATCATGGAATGTATTATATGCCGTGAGCTAGGCCAAACAACCAAGTTAAAAACAAACAAGCAGTAGTGATAACAAAAAACTTTTATTTATTTATTTTTTGAAAATTGATTTACTTACTTACTTACTTACTTTACTTACTACATCCCACCACAAAGAGAGCTGCAATAAATATTTTTGTACAGGTGGGACTTCCTCCCACTTCTATGATCTCTTTGGGATACAACCCCAGAAGTGGTATTACTGGGTCAAAGGGTATGCAATTATTCATAGCCCTTTGGGCATAGTTCCAGATTGCTCTCCAGAATGGTTGTATCTGTTCACAGCTCCACCAACAATGC